>NW_018921245.1:17734-58309 GCF_002207925.1 Prunus avium
GTGGTTTACCCACCCATGCGCGGTCCAACTAACCTCGAACGGGAACTAAGCATTTAAAAAAAAATTGTACCGTGCATAATTTAACAACAGAATAAAAATATAATTTCACAAAAACAATATATAAAGAATTAAAATTGATATTTTAAATAAATATAAAACAAATAAAATACCTTCTTCAATATGTCCAGTTCCAAGCGTTATTCACATATAATATCCTGTACACAACGAAATTAACGATATTAATACGAATTTACAATAATACTTTTACACTAACGACCAAAAAAACTTACCCAAAACACGTAGCAGAGGCGGAAAATGAAATCCAATATCTTTGGCTGAAATTTGCAGGCTGAGAAGACGGAGAGAAAGAGGGGCAGAAGCAGAGGCAAAACTGTTTTTTCAGTTTGCCTCTGCAATGGATGAAATGAATCTGTTAAAGACAACGACTTTGCGCTACGAATATGTCATTTTGTCGCACAAATGACTTAGTCGCGCAAAAGATCAATTCCGTCGAGCAAAATAAAATTGACAGACGCGCAAAGACGAGCCGACATCACATCTTTGCGCGACGAAAATATAATTTCGTCACACTTATAACTTCGTCGCGCAAAATACCAATACCATCGCGCAAAATCCAATTCAGCGACGCGCAAAGATGTGATGTCGGCATGTCTTTGCGCAACGAATAGCTAATATATGTACCGCAAAGATTCATCGCGCAAATCCCTAGCTTGACACGCACGCAGCGCCGATAGCCACCTTACGCGACTAATACACTATTTCGTTGGGCAAAAATGTGGCGCGAAACAGCTGGACCACTGTTTGCTTTCCCGCGATTTTGTTTGCGCGATGACTATTAGTGTTTGTTGCGCTAAATGCTTTTGGGCGATGAATATTTTGTCGCGCAAGTTTTGCCTCCAAATCGACATTCCCGGGTTTTTTTTTCCTTATCTTTGTGCTACCGTTAAATATATAGCCACCTTACGCGACTAATACACTATTTCGTCGGGCAAAAATGTGGCGCGAAACAACTGGACCACTATTTGCTTTCCCGCGATTTTGTTTGCGCGACGACTATTAGTGTTTGTTGCGCTAAATGCTTTTGGGCGACGAATATTTTGTCGCGCAAGTTTTGCCTCCAAATCGACATTCCCGGGTTTTTTTTTCCTTATCTTTGTGCTACCGTTAAATATTTCGTCGCGCAAAGGATACTTTGCGCGACAAATAATTTAGTCGCGCCCGTTAAAAATTTAGTAGTGATATGCAGTTTACAGTTTTTGTGCTCTTTTTCCCTTGAATTTGTGATTTGATTATGATCCTCTTGCAGTGAGCTTCTTACTGGTGTTGTTCCATATACTGATCTTCGTGCGGAAGCCCAGGTTAGCCTTTCTCAATTGTATTTTGCTTACTTGTGTTATGATTTACAATGCTGATTTATTGTTTGATTGATGTGTCATATGATATATTCCTGTTGCTAATACACATGTTTATTTTTTGGCTTTCATTATGGTTAAATGCAGAAATAATAATATTGTAGAAATCAAATATCGGTAAGAAATAGCGGCCATCCAGATTCAGAAAGGTTGAAATATTTTTCTTGTCGACTAGGCGCCGCAAGGCACATTATATGTTCCAGTTGCAAATGTGGCACATTACTTGTGGATTAAAAGTTTCAATCTAGAATTTAGTAGAATTTAAAGGAATTTGGTGGAGGTAGAAAGTCTAGGTGTATTGAGTTAAGATTTTTACAAACGACATTTGAGCATAATAACTGTTAATCATTCGTACTAGTATTTGGAATTTAAGTTACTGGATAGTTGAAATTCCATTTAACCATAGTGAGAAGCATTTAAGGACTTCTATTTTCTATTATTTTATTAATCAACTAGTTCAAGTATCTGATATAGAAAACATGCAGTACTTCTATAGAAAAAAATGTTAATAACAGACCTTTGTCTAATTAGCTATTTAGTTATTTAAATACCTTTAAGCCATTTGGCCCTGGTGCCTTTATGTTCTATATATTGACTTCAACACGGAAGAGTACCTTTAAGCCAGATGGATTCATGTATATGTTCTGACAATACTATTTTCTTGGGTTTCAGAGTGGCATCTTTTGATGGAATTGTGCTTGTTATACAACAGAAATTTTGTAGCTTAATATGAATAGGTTTCTTATTTTAGATTTCACTATTCAAATTTATCACTGTTTAAGATCATGGTAGCTGACTGATGCATAATATTTATGTTGCTGGCAGGCTCACACTGTACTGGAGATGAACTACAGAAGAGGCAACAGTGTCGTTTAGTTAAAGAAGTTAGGTCAGATCTAATCTTCTTCTTCGTGAAAAACTTAGCGCCTAAGACGCCTTAGTGACCGCCTTGCTCCTCTTTTCGCCGCCTCACTGTCCACCGTCCACTTTTGTCGTCCACAAGGCGACTTGTGAGCAACAAACAAAGGACATGCCGTTTCACGATTAGGCAAAACGACATCGTCCGCTCCCCCCAGTCAAAATATTCTCGACCCAATTTCCTTCACCCTGCAAAATTGAAGAGTTTGGTGGCTTAATGGAGGGTAACAACAAGAAGGGCTACGCGTGGGCAATCTCAGCAGGCCTGAACGCCGCTCTGGCTGCCGTTTCGGCGAAGCTCATCACTCCTCAGGTGCCTTTCCCTTGCACACTTGATGAATTTAAGACCGTTGGATTTACATCGCAAAATCCTGCTCGATTTGTAATTTTTTTGTTTTTTGTTTTTGGGTCAACGAAAGCTTGATTTGTAATTGTTATTGTTTGAACAGATTGTTAGGTATGCATACCATATGGTTTGGTGATATTGTTGAATGCGACAATTTGGGGATGTTATGTGAACAGCCTTAAAGCTCTGTCTTCTCTGCAAGCTACTGTCACAAATTTTGCTGCAAACTTCCTGTCTTCTGGTCTAGCTGGATACCTTTTGTTCCAAGAACCCTTATCTTTTCAGGTAAATCAAAACATTCTGATGATATTGGACCAATTCACACTGATGTATTCATTTTCATATGCTTCTTTCTGAGTTATGACTGTTTGACATTCCTTTGATTATACGAGGCATTGCTTTTGATTTTGAATGTGAAGCATAGAATTTAATAAACGAATGACATTGTTAAATGGTGGAGTGTTTGCACCAAAGATTTTCGTTCCGGTTTCGGAGCACTACAAATGTGATTGCATTTCTGTTGCTGCATGTATATAAATTATAATGATTGTTCATTATAAGAACCTTGAGAAAATGTTTCTTGACTTGTTTCTTTTTCGTATCTGATGATGAGAAGGCTTGTTTGACAGTGGTTTGCAGGTGCCCTGCTCATTGTAGTTGGTTCACTGGTACTTAGTAAGTCAAGTATTGAGAAGAAAGTCCATACCCATTAACATTTCTGCATTTCACTTCACCCTTGTGGTTGAGATATCAGAGAACTCTAGATTTCAATTTCTTTCCTCTTCTGATAAAAGTAAGGAGAAAGAAGAGATTTCTTCAAGAACTGTTTTTACTCCAGAGGCAAACAAAGTCGAAAAAATTGTAGCAGAGGGATCTTCAAGAACTATTTATTTGAAGAGAGAATTTAACATCAATCCTTGATAACTCTAAAAAATACATGAACTTATGCTTTAACCATCAGATCTGCTCAAACATTTGAATGATATACAAATGAAATCCAGTACATGAATTATAATACACTTCAACACTTGGAATTGAAATGGGATTGTTTCTCAAGAATTGATGAGGTTAGAGAGGTGGAATTGCAACTTGTTATTCCAAACTTCAAGAACTCACTCTGTAGAGTCTGTATTCACCTCCTCATCAACTTGTTCCTCATTATATTCTTCAGAAGAGAACTCATCCTCCTCATCAACGTGCTGAAAAGAAGGAAACAATATTAAACTAGAAAAATAATACTCATCAGCTTATACTAAAATCGAAAGTGACAAATGGTGGCATATATACAAAGCTAAAGAGAAGGATGCTACTGATAGAGAAAAGGCATTGAAAGTGTTCATCCAATGCACTAAATGGGACTTAAAACGAGCGTCGAAGTGTTTACAAAATTCAAATTTTAGAAGGCTCTAAATACTCTGCCTAGGCATTTTTTTTTTAACTGAAGAAACTGTAGAACTTCATATTTTGAGATACTTAGATCAGAAACCAGCTAGGAAAAATTGAATTATGCTATCATCAATATTAGTCCCACAAATCCATAAAGAATGCGACCATGCTGACCATTTCTATCGGTATAATTTAACAGTCAATTCCTATATATCATCATATGGAGACGCAAAATATTTTGTTCAACAAGAGAGGGGGTGAAGAGAACGATGTACCACATCAAAATTAGGGTAACCAGGGGTCTCCTTATTTTAATAATCAAAATTAGCACATCAAAATTTGGAGTTGGGTTCCTGACATTCACTCTACATTCTGACATTCACTCTACTTTGCTATGTCGCAATGACAGAACAATTGAATTAAAAAAACCTCAAACGCACATGAAATACATTGTAATTTATTGTCAAATCGAAGCTTAAACAATCTCACACGTAATTTTTTTTTGTTTATATCATTAGAACCGTAATTTGATATTGCTAACTCAGTTTAATTCTTTAATATGGAGTATTTTTTTAGTAAGATTTGCAAACATATATATACTCACCTATGCACTTCTCTGTGTTTCCCTGTATTCAAAAGAAAAGAATGTGTATTATTGAGATGCAATCAGGTTTGAAAAAGAAACACTTTTATTGTTATATTATTGACTAAACACCAGTAAACATTTAGGAGCATACCTCTTTTCGTGAATGTTCCCTATAGTGCTATTGAGGTCCCCCATCCACTCAGACTTTCCCAACTCTGTGTGTACTTGGATTACAGAATGTGTGTTGACAACCTTAGAAGCAAATGTTCTTAAATCTGGACATCTTATAACCGTCAATTCCATCAAAGATGGCAACTTCAAAGTATAAGCTTCAGTAGAGAAACAAATGAGGTTTGGTAGACCTTCAAGCGTCATGGAATTCAGTCGAGGAAATGCAATTTCCTCATCACCACATTCAGTGTCTGCTTTTGCAATAACTTGTTCAATCTTCTCACAAGATCGAACTTTTAAGTCCTTTAAACTAACAAGGAGATTGGCTACAGTTGACAAGAACAAATATCGCAAACTGTCACAGAGGGATACACTTAAGAATGTCAAGTTTCCGAAGCCTGTGATATGTTGTGAACCGCCCGTTTCCCATACGTGCATTAAACTTGGCAATAGGGATAACGACAAGTAACACAACTTATTGAATGCTTGAACATTGTGGGTTTCCACAGTCTCTGGTCCCTTGAGTTGGAAAACAACTTCCAGTGACTCACAAAATAGTACAGAAAGACGTTCTAGATTATCGTAATAATTTGAGTCTTGATCAAGATTTGTTGGTGCAACCTAGAAAATCAAACATCAATTGAGCAACCGTATATAATTTATATAATTTCAATATGGCAATGTCATTGTCATTCTCAATTGTAACTCGAGGGTAGAGGTTCATAGAAATAAATTAATATGCTTACCTCTTGGTTGACCGGACGTGGCAGTATTTGAACAATATTTGTTCCTGAAGTAGGTTTGGTCATTGGGCCACATGAATAAGGTGTACATCCACAAGATCTTGATGAAATACCTTCGTCTTCGTCTTCGTGATGAGCTATTGAATCATTCTCCAACTTTTTTATTTGTGGAATTACTGAAATCAATGTCTTCAGTTTGTCGCATAGATTCACATACATAACTTTGGCGGCTGACCATAAAGAAGTAGAAGCATCAGGACAAAGACTCTCAAGACTCGGAAGCCCATTTAGATAAAAACTATTTAGTTTGGGAAACAAAGTCATTCCCATCTGATCCTCTTTTTCATTTTCATCTGCAGATCTGACTATAGTTTCCATTTTCCAGCATTTCGCTATGTTGAGCTCTTCAAGATTCACAAGTAGCCTGGCAATTGAATGTGGGAACACATATTGGAGATCACAACCCCGTATTATTAAATATTTTAAGTTTTGGAAGCCCTGGAATCCACGCGGAATGTTCTTCCAAAGTTGTTGACACTGAATGTGCAATGAAATCTTCAATTTTCGTAAATGAGAAAATGCTGGAACCATGTGGCCTTTCAGATCAAATAAGACATTGCCATTGTTAAATTGTAGTTCCACTTCTTCAAGATTTTGTAACCATAAAATGCACTTTGATGGAAATACTGCTCTTTCAAAGCTTCTAGAAGATTGATGCTCATCATATGAAGTTCCTACCACATTTTGATCCTGAAGAGATTCATTAATTAATAAATATTTAAAGAAACATATTATAGATCAACTTCAGACATTTTCCTCTCAAAAATGAAATTAATAACAAGCTCAATTATTATTATTTAAATGACTTCATATTAAAATATTAATAAAACCAAATTTTAATTGGAGGACTAGTCAGTTTCTAGATTCTTTATGCTGATACTGTTTAGACAAAACCTCTCCTCTGCTTTGCAGAATAATAATCACATAAAAGCTAGACTTTGTGGTCTCAGGTCAAACTAAATGCTTCCACGTGGCAAGAATTTTCCAGTAAACAATTTGGAGCTTGGCAATTAAGACCGTAATTTTGTTGGTGCTTGAACCGGTAGTTTATAGCATTGATTTCTCGAATACAATCAATTTAGGTAAGGCAGCCCACGTGTTATGTTATTTATTTTTTTGTAAAGGCAAGTAAACTAAATTCCTCATTTATCAGTATGAGAATATTTTTAGTTTTTAGGAAGAAAATGAGTAAATTGTCAAATTTTCCAGGTTAACGGGCCGAGGGCCCACTCCAACAACACCGATACTGTCCCCACTTTACCACATGCACAATCCTCATTTTGTGGGTCACACGTGGAGATCCACACATCGGCAACCACGTGGAGCCATGTAGGGACTCACCCATCGCGCGGGGCCAAACGGGGACCCACCCATCACGTGGCAAGTACGGGCCCGCAACCTGGCTCTGATACCATGTCAAATTTTCCAGGTTAACGGGCCGAGGGCCCCCTCCAACAACACCGATACGGTCCCCACTTTACCACATGCACAATCCTCATTTTGTGGGTCACACGTGGAGATCCACACATCGGCAACCACGTGGAGCCATGTAGGGACTCACCCATCGCGCGGGGCCAAACGGGGACCCACCCATCACGTGGCAAGTACGGGCCCGCAACCTGGCTCTGATACCATGTCAAATTTTCCAGGTTAACGGGCCGAGGGCCCCCTCCAACAACACCGATACGGTCCCCACTTTTAAATAATAGTCAAACTAAATTCAGACCACAACTAAATTCAGACCACATGGCAAGTAAACCAAAAAAAATAAAATATTGAGGCGCAAACAATTAACAAAACAATTATACTATTCAAGCATCGAAATAATAAGTTATATATGTAACATACCTCATGGTTGGAGTATAACTTGTTGGCTTCGTAGAAACCAACGAATTCATTAGATACCCGGAGTGTCAAATTTGTTAATTTAGGGAAAGCTATGATGTCCGATGCCGTCTCATGTTCCCTCCACTCCTTTGAGACGATTTCTTTCAATTGGGGACACTTGTCAACAAGTAAGCTTTGAAGTTGAACCAAGTTGCTTGCTACTGATAGAGAAAAGGCATATTTTAAAACAGCGCAATCATATAATTCAAGAGATCTTAAGTTGATAAAAGAGCTTTGTGGAAGTTGGTCGTGGCATATTGCTTTTAGCTTGGGCATCCCCTTGAGTTGGATTGATTGGATGCGAGGGAAGGCTGTTTGTTGAGTCCAACTTGCTCCATTTACAAGGTATTCTATCTCAGGGCACCACCGAATTTTTAAAACTTTTAAGTGTCGCAGTCCCTCTTGGTCTAATTCATTGAGGACATACTTTAAATTCTTAATGTCATCCAAGAATAAATCTTCACATTTCTTAAATAAGAGTCGAACAATTTGAATCTCCATGAATTCCGTTGCATCATTTTGAAAAATATCCAACCTATTTTCGAATGCATAACAACAACCATTACTTGTTGATGGACTTCCAACTAACAATCCTCCGTTGGATATGTGGAATCTTATTGTTGTCTGGATTGTCAAGTAAAAGTCTTTTGGAAAGAAGTTGAAATTAGGTATATCTATGACTAAAACCTTCAAATGATTAGACAAAGACATCACCTCAACAAGGCTTGCCATCCTCTTATCTTCGCTTTCTGATCGTTCCCACTGGCGAAAACTATTTTCCATGTACAACTCTTCAAGACTAGATAAGCTCGATAAGAGACCATGTGGAATCTTCACAAGTTGACGACAATTCGTGATATCTAACAACCTTAAATGTTTAAGAAGTCCAATTTCCCTCGGCAACTCTGAGATGTTAATGCATTGACGAAAGCTGAGGATCTCTAAATTTTCCAATCTTCCAATAACATCAGATATATCTGTTAAATAACGACAACCATTTAGGGACAAGGTTCGAAGGCTCTTCAGTACTCCTAGTGAACTTGGCAAGGCTGATATCCCACCCATGTCTGCCAATGCTAAAACCTTCAGCTCTTTCATCCCTTTACACATGATGTCCATGCTATTTTCCGAATAACAGTCGCCTTCTAAGTGTAGAAGCTCAAGTTTTGGACACTCCAGACCAACTGGGATCTCATCAATATTAATTGGTATCAGTGAGATTGTTGTGTAATGGTCGTATACCTTTGGCCACCCTTTCTTTTCAGCATCACATCTTATTAGAAATCTATGTGGATCTCTTGAGGCAATTTGTACGGCAACATCACGAACTATGTCATGCATCTTGGTATGGTCTTTCAATTTGCTATCTAGCAACAAAAACCTTCTTTGAAGTTTGTCAACCAAAGAATGCACTCTATTTCTTGCTTCTTCCACCGAATCAGTGTTACTAAAATACCCTCGACCCCACCCATATCTAACCAAATACTCAATTGGAATATCATAATCTTCAGGAAATAAACAACAAAGCAAAAGGCATGACTTCGCTTCATCACTCTCCAATCTATCAAAACTCCATCGTATGTTTGAATAAACTCTGTCATTCATCGAAGGGATGCTTCCAGGAGCTGAACTTTGTAGCTGCTTGAGGGCATCAACCCATTCATGCTTCCTCTTATTTTCTAGTGCTTTCGCAACAGTTAAAATAGCAATAGGTAAACCTGCACACTCATTCGTGACTCGTTTTGCTAAATCAGGATAGTCCAAGGGTTCACCTACCATTTCACGGAAGAGTTCCCATGATTCTTCTGCTGTTAAAACTGGGAGTCTAAAAATTTCTTGACTTCCCATTGCTTTGCACACGTCCTCGTTTCGTGAGGTCAACAAAACTTTGCACCCTTTATGAGTAAGTCCAGAAGGAAGTCCTATAGCCTCAAAATCGAGCTCTGTCCACACATCATCTAATACAATTAGGATCCTATTTTTTTCCTTGAGTTTTATGTAGAGCCTTCGCGCTCTTCCAATTTCGGTATTCTCCTCATATTTAAACCCCAGCTCCTCTGCAATTTCTGATTGAATCTTCTGAGTGTTTGGGCTTTGGGACACAACTGCCATCACAATATTATCGAATACTTTCAATCCTTCCAATCTTTTGATGATTTCTTTCACCATTGTGGTTTTACCCACACCCCCCATACCACAAATCCCAATCATTCTAACTTCTTCATTCTTCAAAACCTCTATCACCCTATTCACACATGTCATTCTGGATTTAAAATCCTTAAAACCTTCTTTGAATGCTGACGATATCATCGGTAGAGGTGCAGGATGGGCAACATTATTATTGAATGTTCTTTCTTTTTGGAGATGAAGAACATCTTGTGTAATCTTAGTGGCTTTCCTACTCATGTTCCACCGATACAAGCATCGCCTTTTCATGTTGACTTCTTCCTCAAAATGCGACACTTTCTGAATCAACTCGTTAACACTTGTTAGCCAACTTTGAACATCAGAGTTGATAACTTCACCATTCCTTTTGGCAGCATTAACCAATTCTTGCACCCCATCTTTCTTCTCAAAAAGCTTTTCAAGTTGATTCTTTAGATCTTTCATGTTGGTATCATAGTAAATCAAATAGCCAAATTCTTTCCCTATTGGTGTCACCAAGGACTCTGCAATTTTGGACGCAATTGAAATAACAATATCCATTTCCTTGTGAGATCAAAGACACATAGATGAAATGCTCTATATCTTGTCTCCCAATCTGTACAAAGTCCAATGAAAAATAGATCAATATAAAAATAGGGTTGGCTGTTTTTGGCAAAATTTTATATTGCATATATTTTATATTTATTTGAACACTTTGTACGATTTTACCACTATCAATGAAATTTTTGTTGCCTTAAGTGTGACATCTTTTGTACTTAAAAAAAATGAAAAGCCATCTGACAGTTGCTTACTTTCACGCCTTTCCGAAGATTATGTTTTCTTTAAAGGGATTAAGGTTTTGATTATGTAAAAATTAAAAGGATATTCACTATTATACCCAATATAGGAGCACAAATTATTTATAAAAAAACCCTATATGAAATGGATTTTAGAAACACACCCAAAGTCCATTTACAACATAACAAAAAAGCTTTTAACTTCTTTTAAATTACAAAATTGCCATTGATTTTTTAAAACAAACTCAACCCCAAAACCTCATAAAAAAAAGCCCAAAACACTCAATAGGGCATCAAAGTAATTTAATAATCAAAATTATATTCAATAGGGTCAGCTGTCATTTTTTGGGTTTGTTTATAGAAATTAAATGGTGTAGGGTTTATCTATATTATTAATGCTAAGAATGGGTATATGACTAAATATCTCAAAATTAAATACATAGGTTGATTATAGTACGCCTTTTTTTTACTACGCCTTTTTTTGTTATTAGCTGGCCAAAAGGAATAAGTCTTACTAAGATTTAGTTGAATTTCTAGTTTTATTGGTTTTTAATTTCCTTTGCCAATTAGGTTTTCTTAAGAAACCAAGGGATAAGATTGCTGGGCTGCTTTACTCTAGTATAAATAGACTATTAAGAGACTCATGTACTCAATCTTTTATGCATATAATTCCAGACTTTAGTCGCTACAGTTTCTTTTAGGATATTTGACCTAGAACTCAATTATCTTCATTCTAACTTCTATTCAATAGCTTTATCATTTTATTATAAGTATTTTGGGACTGTTTGGTTCACTAGACAACAACTTATAGACGTTACTCTGCATCAAATTGGTACCAGAGGCTAGGAAAATCCTTCCTCCACACCATGATTGGTCATGGTAGAGGTTGTGGACAAGGGAACTAAGCCCAACACAGATAGATGACTGAGATGCAAAGTATAATGGAAGATAGGTCGAGAGCGTGCAAGCCCTCCAAAGACAGAAATTCACAGATGCCTATATGGAGATTCTGGAATGCAACCATGGTGATGGTGATCGAGGTGGATTGGAAGAGCAGTTGGTTCGTGCATTGGGTTTGAATGGTGGAGGAATTAAAATTGAAGTTGCTGATTTTTATGGAAATATGCATGCATAAGATTATTTAGATTCAGAGGCAAGTCTAGAGAATGGAAACCTTTGGTAGAAGTGTAAGACATTACATTGTAATAAACCATATTAGAATGGTCTTCTAATCACATAAGCAGTTGCAGTTTAGTATTAATCAAGAAACAGAACTCGAGAATATCTGCAGTTCTAGTTTAAAGTACAGTTTAATTAGAAAACTAGAGCTTTGAGGATTCCTAATCCTACATGGATTAAAACATTCTAGCCTAGTGCAATCAAGATTTGTTTAAGTGTTCTTCTATGGGCAAAATACTTAAGCAATGCATAAATATAGAGGTCCCTTCCGTAGTAGTTAAGGCACACTCATATTGATATTTCACCCCATCTAGAGAAAGTTAAAGGATTTCATAGGAGAAGAATATTTCTCTACCTTCACCATAGCCATGTTTGACCAAAGTTAGTGTTAGGTTATTCTGGGGAGAAGCATTGAAAATGGAAAATTATATATTGAATAGAGTACCTACTAAACGTGTAAACGCTATCACTTATGAAGTTTGGGTTAAAAGAAAACCAAGTTTGAATTACCTCAGAGTGTGGGGCTATAAAGTTGAAGAAAAATCATACAATCCTATGGAAAAGAAGTTGGATTCAAGAACAGTAAGTGGCTATTTTGTTGGCTATCCAGAAAGAACTAAAGGCTATAGATTTTACTGCCCTCAAAATACGACTAGATTTGTAGAAACTCAAAGAGCAGTGTTTATAGAATCTAAAAATGAGGCAACAGAAGAAGAAAATTTCAATTTTGATGAAGTTATAATAGAAAATGGAGATACAGTGAATTCTAATGCAGATAACAGAATTTTGAATTCTGGCATTACCTAGATTTGACTTGAGTAGCACGCAATCTGTATAGGAAGATGAAATCGTTGGAGATCCATTGATACTTGAACGAGAAACTCAAGAACAGCAAGTTCTGCCACCAGAAAACACAAATGAAAATCAACCAGCAGAACAAAACCATGAACAAATGGACATAGAGTTGACAAGATCTCAAAGACGAAGGAAAAGAGCACTACCTGATGACTACTATGTATATTTACAAGAATCTGAGCATGATGTGAATGCAATTGAAGATCCCATGAACTATATGCAAGCAATGTCCAATGAGAAAAGTGAAAATTGGTAGGGAGCTATGAAATCATAATTAACTCTATGGAGAAAGATGGTGTGTGGGAACTAGTGAACCTGCCACAAAATTGCAAACCTATAGGCTGCAAATGGGTTTTCAAAACTAAGACAAACCCTAAGGGGCAAATTGATGGATATAAGGAAAGAATAGTTGGCAAAGGATACATACGGCAAGAAGGGATAGATTACAATGAAATCTATTCACCAGTTTCAACTAAAGACTCATTTAGAGTAATCATGGCATTGGTAGCAAATTCCGATTTACACTTACATCGAATAGATGTAAAGACTGCATTCTTGACTGGAAATCTAGAAGAGGGAATATATATGAAACAACTAGAAGGTTTCATTCAAGAGAAGGGAGAAAATCTAGTATGTAAACTGTGTAAATCGATTTATGGTCTTAAGCAAGCTTCTAGATAGTGGTATATCAAATTTGATGAATTTGTTAAGCAATATGGTTTTTTACAGAAAATTCATTGGATGAACGCAATTACATGAAGAAGAATGGGAGGAATTTCATCATATTGGTATTATATGTGGATGACATCTTATTGGCATGCACAAATTTATCAATGTTACATAACTGTAAAGAATTCCTGTCTAAACATTTTACAATGAAAGATCTTGGTGAAGCACCCTATGTTTTGGGAATTGAAATTAGCAGGAATCGAAAGAAATGGGTTCTTGGATTATCACAGAAGAATTATATAGAAAAGGTACTGCAGAGATTCAATATGCAAGGATGTGATGGAACTAATATGCCCATTTTAAAAGCAAACAATTTGAGCAAGGAACAGGCACTAAGGACTGAATAAGAGAAAATTTAGATGAATGACAAACCTTATGCCTCCTTAGTAGGCAGTCTTATGTATGCACAAGTCTGGTTCGGCTCGGATTCCAAAGTGGAATTTGGTTCGGGTCCTGTCAAGTGTGCTAGGTAGATTTCAATCTAATCTTGGACAAGATCATTGGATTGCAGGCAAGAAAGTGTTGAGATATTTACAGAGAACCAAAGATTACAAATTGGTTTTAAGAAGAAGCAATAATTTGAAATTAGAAGGTTTTGCAGATGCTGATTTTGTAGGTTATAAGGATGATCTCATATCAACATCACGGTATGTGTTCATATTTGCATGTGCTGCTGTATCATGGAGAAGTATCAAGCAACCTCTCACAATTGCATCTACAATGTTAGCATAATTCTTCGCCTCTTATGAGGCTATTTCTCAAGCTATGTGGTTAAAGAATTTTATCACTAGATTTAGTGTAGTTAAGTCTATACATAGACCCATACAACTATGGAATGACAACAGTGCAACAATTTTGTTTGCAAAGGGAAACAAAAGGACAAAGGCTTCAAGAATTCTGGATGTTAAGTTTATTAAAGTTAAAGAAAAGATAAGAGATGGGTACACTGGTTCGGAACACATCAATACAACATATATGATTGCAGATCCTCTTACTAAAGGGCTGCCAATTGCAATTTTTCATATTCATGTTCAAAGTATGGGATTGACAGAAAATATGAGTGGCTAAATTAGTGAGAGTTTCAGTGGGAGTGTTTCTATTTTAACTAGAGTTTTATCATTTATATTTTGATTAACTAGTAAAGGTTTCGATGGATATTCAAAAAGTTTGAGGATTCATAAAGTGGAATTTTGTTGAGTTATTTTACTGCTTAGTCTATTTTGTTTATGTTTGATACTTGAATATACATATAAGGCAGTAAAGCTAGCAATTGAGGTAGCTGCGATGGTACAGTATATTCATGGCATTTGTTCAATTTTAACTAGACATTGGCAGTCATTTAGGGGACTATGAATGAGCATGACATATCTATTAGCACAGATAGTTTAGTCATGAACATTCAAAAGTTTTAATCTTGATCAAAGCCTTATGTGGTTTTGAAGAATCTCAAATGTAATTATAGGAACCTTGAAATAACATATGTTCAAGTAGTTTCAATAGTTCTTTGTTGTTCTTCATTGACAGTGGCTTAGTAGGGATTGCTCAGTTATGTTTCACAAGGCCTTAAAGTGTGTAATGCAATTAACTGTTGTGATTATTTGACCAAGTGGGAGACTGTGAGACATTACATTGTCTTAAACCATATTGGAATGGTCTTCTAATCACATAAGGAGTTGCAGTTTAGTATTAATCAAGAAACAAAACTCGAGCATATCTGCAGTTCTAGTTTAAAGTGCAGTTTAATTAGAAAACTAGATATTTGAGGATTCCTAGTCCTACATGGATTAAAACATTCTATCCTAGTGCAATAAGGATTTGTTTAAGTGTTCTTCGATGGGCAAAATACTTAAGCAATGCATATATATAGAGGTCCATTCTCTAGCAATCAAGACACACTCATATTGATATCTCACCCCATCTAGAGAAAGTTAAAGGACTGCATAGGAAAAGAAGATTACTATACCTTCACCACAACCATGTCTGACAAAGGTTAGTGTTTAAGTTCAAAGACAATAAATAATTTACAAGAAGATCATAAGGTGTTTTTTTTAAAGCTTAAATTGAAGAGCACCGCTCTTCAATTGTGGAAGAGAGGTGAAGAGCAACGTGCTTGAAAAGGGAAGTAGAAGATCAACACATGTGAAAGCAAAGTTACGAAAGAAGTTTTTAACGGCTAATTACACTATGGAGTTATATGAAAGGTTTCATAGCTTAAAACAACGAGATAAGTTCGTTGAAGAATATAAATCCGAGTTTGGTAATCTCTCAATTCGAGTTGGTTTGAAAGATAGTAATCAAAAGATGACACATGTCGTTATCTTTCAGGTTTGAATAAGACTATTAGCAATGACATGGGGGCGGGTGTGGTCCATTTGTTCAACCTAGAAGATGCTCGACAACATGCGTTAATGGAAGAAAAAAAGGTATCATGTTGTGGCGGTAGGCAATAATATGGGTTGGCAAAGAATACAGTTGCTCTTTATAGTGTCCAAAGTGATCACGAAACCAATCCAAGTACCAAAATAAGGTGTAGGAAGTTGGTGGGTACTGATAAGAGTGAAAAATGGGAGAAAATAGCACAATTTTATCCTCAAAACAATGCTGGTGTCAAAAATTCCAAGGCTGGGAGTACTTCACAAGTTTGATATTTCAATTGTGGAGAGGCAGGGCTTTTATCTTACACTTGCCCACAAAGAAGAGTAAACTTGGCAGAGGTTAAAGGTGATAAGATCAATTTTTAAAACCCACTTATGATGTTTAAGGCAATGAAGAGGAAGTTAGTGATCTTTTAACGGTTGGAGGAGAATCTTTGGTGGTAAGGCAGGTGATGACAACTCCAAAAATTGAGGGTCTTTAGCATCCACCTAATGTATATTCTGAACCGCCTTTGTCGTAGAAATGTGTGCAATGTGATTCTTGATGAAGGAAGTAGTGAAAATGTTATCTTGAAGGAGGCAATAAAAAAACTAAAGTTACCAATTGAGAAGCATCCTAATCCTTACAAGGTTGCATGATTTCGAAAAGGAAACGAGATACCAGTCACTTCAATATGTTTGGTAAGTTCACTATGGGTAATACTATTAGGGATGAAGATTGGTGTGATGTTGTCACATGGATGCATGTCATATCCTATTAGGAATACCATGGTTGTTGGACAAAGATATGAAGCATTCTACTAAAGCTAACACTTATTCATTATATAAGGATGGGAGAAAGTGGACTTTGCAGCCGTGTGAAGAAGGATTCTGCAATGCTCCCAAAGATGCCAAGGTTAATGGTCATTTGAGAGCCCATTAGTTGGAATTTGAGAGCAAGGAGGTGGGACCTATGTATTCAATTGTTGCTAAGAAGGATGTTGAGGGAACTTCGAATAAATTGGAAGATGACAATCTCCTAAATTTAGATAACCCTCCTGTGTTTGACTATTGTTTGGAAGAAGATTGTGAAGTTTGTTTGAGAGTTGGGAAAGCTTTTGACAGGGTATTTGGTGAGACTAAATAAGTTGAATTTAGTGTTATCTTTAAGGTAGGGGACCAAAGGGGAAGTTGGATTTGAACTTTTGAAGCAACACAATCAACACGCGTTTGAAGGAAAGCTGATTCAAGAAATTCGTGAGGAATTGTTGGCGGTGAGATGAATTCCTTAGAAGGAGATACTTCTGAGTATGTTGATTTTCTTGGGGTTGATTCTTTTAATTTACAGACTGCTAAGAACTTCGTTGACCTTCTCAACCCTTTGGCTTTTTGGATTGAAACGTTTTTGGGCTGAGAGATTGGTTGCAGAAGATAACTGGTACTGTTCCAGAAAGGATCAAATATTCTAAATATCTATCTATTTGGAATGGGAAGGTTCAATGTCACGGCCAGAGTTCTATGGACAACTTATCTAAGCGGAGGTTATCTTTGGGAATTTTTCACCAAAAGATTGGAATTCGAGGAAAAATTCTTCCCAACCTAGTCGAGTTGATGAAGGAGCGTCTTTTAGACTTTCCTAATCTAAGTGGGCTCACCATCCAACAAGGCTAAGTTTTAGCTATATTAAATTAATAAGTTATTTTGTTAATCATTTTCCTGTTCTTAGTAGGATTTGGTTTAATTTTCTTTGTCAATTAGATTTTCTTAATAAACCATGGATAGGAATGCTAGGCTGCTTTACTCGTGTAAATAGGCTATTTAGAGACTCTTGTATTTAATTTTTTTTATGAATATAATTCCAAACTTTAGCCTATAGAGTCGCTTTTGGGATTTTTGACCTCTAGAACTCAATTATCTTCGTTCCAACTTCTATTAGCTTTATCTTTCTATGCTATGTATTTTGGGACTGTTTGGGATGCTGGACAACAACTTGTTGCCGCTTCGCTGTATCAGAAGTGATGATTTGATATGATGTTGATTGGTGTATCTTTTCATGATATTTTCTTGAGTGTGTGTAAAACAACATTGCTTGACTGACACATTACGTAATCTATTCTCTGAGCGGTGGTTTGATCATCCCTCACCCTTTTAATTTTTTTTCCTAGATGAATTAGTGATAGAGTCAATGACTAAACCAGTTAAGGTTGAATTATATGAGAATGATAAATCTTTATTTATTTCTGGTACTTTTGTAAGATTTTGGAGTTATTTTATAAGAGAAATTTATTCTGATCCATAATTTAAGCCCTTTTAATTTATCTTCTATTTATGAGACACTCGGCTCTAGATTTCTATGTAAGGGGGAAGTTCATACCCTTGGCTGAACTTGGGATATTTTTTTCACCCCACTTGGGAAAGCATTTAATGCAAAATTTTGGGACTAATCTACCCCTGCTATAATTTGCAAATACCACTCTTTACCCTTAAAAAAAATATTTATATTTCTTCTTTTACTTGTTTATTTTGTTTTAACCTAGGTACGTTTTTTTATTTCTTTTCTTAAATCATGATGATCTTTTGAATTTAGATCATGAATATTGATATGGAATTTTAGATAACGGATGATGCTACAATTGGCTTAAACAGGAAGTTGCAACGTTTTTATATATGATTGTAATCTTTTTCTTTTGTGCTTTTGTTTTCATGGGTGTGCTTTCTTTGTGGGCTCTTTTGACTTGTTGCTGGCTGTATATGAATTGCACATACACAAGAGGTTGGGGATGCTCTTTTGACTTGTTGCTTGCTTTATATGAATTGCACATATACAAGAGTAAGGCAATTCAATGTTCTATCAATGTTTGTTTTTTGGTCATTGGAGTTTTGCTGCTAAGGTTTCCTTGGATTGAATCTTTATTTTTTTCTTCCAGGTATTGTAAGAGAAAAAATTTGTTTAAAGTTTTAATAATTTTTACTAAAAAATTCAAGGGTATTGTTGGAAAACTGAACATTTTGTCATTCCTAATACTACACCTTATTTCAGTTTTTCACATGAAATTCTTAGGTACGAAGACAATGAAAAATATATATTTCACGAGATCGATATACCATTTGCATCTATATACATATATCAAATTATCTCAGTTGTGTGTGTGTGTTTTTTTCAATGGATCAGAGTAAAACCAACAGCCATATAGTGCAAAGACAGAAAGTTTCCAAGATGTACGTACCTCTAATATTCTTTGTATAAGTGTAAGTTTCTCCACCAACTGTTATGAGACGTAACTTTGAATGAAAAATCACAAGGATGAGGCAATCAAGGAGAAGACGATACAAACAATTGAATTATGAGAAATATGAAAGCAATGCATAAGCAGAGAACTGAAATGGAAAAGCCACTGTGAGTTTTCGCACGCTATAAAAAGACAAGGGAAAGATAACGAACCAGGCATTGCTTCAAGAGAAGGTAATTCCAAGCAAACGGAATTTCCTAGAAGCATCTGATCCAAAGCTTAATTACATACGAAGTTCGCTTGTTATATAAATAGAAGCATCTCATCCCCAAAAGCCAAAAAAAAAAAAAAAAAAACAAGCCTCTATGCCAAGGCAACGAAAAGTGAAGGAGAGCTTGACCCAATGGACAAAGGGAAAAAGAATTGGATGCATTGCTTACAAATATGGACAAGAGGGGGGGACTAAGAAAGCGATGAAATTATGGAATTAAACGATGAAGGACGATGAAGGACGTAATCTTTTCCATATCACATTGATAATATCTTGGATGAGCATGGTTTTGGAACTTACAACATGATTTAATGGGTTCAAAGTTCAGATATGTTTTTATAATATAGGATCTCCCTTAAACTAATTAAACGATTGTCCTCGGATTTAATCTTGGCCGGCGAGGATTTAGATGTACTTGCATTGAAGCCCAAAGACAGCAAAGATTTCTTCAAGACAGGGTATTGACCCATTGTTCCACATCGACCACTTGAAGGAAGGAGGAGAACGGAGCTGTGTCAAGAGCTGGTTTTGTGATTGCTTCCATAGAAGTGATTTTAGCAAAATCACTTGGTGACTCAGTCTACCAACATATATGAAAGTGCTTTTGCTCATAAGTTCTTTAGATGTTATTTATACGGTTTCGCTACCGAAGATGAAAGGGTGATGCACTTTCACAGTTGAAGAAAATTTTTAGAGTCCCATGTCAAAACACACTCGATCCATGCTTATAATGACTTACTTGTTTTAATCTGAATTTCTCTGTTTTGATGTTGATTATTTTCATTTGCTTATTGGTGACGACATATGGTACATAAAAATTCCGTATATATGAATTATATTCCTACCAAAATGAGGGACTTGAGAATAAATACCTCTTAATTATATAGGTACGGCTAAACTAACCCTATTATAACTTTGAGGAATACTTTATTTTTTTTTAATACAAAAGTTTGGGTGTGCTGAAAATTATTACAGCTCTTCCAATCCCAAAACCACAAACTCCTGAGGCCCATTTGCTCCTTCTATTTGTATTAGGGGTGGGCATTCAAACCGGTAAACCGGAAATCCGAGCCGAACCGCACCGAGAAAACCGGGAAAAAAACCGAGTTGACTAAAAAGTCAACAACCGGTCAATAGGGGTGGGCATTCAAACCGGTAAACCGGAAATTTGAGCCGAACCGCACCGAGAAAACCGGAAAAAAAATCGAGTTGACTAAAAAGTCAACAATCGGTCAAAAAACCGAACCGGACCGGTTTGGACCGGTTCCAGTTCCGGTTTCATACCTCCAAAAACCGGACCGGGCCGAACCGGACCGGATTTAATATAATTAATTTTTAATTTTTAATTTTTATATATACATTGGGCCTTATTTTACCTCAACATTCACTCACACCTTGAAGCCCAAAGAATTGGGCCTAAACCTATCATCAATATCTCAAGCCCAACACTTTATATTTTAATTTTCTTAATAGCCTACCTTTTTTAATTAATATCACCTCAGCCAAAATTCAAACCCTAGCCGCATGTCTATTTCCTCTCACTATCTCATTCTTCCAAATCCAAACCCTAGCCGCATGCTCTTTTTTTTTCCTTCCATTTTCTCTCTCGTTGCCTTTCCCTTTTTCTCTCTCTCTCTCTCTCTCTCTTTTTCTTTTTTTCTTTTTTCTTCTCTCTTTCTCTCCTGAAGAAAACCTAGCGTCAACTTCTTCTTATCTTCTTCTCCTCTTCCTCTCCTCTCATCTCTGTCTGATTTCTCTTTTTGTTTCTTACTGGGCATCGATTGGATCTATTTTGCTGGATAGTTTTTTTTGGGTATCTTTTAAGGTTCAGATCTGGTTTTTCTTGTACAGATTCGTCGATTCGCTCTCAGCTCAGCAGCAACGACGGTGACGTTCCTCCTGCCATATGCTTACTCAGGTCAGTATCTCAGAGCATATCCATATCCAATCTTAGCAAAAATTTTGTTTTTGTTTTTATTACTGAAATATGAAGTTTGGGTTTTTTTTCCTTCAACCATGCGCCGACAAATGACTAATGAGGTGGTCTTGATGGATACTAAGGTGATGACTTGCCCCTGAAACTCGTCACTTAAGGTGGTCTTGATGGAGACGAAGCACCCAATGGCCAAATTACTCGTCACTTAATATTGTAAAAATAAAAATTTAAAAACTGTTGCCGGTCCAAACCGGAAAAATCGGAACCGAACCGGATTTTAACAGGTCCGGATTGGATCGGTTGAGTAATTAATTTTTTATGAGATCCGGACCGGACCGAACTGGATGAACAGTACGGTTCAGGTTCTAAATTTAACTAAAAACCGGTCCAAACCGGACCGTGTCCAGCCCTAATTTGTATATATTGTTCAATTCCGTTCAAATTCTGTTATATCTTTCGATTTTTATAAAATTTCAAATTCAATCTAAAATGGATTTTTTTAATAAAATTTTAACAAAAAATTAGATTTTGTAAATATTTAAAAAATTATTTAATTAATTAAATATATTTTCTTTATTTAGTCCACGTACCAAAATATGGGTGAGTTCACGTAATAACATCACATTATTATTTAACGGAAAACATGACGGTGAGACTAATGAATGTATTAAAGTGATACGAAAATAATCTTTATGCATAGGACTCAGATAAAAAAAACTTAGGCATCCAGTAAACTTGACGATAATAAAGTAAAAATTACAGAAAAAACAAAACAAAATATCGCAGGTTGAATTTGTACTATTGAGTTTCATACGGTAGCAGAACGAAAATTCCTAACAGCAGACCTCCTTGAAAAAAAACAAACCCGTACACGCCCTTTTCGTAATTTAATTGCTGCTGCTTTCTTTCTTCTTCGCCACACCGACTTACAACGCCAGAGAGAGAGAGAGAGAGAGAGTGTGTGTGTGTGTGTGTGTTTTGGAGAGATGGGGCTTGAAATTATGGAACCCAACGCGTGCATTAGAGGTTGCTGCAGCAGCAATTCCATTCCTCTCCATCTTCCACCTTCCTCTTACACTCTCCTCAAACCAATTGCCAGAGGTAACTCACACTCCTTTTCCTCTTTCCAGTTCAGGCTAAGGCTCTGTTTGGCTAATGCCTAATGCCTATCGCCACTTGCCTTTTCTTTTCGATATTTCTAATTAATTTATTAATTGGTTATTTTCCGGTATGCTTTTTGGTGCTGATTGTGTGTGTAGGGGCTGAGAGCGTTGTATATGAAGCAATTTTGGATGGAAAGAAAGTTGCTGTGAAGAAACCCATCTTCTCTACTCCACAAGGAGCTGCAATTGCTATGGTATGTTTATAATTCATGTATAATTCACATTACATGTTTCAATGCTGTGAGGATATAGTTCTGTATATGTATGTATGCATATGAATCTATTTATGTGTATGATTCGAGTATATGAATTCGAGTATATATGAACACTGAAGTAAGTTTGATCATCCGGGAATAGCAAAACTGGTTGCCGCACATGCAAAGCCACCCAATTACATGTATTTCTTCGAATTCTTTGAGCCTCCGAACTTATCTGAGAAATTACACATGGAAGAATGGAGTCCGAATATCAATCAGGTGCTCGTGGTTGCTGTCCAATTAGGTATGACTTAGTTGCTTCTGTGATTTTCTCTGAGTGATTTTATGAGTTCAGATCATCTTAGTATCAGCCCTACCATTAACAGAGGGAATGTGTGAACTAATTGTGATTGTGATTTTATGATTTAATGGGCTCTGTCATTTTACCCTCTGTATTGAACCACCTGGGTATCAAGTATCACAATAAATACACACACACACACACACGTGTGTATGTCTACATACATATTTATATATATACACACACACACACACACATACAGATTTATACATGTTAATGCTCGCACACAAACCTTTTTTCTGAGTTAATTGGTAGAACTTTTAGAATCAGTTCAGAAAAAAATAGACAATTTACAAAATCTGGCGGAGAGGAAAAGCAAATATAATAATCTTCCATTGTAATGTCAAAGTAAGATTTTCTTTGAAGGCACATACGGGCCACTTAGATAGAGCTCATATATTATTTTATACATGAACAGCTACCAAAGAAATTAATCCGTTCTGTACAATTCTAATTTTGAAATAAAATAATTGCAACTTTGTTGAGACTTGTACAGTTTTGCAGTACAACTTGTTATCATGTTGGTTTTGCACATATTTCTTCTAAGAAAATGGAAAATAAAATTTGAAACCAACGTTTTTGGTTGATCTATGACAGAGGAGTTCTTGCTGACTTTTACAAAGAAAGTTCATTTTTCAGAAGAGGAAAGGTTTTGTAGCAGAGTTAATAAAAAATTAGACTGACAGGTCTTCTTTGTTTATGAAAAATCGTTCATTGAACTCCGATTTATAATTTGGTATGAGATTATGAATGATTTGTTTCTACAAATATATGTGCTAAACTGCTAGCTTTTTTGACCAATGATGTAAGTTGCCTACAGCATGGGGTCCGTTGACTATTGATGTGGGTTTTATAAGAATATAAAAGTAATGCTTGATATGAGTTTTCTTGATCTTGAGCTGTATGACGACACTGACATCTCTTTTTTACATGACGATTTGTATAAGGGTAGATCTTTAGGTTGGTTGTGCCAGTACTGTTAATTCTGCTGTTATTTAGGAAGATGGCTTCTTATAAGTTTTAATCAGCCCACATTTATGGGTTTTCCTTTTTGAAGGAACTTGTGAAGAAAATTCTGGTGTACTGCATCAAATCAGTTTTTTTTTTTTTTTTCCCTCTCTTGGAAAGATATGCTTCAGAAACTTATGACCTGTATTACATTTAAATTTTTAGCCTAACAGTAACATGTATTTGGATTATTCCCTTTGCCACCTGAAGATGGCATCATGGCAGTGAACGGGCGATACCTTATTAAAATGCTGTATATGTGCATGTTTTAAATTATTTTTTTCAACAGGTCACTCGTTCAATAGGGGATGATGATCTAAAGCCTGCTGTAACCGCAGAACCTGAGATAACTGAAACTATTCTTTCGGTAGAGGATGAGTATTTGGTAAGAAATAAGATTTTGATAAATAGATATTAAGTTTGGTGACAGATATATGAATTGATTTTTTAAAACTAATAGTTAGGTTTTGGAAAGAATATAACATGAATGAGGAAAGAACAACTTCTGAATATGCTTCTTGCATGTAGAGCTTCAAGTAGATTTTACTTTGTGATCAACATTTGAAGCTTTCTTTCTCTATGATTTAATTATCGGCATACATGCATCTTGAATATAACCTTCTACAATTACCACCGTAATCATCTTTCATCCTGTTTACTGCTCAGACACCACAAAATATTGCACGTCTTCCTGTCCATAACTATTATTCTATGTTTGTCATAAGGGCTTTTCTGGTATCTTGTCAGTGATAATCATTTTTTCACCTTAAATACAGGGTAAGAATAAGACTGTTGTTCATTTATAAGTTTGAATGTGATACCATGATGGAATCTTGGAGGCCATACACATGTAAGCAGTTGTCCATAGATTACAAAAATATTGACTGGGAAGTTCTATGTCATAAACTTAGCATATTCTGATAGTGCTGGTCTTCGATGTTGCTGGATGCTGTTTAAAAAATCTCAGAGAGCTCTGTTACGAGTCAAAATGTTCCATGAAGTTCAAAATACTGGAAAATTATTTATTTTTGACAATGACATTTCATGCTGGTAGGCAACATAACGTAACCTACATTGAGTTTTCTGTCTAAAAACAAATAATCTGGTTGCTTAAGATATTCAATCTAAATTACAATTACTCTTTTTTGTTACTCTTACGTTTTTGAGAAAAAACATTTTTGTTTGTCAGGTAATGGCAAGTGATGGATTGTGGGATGTTGTGAGCAATGCAGAGGTTGTAAGCATAATCAAGGACACTGTGAAAGAGCCTGGAATGTGCTCCAAGAGATTGGCGACAGAAGCAGCAGAGCGTGAAAGCAAAGACAACATCACAGTCATTGTTGTCTTCCTTCGTCCCGTCTCCACAGCTGAGAGAATTTACTAGGTTGGTTCATAGTTTCCTGCTTCTGAATGCGAAAAGTCTGGTTAAAGAATCAAATGTCGGAAGATATGATGAACCTGGATAATAAAAATGGTAGTTGTACGATACTGACAATGTATATGAAATTTGCATCCAAATTAGTGATGCTTCTTGCATGTAATAGTTTCATAACATTCCTTTATACCATGTATTTATTTCCGCCAATTCAGGCATTCTGAATGCGGTCCTTCTCCTTTTGCCCGTGAGGCTGAAAAGAATTAAGTGAAGGGAAGTCTGGAAACCATTGTAGATGATATACTAGAGTGGAAATAGAGATGGAGAATGAGTTGTATTAAGGAATAAGTTGTTGAATATCATCATTTCAATGTTAAATATGTTGAACTGCAATTTGGAATGAAGTTTAGCAAATGTGGAAAAAATTTCCTCATCAATTGGTGGACAGCCAACGGAGGAAGAGCGATAGCGACCGGTAGGAGGAGGTATAGAAACGATAATTTAATTACAGTTGGCGAGTGGCAGTTAAGCCATCGCTATATTTGCTTGATTATGTTTATGGAAATATGATTATCTCATCTTTGTTTTGGGCTTCCATTGGCAGTTGCCTTTGTTTCGGTTGAATGTACGTTGTGAGTTAAACAAGAAGTTGGATGCAAGAAAACAGCTTAAAATGAAAGCTCGTCACCTAAAAAGCAATGTCTGATAAAAAATGGGAAACTTAAACAATGTCTACTCAAATATTCAATGAAAAGAGAAATTGGAAAAGAGAATATTAAAAAATAGAAAATATTAAAATAATGAAAATAATATAAAATATTTTTGGTTGGATAACTTTTAAAATGAAAACTGTTTTTGTATATTTTGGTTTGGATAATTTAAATGAGAAGATTGTTGTTGATCTAATTTAAATGTTGTATTTATCCGACTTTAAAAATAATAAATAAATAAATAAATAAAGAACAAAAGTGGAAGGTTGACACATAATTTGCATTTTCAAAAATGGCTAGTACACCATTTTTGTTTGCAAGTCCCATTTTCATTTAGATGAAAACTGGTTTTTTTTTATTTATAAATATTTTGGGTGTGTTGGTGAGATAAAAACCATAAGAATTAATCCTTGCGGAAGAAGAAATGATGTATGAACCCTAATCGTGTATGACAAAAAGAAAACAATCATAGTAGTTCTTGAGTTATTCAGTTTGATTTTGCTAAACCTATGGAACCACGAGACCAAACTTAATCATTTTGACAGACTCAAAGAAATCAAAACCAATTTGAGAAAACTCATAAATATCATGTCAAAAGCATCATATACCTAAATGAGCAGCAGGGTAGCATCTCAAAATTCCCAGATGGAGTTTTCAGATTCCAAAGCATTAAAAACCGTGAAAGAACAACTTGAACCAGAAAAAAAAACAAAACAAAACAAAACAGTTACATAAGAATGAAAAACCCAGAGTTTCAAGATTCATAGAAACCAATAGCAACATCAAATTGAGAATCATGCAATAAGAAACACTCAGTAGTGCACATTTACCTTAGCTATGCTTCTTGTCGCGGAGAGTTGAAATGAAGTTGAAATTCACCGAAAGTAACTTAACTCGAAATTCGGTGCAACTCCTTCTCCTAACTTTGATCTCAAAAAAAAAAGAAAGTGTTGCAACGAACATCGACTTATGTTACTAGGGTGAGAAGTCTCAAATGTAACTGCTCCAACATTTTTTTCTGTCCATTTTTATGAAAAGGTTTGAAGGTTCTACCTAGTTATATTGACTTAGGAAACCGACTTCTTTGCTTCCTAGATTTTAGGCCCAAAAAATAATTTCTAATATTCAATAACTAAAAATTTGGAAAAAAAAAAAAAGAGTATTCAATATTAAAGAATGAAAACACAAATACGTAATCAAGTCGATTTTGTTGAATTATCCGGTGATGATATACATACCATATCCTACCTGTTTAGATATACCTTTTGCACATTTGGATATATTGCAAGTTTGGTTTGATAACTTTTATAATAAAAACTGGTTTTCTTTTTCTTTTTTGGTTGGATAATTTCCATCATAATCCATTTAGATATATCCATGCATGTTTGGTTTGATAACTTTTAAAATGAAAATTGGTTTTTATATTTTGGGTGTAATTTGGTGAGATCAGTATGAAATCATTTTTTTAGGGTTATTTACTCAAATGGTCAGTAAATTTATACATGAGTTACATTTTGGTCCCTCAACTAAATTATTCATTTAAATGGTTCATAAACTCTATATTATTTGGTCCATTATTGGTCCTACTGTTACATTTGACGGCAACATTGACAAAATGTAACAATAAGACCAATGGATCGAATAATTGAGTTGTGGACCATGTGAACGAATAATTTAGTTGAGAGACCAAAATGTAAATCGGGTATAAGTTTGAGGAGCATTTGAGTAAAATAACCCTCTTTTTTTAGAGAACTTCTTTTTAAAAAAAAAATTTAGAGAACTATAAAAGTAATTTTTTTTAGAACTATGAAGTAGTATTACAGCTGTGAAATTCTATTTCTATCTCTTTCCACCCCTCGTAAAACTTGGACATGGAATTTTCTTAGAAAAAGAAAGAAAAAAAAAACTATCAGAACCTTGGGGAAGAAGAAATTATATATATATGAACTCTAATCTTGTATGGCAAGAAGAAAACAATCACACTGGTCCTTGAATTATTCAATTTGATTTTGCTAAACCTATAGAACCACATGACCAAACTTAATCATTTTGAGTTCCATAGTTGAGTTCCATCATTATGAAGTCTCGGACATGGACATGGATTTTTGAAAAAGAAAATCCCATCTTGTATATGGCAAAAAGAAAACAATCACCCTAGTCCTTGAGTTTTTCACAATCAGAAAAATTCAACTCTACATAGGCGGGAAGGGGATTAACATTCTTTGCTTGCTGCTATATATATGCAGGTACTAACAATTCACAAATGAACATGACTATTAAAGGAATGAATGTGGCTAAAAGTTTCTCAACTCTACTGTACAACCAGAGGGAACAAATATTTCAAACAGAAATTTTCTTCAATGTCCATCATGGCCCCCGGTCGGATTCTGTCAGGTAAGAACTAGCTAGCTAGCTAGCTATAACAGTAACTAATAATTTTCTTTAAATAAAAAAAAATATATAAAAACTTTAAAAAAACAAAAAGGAAATTTGCTTGCTGATATATAACAGATGAAAGAGTAATTACTTTCCCAATAAGGGATTTTGTTCATATTATATGGTCAAAACTCAACTTATCCTATAACAACTTATCATGTTATGCAGAACGATATTTTCAGCAACTAAACTAAGTTCGCATTAGAAAATGAAAAAAACAAAACCTTGAGGCATTTTCTAATGCAATGTTTTCTAAGTTCGCACCAAAACCTCATATAACACGGATCAAGGAAGCATTTTCTCAATGTTTTCAAATTCCATCATTTTGTCCCTTGAAATCAATGTTTTGAAAGACGAGGCGTAAAAGCAATGCGTTTTTTGTCCCATAAGGCGAGGCGTAAGCCTTGAGGCATTGAAGCGTAAGCTTTTTGAGTATATATTATTTTATAGAGTGAATATAAAAATACAGATTACTTGAGCCCAATATTAATCATTGTACAAATTTATTTAATATAACCTATGAATCAGTATTATTTTGAAAAAAAAAAGGTCTTAAACGTGTTATTAAGTGGACATTAATAACGCATACTCTTATTATTCAGGGCTTTTTTTGTTGGGCTTTATAATGGCACTACTTGCTTTTGAAAAAGCTAGACTTGAATAAAACAATGAGTTTCATTCAAAAGGGACAGGCGTATCAGAATTTTTTTTTAAAATAGAAACAGAAGAGGCAACGGTGTCGTTTAGTGAAAGAAGTTAAGTCAGATCTGATCTTCTTCGTGAAAAACTTAGCGCCTCCGCCTTGCTCCTCTTTTCGCCGCCTCACTGTCAAGTTGAGATTACATGTTTTCAAGTTTCACGTGACTTGTCCGCTCCCCCCAGTCACGCCGTTTCACGATTCGGAAAAACGACATCGTCCGCTCCCCCCAGTCAAAATCTTCTCGACCCAATTTCCTTCACCCTGCAAAATTGAAGAGTTTGGTGGCTTGATGGAGGGTAACAACAAGAAGGGCTACGCGTGGGCAATCTCAGCCGGCCTGAACGCCGCTCTGGCTGCCGTTTCGGCGAAGCTCATCACTCCTCAGGTGCCTTTCCCTTGCACACTTGATGAATTTAAGACCGTTGGATTTACATCGCAAAATTCTACTTGATTTGTAATTTTTTTTGTTTTGTTTTTGGGTCAACGAAAGCTTGATTTGTAATTGTTATTGTTTGAACAGATTGTTAGGTATGGTTTGGTGATATTGTTGAATGCGACAATGTGGGGATGTTATGTGAACAGCCTTAAAGCTCTGTCTTCTCTGCAAGCTACTGTCACAAATTTTGCTGCAAACTTCCTGTCTTCTGGTCTAGCTGGATACTTTTTGTTCCAAGAACCCTTATCTTTTCAGGTAAATCAATACATGCTGATGATATTGGACCAACTCACACTATCTATTCATTTTGATATGCTTGCTTAGGATATGCTTCTTTCTGAGTTATGAGTGTTTGACATTCCAAGGATCCATCCAATTTGATCAAATTGGCCAAAATTATTAACTCTGTCAAGTTACTTATAAGAGGCATCCAATTTTGATTTTGAATGTGAAGCATATAATTTAATAAACGAATGACATTGTTAAATGGTGGAGTGTTTGCACCAAAGATTTTCATTCCGGTTTCGGAGCACTACAGATGTGATTGCTGTTATGCATTTCTGTTGCTGCATATATATAAATTATAATGATTGTTCATTATAAGAACCTTGAGAAAATGTTTCTTGACTTGTTTCTTTTGCGTATCTGATGATGAGAAGGCTTGTTTGACAGTGGTTTGCAGGTGCCCTGCTCATTGTAGTTGGTTCACTCGTACTTAGTAAGTCAAGTATTGAGAAGAAAGCCCATACCCATTAACATTTCTGCATTTCACTTAACCCTTGTGGTTGAGAGCCCATTGGATAAAAGTAAGGAGAAAGAAGAGATTTCTTCGGCAATGCAACAATTCTTCGGCATTTCTTGCAGCAGAATGCTGGTGTACCAGTGTTTCCTCCATTTGGACCTGTTTTTACTCCAGAGGCAGCTTCACTAGGCAACCCAGGATCTGCCCCAAATTTAGAATTGTCTATTTTATCCCCACAATGATAAGATTCATCTGAAAGGATGGTTAAAATATTTGTATTATAGCAGCGAAAACAGAAATTCACATTTGCCACTCAATTTGAAACCTCCAGTGAAAATGAGTAGGCATAACTTATAATGCCTCCTATTCTGGGACAAACAACTTTTCACATAGTACTAAACATCAAGAACATTTTCCATGCAGTTGCTACACCCTTCACAGTTGTCACTGCTGTTCTGGTAAGCATTTCTTTTTCTTTTTCTTTTTCTCATCTGCTAAAATGTTAGGTAAGGTAGAGGAGAATGGCAAACAATTTATAAAACAGATTGGGAGGTACAGTTCATGGATACCGTAGCAGCATTGTAGCAATTTTGTGTTAGTTTCCCTAAGCTAATTTGACAAGTGAGATTATTTTTATTCTGAGGGCTACAATTTTGTTTCTGGAATTCTAAACCTTTGGCATTTTTGAGTTCCTTTCAGAACCTTGGAAGCTTCACTTAGGGATTTCTCATGATCCAGTAGTGTCTCCATGCTCAATCCAAACCCTCTCGCTTCTCGAAATAACACTCTTTGAGCAATAACCCCACCAAAAGCTGGACCAACCATCTCACATCCTACTTCAATGATATACAACCAATTTGGTAAGCAATGGCTCCTTAATACCTTCCTATCAATGAATTTTACATATAATCCTAGGCACACCAACTCATATACAAACTGAGGTAGGTGAAGAAAGTGATTGAGTTACCCTCTCATTCGCTTCTCATGTACGAAATTTTAGAATTCAAGCTAATTCTAAAATAATTTGAGACAAATGTCTTAAAACTAAAACTATTTATTATTTCTTGAATATGACTCGTACGATATTCAAAATATGCTTTTACGAACTTATTTCTATGCTTAAACAAATAAATTAATATATTGTCATCCTCATATTCATGTTCTCACAAGAATTTCCCTTATGATCCTCCTTTGATTTTTGGTTCATATCCTTGTTATATAGGTTTCCTCTTCCTATTTATAAAAAAACTGTTAAATAACAATATCCACTCATAAATATAGTATTTACATATAATATGTGTAACTTCAACCAAAATACTCAAAATTTGATATATGTATTGTAACATAATAAAGTACTAAATGAGGTAAGGAGAAGAAAGTTACCAATCCCCTAGCTTCCCATGTAAATTCCCATTTTATAAGGACATAGATCAACATTACAAGGAATTAGTAAGTATGGACCTTAGGATCCCAATAGTTTGGATATGATGGTACCATAACATTACAAGAGAATCCCAAAACTTTTAAGTTACAAGATTTGGGTAGCGATTTACAAGTTTTTGAACCAGGATTACAACATTAGGGTTCACCGAATCCATAATGTTGTAAATCCTCATTTTACAAGAATATGGATCCACATTACAAGAAATTGGTAATTGCGACCTTGAAGATGTAAATTAGGTCCTTATTTTAGTAAAAATGAGGGTTTACAAGATTAAGGGATAATTTTACAAATTTGGGATATGAGGGTATCATAACGTTGTAAAGAGAATCTATAAACATGTACATTACAAGATTTGGGTCACGAGTTACACTTTATGGATAGGGATTACAAAGTTAAGGTTCATCCAATTCATAATGTTATAAATCCTCATTTTACAAAGATATGGTTCCACAATATAATGAATTAGTAAGGATATGGATCCTCATTTTATGCTTATTGTCATTCTTCTTCCCTCCCCCCGAAAAGTTGCAATCCTTTCAAAATAATTGGTTTTATGCAGTCCTATAAACATGAGTTTTATGCTACTTTTTCGCTTTTGCCACTCAAATGATTTCCCACCCTCGCCTGGAATGTGATCCACAACATTGTCCTGCAATGCAACAATTCTTCGGCATTTCTTGCAGCGGAATGCTGGTGTACCAGTTTTTCCTCCATTTTGACCTGTTTTTACTCCAGAGGCAAACAAAGTCGAAAAAATTGTAGCAGAGGGATCTTCAAGAACGATTTATTTGAAGAGAGAATTTAACATCAATCCTTGATAACTCTAAAAAATACATGAACTTATGCTTTAACCATCAGATCTGCTCAAACATTTGAATGATATACAAATGAAATCCAGTACATGAATTATAATACACTTCAATACTTGGAATTGAAATAGGATTGTTTCTCAAGAATTGATGAGGTTAGAGATGTCGAATTGCAACTTGTTATTCCATACTTCAAGAACTCACTCTGTAGAGTCTGTATTCACCTCCTCATCAACTTGTTCCTCATTATATTCTTCAGAAGAGAACTCATCCTCCTCATCAACGTGCTGAAAAGAAGGAAACAATATTAAACTAGAAAAATAATACTCATCAGCTTATACTAAAATCGAATGTGACAAATGGTGGCATATATACAAAGCTAAAGAGAAGGATGCATGCACTTCTAAAAACAGTCAATTCCTATATATCATCATATGGAGATGCAAAATGCATGCACTTCTAAAAACAGTAAATCCTAGCCATCTAGAAACCCCGTCTTAATGATTTCCTTTGTGTGATTTGGCTTGCAAGAAGAAGTATTTTGTTCAACAAGAGAGAGGGGGTGAAGAGAACGATGTACAAATATAAGGGTACATTTCTCTCTCATATTTTAGAGCAACCAGGGGTCTCCTTATTTTAATAATCAAGACATGAGCATATTTGGAGTTGGGTTCCTGACATTCTCTAAATTTTAACTTAGAATCTCATTTAGGTAGGAGCCCATTGGAGATGTTCTAAGGAGATACCACATCAAAATTAGGTTGTTTGTTTTGTTTTCGTCTACTATATCGCAATGATAGAACACTTGAATTAAAAAAAACCTCAAACACACATGAAATACATTGTAATTTATTGTCAAATCGAAGCTTAAATAATCTCACACCTAATTATTTTGTTTGTTTATATCATTAGAACCGTAATTTGATCTTGCTAACTCAATTTAATTCTTTCCTTAATATGGCATAATATGGCGTATTTTTTTTTAGTAAGATTTGCAAACATCAGTGTTTCCTTAATATAGAAGTTGGAGATGGCAACATATATATACTCACCTCTGCACTTCTCTGTGTTTCCCTGTATTCAAAAGAAAAGAATGTGTATTATTGAGATGCAATCAGGTTTGAAAAAGAAACACTTTTATTGTTATATTATTGACTAAACACCAGTAAACATTCAGGAGCATACCTTTTTTCGTGAATGTTCCCTATAGTGCTATTGAGGTCCCCCATCCACTCAGACTTTCCCAACCATGTGTGTACTTGGATTCTAGGATGTGTGTTGACAACCTTAGAAGCAAATGTTCTTAAATCTGGACATCTTTCAACCGTCAATTCCATCAAAGATGGCAACTTCAAAGTATAAGCTTCAGTAGAGAAACAAATGAGGTTTGGTAGATTTTCAAGCCTCATGGAATTCAGTTGAGGAAATGTAATTTCCTGATCAGCACATTCAGTGTCTGCTTTTGCAATAACTTGTTCAATCTTCTCACAATTCCCAACTTTTAAGTCCTTTAAACTCACAAGGAGCTTGGCTACAGTTGACAAGAACAAATATCGCAAACTGCCACAGTCGGATACACCTAAGAATGTCAAGTTTCCGAAGCCTGTGATATGTTGTGAACCGCCCGTTTCCCATACGTGCATTAAACTTGGCAAATAGTTTAACGACAAGTAACACAACTTATTGAATGCTTGCACATTGTGGCTTTCCACAGCCTTTGGTCCCTTGAGTTGGAAAACAACTTCCAATGACTCACAAGATAGTACAGAAAGACGTTCTAGATTATCGTAATCATTTGAGTCTTGATCAAGATTTGTTGGTGCAACCTAGAAAATCAAACATCAATTGAGCAACCGTATATAATTTATATAATTTCAATATGGCAATGTCATTGTCATTCTCAATTGTAAAATAATAGTAAATTGAAATGCTTACCTCTTGATTGACTGGACGTGGCAATATTTGAACAACATTTCTTCTTGAAGTAGGTTCGGTCATTGGGCCACATGAATAAGGTGTACATCCACAAGATCCTGATGAAATACCTTCGTCTTCGTCTTCGTGATGAGCTGTTGAATCTTTCTCCAACTTTTTTATTTGTGGAATTACTGAAACCAATGTCTTCAGTTTGTCGCATCTTTGCACAGACATAACTTTGGCGGCTGACCATAAAGAAGTAGAAGCATCAGGACAAAGACTCTCAAGACTCCGAAGCCCGTTTAGATCAAAACTATTTAGTTTGGGAAACAAAGTCATGCCCGTCTGATCCTCTTTTTCATTTTCATCTGCGGATCTGACTATAGTTTCCATTTTCCTGCATTCCGCTATGTTGAGCTCTTCAAGATCACGACAATCTTCTATTTTTAAATATCTTAAGTTTTGGAAGCCCTGGAATCCACACGGAATGTTCTTCCAAAGGTGTTGACATGGAGATTCCAATAAAATCTCCAATTTTCGTAAATGAGAAAATGCTGGAACCATGTGGCCTTTCAGATCAAATAACACATCTACATTGGCATTATATAGTTCCACTTCTTCTAGATTTTGTAACCATAAAATGCACTTTGATGGAAATACTGCTCTTTCAAAGCTTCTAGAAGATTGATGCACATCATATGAAGTTCCTACCACATTTTGATCCTTAGGCGTTGTTACCTGAAAAGATTCATTAATTAATAAATATTTAAAGAAACATTTTATAGATCAACTTCAGACATCCTCTCAAAAATGAAATTAATACCAAGCTCTATTATTATTATTTAAATTACTTCAATATGACTTCATATTAAAATATTAATAAAACCAAATTTTAATCGGAGGACAAAACCTCTCTGATGTCTCAAAATAAAATTGAGGCACAAACAATTAACATAACAATTATACTATTCAAGCATCGAAATAATAAGTTATATATGTAACATACCTCATGGTTGGAGTATAGCTTGTTGGCTTCGTAGAAACCAACGAATTCATTAGATATACCCCAGAGTGTCAAATTTGTTAATTTAGGGAAACCAACGAATGCCGTCTCATCTTCCCTCCACTCCTTTGAGACGATTTCTTTCATTTGGTGACATAAGCTAACAAGTAAGCTTTGGAGTTGAACCAAGTTGCTTGCTACTGATAGAGAAAAGGCATATTTTAAAACAGGGCATTCACTTAATACAAGAGATCTTAAGTTGATAAAAGAGCTCTGTGGAAGTTGGTCGTGGCATATTGCTTTTAGCTTGGGCATCCCAATGAGTTCGATTGATTGGATGAGAGGGAAGGCTGTTTGTTGAATCCAACTTGCTCCATTTACAAGGTATTCTATCTCAGGGCAGTTCCGAATTGTTAAAACTTTTAAGTGTCGCAATCCCTCTTGGTCTAATTCATTGAGGACATGCTTTAAATTCTTAATCTCACCCAAGAGTAAATCTTCACATTTCTTAAATAAGAGTCGAACAATTTGAATCTCCATGAATTCCGTTGCATCACTTTTAACAATATCCAACTTATTTTCGAATGCATAACAACCATGAATTGTTGATGGAGTTGTTGAAAATCCCAACTGATTGGATATGTGGAATCTTATTGTTGTCTGGATTGTCAAGTAAAAGTATTTTGGAAAGAAGTTGAAATTGGGTATATCTATGACTAAAACCTTCAAATGATTAGACAAAGACATCACCTCAACAAGGCTTGCCATCCTCTTATCTTCGCTTTCTGCTGCTGATCGTTCCCATTTGCGAAAACTATTTTCCATATACAACTCTTCAAGACTAGATAAGCTCGATAAGAGACCATGTGGAATTTTCTCAAGATTATAACAATCCGTGATATCTAACAACCTTAAATGTTTAAGAAGTCCAATTTCCCTCGGCAACTCTAAGATTCTAGAGCAATTACGAAAGCTGAGGATCTCTAAATTTTCCAATCTTCCAATAACATCAGATATATCTGTTAAATAACGACAACCATTTAGGGACAAGGTTCGAAGGCTCTTCAGTACTCCTAGTGAACTTGGCAAGGCTGATATCCCACCCATGCCTAATACCTTCAGCTTTTTCATCCCTTCACACATGTCATTTTCCATGCTATTTAACGAATAATGTTCGTCTTCTAAGTGTAGAAGCTCAAGTTTTGGACACTCCAGACCAACTGGGATCTCATAAATATTAATTGGTATCAATGAGATTGTTGTGCAATGGTCGTATTTCTCTGGCCACCCTTTCTTTTTCGCATCATTTCTTATTAGAAATCTATGTGGATCTCTTGAGGCAATTGATATGGCAACATCACGAACTATGTCATGCATCTTGGTATGGTCTTTCCGTTCACTATCTAGCAACAAAAACCTTCTTTGAAGTTTGTCAACCAAAGAATGCACTCTATTTCTTGCTTCGTCCACCGAATCAATGTTACTAAAATACCCTCGACCCCAGCCATATCTAACCAAATATTCAATTGGAATATCATAATCTTCAGGAAATAAACTACAAAGCAAAAGGCATGACTTCGCTTCATCACTCTCCAATCTATCATAACTCCATCGTATGTTTGAATAAACTCTGTCATTCATCGAAGGGATGCTTTCAGGAGCTGAACTTTGTAGCTGCTTGAGGGCATCAACCCATTCATGCTTCCTCTTATTTTCTAGTGCTTTCGCAACAGTTATAATAGCAATAGGTAAACCTCCACACTCATTCGTGACTTGTTTTGCCAAATCAGGATAGTCCAAGGGTTCACCTACCATTTCACGGAAGAGTTCCCATGATTCCTCTGGTGTTAAAACTGGGATTGTAAAAATTTCTTGACTTCCCATTGCATTGCACACTTCCAAGTTTCGTGAGGTCAATAGAACTTTGCACCCTTTATGAGGTCCATAAGGAAGTCCAATAGCCTCAAAATCGAGCTCTGTCCACACATCATCTAATACAATCAGGATCTTATTTATTTGCTTGAGTCTTCCGTAGAGCCTTCGTGCTCTTCCAGTTTCGCTATCCTCCCTGTCATATGTAAATCCCAGCTCGTCTGCAATTTCTGATTGAATCTTTCGAATGCTTGGGCTTTGGGACACAACTGCCATCACAACATTATCGAATACTTTCAATCCTGCCAATCTTTTGATGATTTCCTTCACCATTGTGGTTTTACCCACACCACCCATACCACAAATCCCAATCATTCTAACTTCTTCATTCTTCAAAACCTCAATCACGCTATTCACACATGTCATTCTGGATTTAAAATCCTTAAAACCTTCTTTGAATGTTGACCATATCATCGGTGGAGGTGCAGGATGGGCAACATTATTATTGAATGTTCTTTCTTTTTGGAGATGACGAACATCTTGTGTAATCTTAGTGGCTTTCCTACTTATGTTCCACCGGTACAAGCATCGCCTTTTCATGCTGACTTCTTCCTCAAAATGCGACACTTTCTGAATTAACTTGTTAACACTTGTTAGCCAACTTTGAACATCAGAGTTGATAACTTCACCATTCCTTTTGGCAGCATTAACCAATTCTTGCACCCCATCTTTCATCTCAAAAAGCTGTTTAAGTTCATCCTTTAGATCTTTCATGTTGGTATCATAGTAAATCAAATAGCCAAATTCTCTGCCTATTGGTGTCACCAAGGACTCTGCAATTTTGGACGCAATTGAAATAACAATATCCATTTCCTTGTGAGATCAAAGACACGTAGATGAAATGCTTATCTCTGTATCTTGTCTTCCCAATCTATACAAAGTCCAATGAAAAATAGATCAATATAAAAATAGGGTTGGCTGTTTTTGGCAAAATTTTATGTTGCATATATTTTATATTTATTTGAACAATTTGTACGATTTTACCATTATCAACCAAATTTTTATTGCCTTAAATGTGACATCTTTTGTACATAAAAAACAAAAAAAATGAAAGCCATCTTTTGTACTTAAATTTTTATGTTTAAATTTTTACCTTTCCGAAGATTATGTTTCTTTAAAGGGATTAAGGTTTTGATTATGTGAAAATTAAATACATAGGTTGATTATATACATCTATTAAAATTTTATTTTATTTGACTACGCCTTTTTTTATTATTAGCCTCCATTGGAACCAAAAGGATAAGTTTTAATGTTTTATATAAAGTCTTAGCTATATTAAATTAACAAGTTAATTTGTTAAGAGATTTTCTATTTAAACCCTACACTTCTCTTAGTTCACCTCAGTACTTAAATCATTAAGCTGTAAATTTTATTATTGTGTAAAAAGATAAAAAAGGTATTCCAACTTAATAATTAACTCTAGTACATCTATACACACACCCCACACACCCCACCACTTTTCATATTAAGTTTTAGAAAAATACAAACTCCTCTACATCCTATTGCCAGATGATTATACCCTACCTTCCCCAACCACAAGCTCCTTCCAACTTCCTGTTTACAAACTCTCTCTCTCTCTCTGTCTCTCAAGTTCTCAACTCAACAATACCGAAGTGTTGGAATTCCAATTACAGTTCTTGGAGAGAGGTAAAGTCGTTCTCTTTCTCTAGAAAGTATTAAATTTCAGGTTTGGGGTTCCATTTGTTTGTGTTTTTTTCCGCTGGGAACAAAGAAAATTGTGGGGTTTAAATAGAAAATCTATTTTATTTCTTATTTTTTCAGTTTGGGGTGTATTTAAGGGTAGTTTGGGAAGATAGTGGGGTTTTCTTAGAAATTGTGAAAATTTAAATTAAAAGATGGGGTGAACTAAGAGAAGTATGAGGTTTAAATAGAAAATCTCATTTGTTAATCGTCTTCTCCTATTCTTACTACGATTTAGCTATATTGAATTTCTAGTTTTATTGGTTTTTAATTTCCTTTGCCAATTAGGTTTTCTTAAGAAACCAAGGGATAAGATTGCTAGCTTGCTTTACTCTAGTATAAATAGACTATTAAGAGACTCATGTATTCAATTTTGTATGCATATAATTCCAAACTTTAGTCGCTACAGTTTCTTTATATTTGACCTAGAACTCAATTATCTTCATTCTAACTTCTATAGATCTATAGCTTTATCATTTTATTATATGTATTTTGGGACTGGTTGGTTCACTAGACAACAACTTATAGACCCTACCCTGCATCAAATTGGTACCAGAGGCTAGGAAAATCCTTCCTCCACACCATGATTGGTCATGGTAGAGGTTGTGGACAAGGGAACTAAGCCCAACACAGATAGATGACTGAGATGCAACGTATAATGGAAGATATGTCGAGAGCGGTGCAAGCCCTCCAAAGACAGAAATTCACATATTCCTATATGGAGATTCTGAAATGCAACCGTGGTGATGGTGATCGAGGTGGATTGGAAGAGCAGTTGGTTCGTGCATTGGGTTTGAATGGTGGAGGAATTAAAATTGAAGTTGCTGATTTTTGTGGAAATATGCATGCAGAGATTATTTAGATTCATAGGCAAGTCTAGAGAATGGAAACCTATGGTAAAACTGTAAGACATTACATTGTAATAAACCATATTAGAATGGTCTTCTAATCACATAAGTAGTTGCAGTTTAGTATTAATCAAGAAACAGAACTCGAGAATATCTGCAGTTCTAGTTTAAAGTGCAGTTTAATTAGAAAACTAGAGCTTTGAAGATTCCTAATCCTACATGGATTAAAACATTCTATCCTAGTGTAATCAGGATTTGTTTAAGTGTTCTTCTATGGGCAAATACTTAAGCAATGCATATTGATCGGTTCATAATTGTATATCGTTTTGTACCCTTCTAGCTTATGATTTGGTTATGTTTTTGAGTTAAACTTGTGCTTTTAATCCTTTTTGTGTTTATCTTTCAGTTCATTGAGCTTTAGGTAATAATGATGGCTTTGGATAGTAAATGATGCAATCCATGCATGTTAGGGCCTAATTTGGATGAATGGATGAAGAGCTTAAAGACAAACTCAATTTTGGCTACAGTCCCCTGCCAGCCCAGTTTCGTAGGTCATATTGCAAGCTTTGTTTCAGCAACCTACATAGCTCGGATGAGGCCACATTCTTCATGAAAGTTGTTCCAATGGGTGTATACTATAACATATCCGAAATGCAGCCCCATTGGATAATTGTGGAGTCTGTTACCTAGCAAACACAGAGCCATGCTCAGGATGAATTTTATCAGCGCGCAAAATGAGTTAGCAATTTGTTTTGGCCTTAACTTCC
>NW_018921245.1:83644-101534 GCF_002207925.1 Prunus avium
TCTCTCGAAACTTAGAAACAGGATATAACGAATTTGGGATAAAGTAATCTTCCAAGAGATTCTTACCCCGAGACTGCCTACGTCTGTCCACATTCTGGGCACGACGACGGTGGTGGTGGCTTGATTCATTAAGCATACACGCCGCTACAACCATTTCTTCCTCCTCTTCATCGACCTCACGATCTTCTTCAGCACGTCTGCGCCTGATTTCTTCCTCTTCTCGCTCTTGCCTCTCTAACACCCTCCTCAGGTTAGACATTGAGAGTAGAAAGTGTTTTGTAAAATCTGAGAAATGAAAGAATAGAGAAGATATGGTGTGAGAGGTATGAGTTGAGGGTGTAGTTTTATAGAGGGATTTAGAAGATAGAGATGACACGTGGCGCAATTTTAGAGGGTGAACGAAAATTTTATCTGAAATAAGACACGTGGCAACCGAGAATCTCATCCGAAAATCTTATCTGAAAAATTATGGACACGTGGCAACCAAAATTAATGGTTTAAAGTAAAAAAAAAAAGGAAATAAAGTACAATGAATAGTATTTGCCCTTGCCCTAGCCTTTTGGGGTGCAACCAAAAAAGGCAAGGCTGCCACTATTCACGTGAATAGTGCAGCCCTTGCCTTGCCTTAGCCCTTGCCTTAGCCCTTTGGGGTGGACTTGCTCTTAAAGTGATTGGTTGTTTGAGCTAAGCCTTGTTAGGTGAGGTATGATGGTCTTGGGCTGTTCACCTTGTGTGAAGTCGCACTAAGCACACCCTACCCTCGGGTTAGTAGGGCCCCCCAACCTCAATGGTTGTGTTGCAAACCAAAACTATGGATATGATTGGGGTGTTGGGTTCCAAACCTAGACCCCACAGATCAAGAGCCACTATACCTTAGTGTGCTGGCTGGCTTGCACTCTCATCACACAATCACTTTTTGTCTCTTCCTTTCACATCGAAAAACCAAATTTCATAATTTAGTTTCATCCTATTTGAGTTTTTGTTTAATTATTATCATTGAAAATTAAATCATTTTGTAAATATTTCAAATTTTAATTAATTAATTAAATATATTTTCTTTATTTAATCCACGTACCAAAATATGGGTGAGTTCACATAATAACATCACATTATTATTTAACGGAAAGCATGACAGTGAGACTAACAAATGTATTAAAGTGATATGAAAATAAACTTTATGCATCCAGTAAACTTGAGTATAGTAAAGTAAAAATTACCGAGAAGACAAAACAAAATATCGCAGGTTGAATTTGTACTATTGAATTTCATACGGTAGCAGAACGAAAATTCCTAACAGCAGACCTCCTTAAAAAAAACACACCCGTACACTCCTTTTTCGTAATTTAATTGCTGCTGCTTTCTTTCTTCTTCGCCACACCGACTCACAACGCCGGAGAGAGAGAGAGTGTGTGTGTGTTTTGGAGAGATGGGGCTTGAAATTGTGGAACCAAACGCGTGCATTAGAGGTTGCTGCAGCAGCAATTCCATTCCTCTCCATCTTCCACCTTCCTCTTACACTCTCCTCAAACCAATTGCCCGAGGTAACTCACACTCCTTTTCCTCTTTCCAGTTCAGGCTAAGGCTCTGTTTAGCTAATGCCTAATGCCTATCGCCACTTGCCTTTTCTTTTCGATATTTCTAATTAATTTATTAATCGGTTATTTTCCGGCATGCTTTTTGGTGCTGATTGTGTATGTAGGGGCTGAGAGTGTTGTATATGAAGCAATTTTGGATGGAAAGAAAGTTGCTGTGAAGAAACCCATCTTGTCTACTTCTGAAGATCTTGATAAGTTCCACAAGGAGCTGCAATTGCTATGGTATGTTTATGGTTCATGTATAATTCACATTACATGTTTCAATGCTGTGAGGATATAGTTCTGTATATGTATGTATGCATATGAATCTATTTATGTGTATGATTCGAGTATATGAATTCGAGTATATATGAACACTGAAGTAAGTTTGATCATCCGGGAATAGCAAAACTGGTTGCCGCACATGCAAAGCCACCCAATTACATGTATTTCTTCGAATTCTTTGAGCCTCCGAACTTATCTGAGAAATTACACATGGAAGAATGGAGTCCGAATATCAATCAGGTGCTTGTGGTTGCTGTCCAATTAGGTATGACTTAGTTGCTTCTGTGATTTTCTCTGAGTGTTTTTATGAGTTCAGATCATCTTAGTATTCAGCATTACCATTAACAGAGGAAATTTGTGAACTAATTTTGTAGGAAGGGCATGTTATAAGTGTGATTTTGATTTTATGATTTAATGGGCTCTGTCATTTTACCCTCTCTATTGAACCACCTGGGTATCAAGTATCACAATAAATACACATACACACACACACACACACGTGTGTATATGTCTACATATATATTTATATATATACACACACACATACAGATTTATACATATAAACATACATATGTTAAGCCTCTGAGAGGTCTATGGTTTCTAGCCTCACCACAAAGGGTGTCTGCAAATATTTCTTAAAAAAACTCTGGGTGTGCATGCATGTGTATGTGTGTGTCTGCAGGGGTTGAGCTACGATTTTTAGTTTGGGGGCCATAGAAATTAAGAATGGGGGATAACCGCAAGATGGTCTATAGGATAAATTGATGATGGTTCAGCAAGACGTTGTACTGTAACATCATGAATTGATCGAACTTGTGTTATGTTGATGAGTTTGCTATTACACCTTATTTCCGGAAACAGGCATTTTATTTTTACTACTATTTTCATTTCGAGGTTTCTAAATTTATTTAGTTGCATGATTTTACGTTGTTTTCCTTTTCCAGCAAAGGCTTTGCAATATCTGCATCACCTCGGGATTGTACATAGGGATGTGAAACCGGCAAATATTCTTGTAAATGCCTTCCTTTATCTTATTCTGTAGCAAACAGAAATCCTCTTTTGACTAGTTTTGGACGAAATTAACTAATATTATACCCTTACGATGCAGCTGGACAAATATCTTTATCCACACTTAGCAGACTTTGGTTTGGCTGAGTACAAGAAAGATCTTAAAGGAGTTTCTATTGGGAATTGGAGGTCATCTGGAAAACCTACTGGTGGTTTCCACAAAAAAAACATGGTTGGCACTCTCATTTACATGGCACCTGAAATACTAAACAAGGAAATACATACAGAAAAATCAGATGTCTACAGCTTTGGTATATCAATTAAGTAAGGATTTAAGATTTGATTATGCTAAAAACTAGCATATTTTATTCTACTTAGATCTATGCCTACAAGACAAATGTAACTGAAGTTGTGTTCTTTCAAGTGACGCTGTTTGCTGTTTGTTATGGATTTTTGAATTGAGCCTTGGAACCTTTAGGACCTTTCAGGGACCTAAATATTCTTAATGGACAAAGTTTCTATATGGTATTTGTACCTAGCCTTAGCACCTTTAACTTGTGGGGAGATGCTAATCAGACTTTTGACTTTGCTGATAAAGTATGTTGATGCCAAAGATTGGATCAACATCGAAATAAGAAAAATAAGATCATGCAATCCTAGAACCAGGGTAGCTGTGGTATTAATTAGTTTAAATCACTTTCAATACCCAAGTCATTCTCTTACTGCGAATAAAATGAACATAATTGAGACATCTCAAAAGTGGTAAAATTGATGTCATAATTGTTGAAACCAATTGTGTCCCACATCGGAGAGAGGGAAGGAGAAAGAGTACTTTAAATAGAATTACCCCATTCCAACTAATACCGAGGCCTTTTGTGATAAAACCCCACACCTGAGGATTGTGCAGGTGGTAAAGTGGGGACAGTATCGGTGTTGTTGGAGTGGGCCCTCGGCCCGTTAACCTGGAAAATTTGACATGGTATCAGAGCCAGGTTGCGGGCCCGTACTTGCCACGTGATGGGTGGGTCCCCATTTGGCCCCGCGCGATGGGTGAGTCCCCATTTGGCTCCACGTAGGCCAAAGGTGCCACGTGATGGGTGGGTCCCCGTTTGGCCCCGCGCGATGGGTGAGTCCCTACATGGCTCCACGTGGTTGCCGATGTGTGGATCTCCACGTGTGACCCACAAAATGGGGTCTCACGTGCGGGGGAGTGTTGAAACCAATTGTGTCCCACATCGGAGAGAGGGAAGGAGAAAGAGTACTTTAAATAGAATTACCCTATTCCAACTAATACCGAGGCCTTTTGTGATAAAACCCCACACCTGAGGATTGTGCAGGTGGTAAAGTGGGGACAGTATCGGTGTTGTTGGAGTGGGCCCTCAGCCCGTTAACCTGGAAAATTTGACAATAATGTTGAATGGTCTTTGCTAGATTTTCTTCTCGAGTTGAAGAGCTGTCTGTATATTGGAGAGGGAGAGTCCTTTTCACAGAAGTAGGATTCCTTCAGAGAGTAATTTGGGGATGAATTTTTGTCTTTTTTTGTCCAATATTGGAGGGATTTACACTTTAGATATGGATTCTAAAGTCAACTATTCAATGAAAACTAATCGCCCCGACACTTCCTCGCAAATTGGTGCAAAGATATCTCTATTTCCAACTGGTTCAGTGTAGAATAGAAAAACATTATTAGACACCGCCTTAGTTAAGATATCTGTTAGACTGTGAGTTAATCCTCGGTTTTCACGAATGAGTGCAAATAATCTCTTATGTCAAATTTTCCTTTATAAAGTATCTCCACCTCAACATGCTTAGTATTTTCATTTTTAACCGGACTGTGTTCAATGTTAATTTGTTGTCGCAGAATAGTTTCATTGGTTTCTCAAGAAAGATTCGCTCATCAAGCCTCTCTGCTGTCACAGATTCTTGAGTCATGGCTCTAAATTCTGTCTCTGCACTGACCAATTCTTGCTACGCTATGTAACCATGTTTCCTCCTACAAAATTACAATGTCCAGAACTCGACCTGTTATCTATAATAGAACCTGTTTGCATGTGTATCTCGTTCAACATCTAGGTGCCAATAGTTAGCAGAAAGTAATAACCGTTTACCTGGAGCATACTTAGGATCCGATATACAACTCCCCTTATGAGTCTCACTAGGTGCATGCATGTCTGGACGTGTGCGAAACAAATACATAGACTTCTTTTGAATAATTGTGGTAAATATATATAAATTCACAGTCAAGGATCATTCTTGCAAGATACTATAATATAGTACTGCAAAATTAGAATTATAGATGTTGAATCATAGTGAATAGTAACATTGTGACTTGATTCAGAGGAGAAGACCATACTCGTGTCTTTCTCCCCATTGGTGCATTCTTTGCCAGAAGCACGAGGAAAACGCAGATCATTTGTTCTTACACTGCCCCTTCTCTCTAAATCTGTGGTGGTCCCTTTTAAAGGAGGTTAAGACTGTATGGGTCATTCCTAAAGATTGCTTCTCCCTAATCAGTTCCCAGCTGGATGCCCTTGGCAAAGGTAAGAAGGCCTTAATCTTATGGGGCTGTTTAGTGCATTCTCTGTTCTGGAATATTTGGCTTGAAAGGAACAGACGAATTTTCGACGATTGTAGCGAAGGAAGTGTGTTAGAGGTGTGGGAGAGAGTCAAATTCGGGGCAGCTCTGTGGGCGTCAGTTACGAGAGAGTTCAGGAACTAATCTTACTCCTATATAGCTAGAGATCTAGTTGACGCTGTGTTGTAATTTCTCTACGTGTTTTTTTCTGTTTTCGTTTCGTTCTATTCGTAAGCTTCTGTGTTCTGCCTTTTCCCGGGGGGGGGGTTAAAGCCTTTGATGGTCATAGAGGGGATTTTCAGTGATATCTCTAATTCTAATTGTGTATTTAAGATTTCTACGGGTGGCACGGTTGATTCAGTCCTTCTGCTAATTCTTAATGCATCCAAATTCCAATGCTATGCTACAAGGATGTACCAAATGCAGGTGGAGCAGCTGCCGAATTTTCAGCTCGAGCGTTCCAGGATTCCAGGATTCTTGCAAGCTTTAAGGTCAACTAGCAGGTTTCTTCCGTTTCCATTTTGTTTTCAACACTATACATATGTCTATATATATATATATATATATATATATATATATATATATATATATATATATATATATATATATATATATATATTTGTGTGTGTGTGTGTGTGTGTTATTTGACCATAATTGATTTTATCCTTTAATGCAGTCCAAGTGGTGCATTATTTGAAGCATTCATTAAGACAGATATTGCATTTAGAGCTGAGCTGGATTTTTCTCGTAAATCCAAAAGAGTTATCCCGAAGGACTGGCATCCCGGTTGCACTGCAGCAGCTGCTCTTATTGTTGGAAACAAGCGTTTTGTGGCTAATGCTGGTGATTGCAGGACCATATTGTGTCGGGCTGGCCATCCCTTTGTTCTAAGCAAGGTGACTGGAACTTCTTACATTCCTGTTAGATTGTTCTGGTTTAGTACAAGGTGTTCTTTTTCTCAGTATAATGGATGAAATATTAGGATCATGTTGCAAGCTGTCTTGAGGAGAGGGAGCGGGTTATTAGTGCTGGGGAACAAGTTAGATGGCAAGTAGATAATTGGCGGGTGGGTCTTGCTGCTCTTCAGGTTTGTCCCTTTAGATATCATGATAGTTTTGTAATGTTGTCTTCCAAAAATGTTTTCTTTTTGTTTGCTGATTTAATGGACTGTATGCTGCAATTTACTTGAGCAGGTTAGTATTATTTTCCAAATGGAAGGCTCGCACACAAACCTTTTTTCTGAGTTAATTGGTAGAACTTTTAGAATCAGTTCAGAAAAAAAATAGACAATTCATAAAATCTGGCTGAGAGGAAAAGCAAATATAATCATCTTCCATTGTAATGTCAAAGTAAGATTTTCTTTGAAGGCACATATGTGCCACTTAGATAGAGCTCATATATTATTTTATACATGAACAGCTACCAAAGAGAAATTAATCAGTTCTGTACAATCCTAATTTGGAAATAATTGCAACTTTGTTGAGGCTTGTACAGTTTTGCGACGCAACTTGTTATCATGTTGGTTTTGCACACGAACCTATTTTTCGAGTTAATTGGTAGAACTTTAGTAGAAATAAGTGCAGAAATTTTTCTCTCTTTTATTTATCTCTAATGGGAGGTATTTATAGCTATACAAGGGTAGAGATGCAGCTGTACTAACACTAACACAGCTGTAAAGATAGCAGCTGTACTAGCACTAACATAGCTGTACAAACAGCTATACTAACACTCATTAACACAGCTGTACAAACATAGCTGTACTAACACTACACATTCTAACACTCCCCCTCAAGTTGGTGCATGGATATCGCACATGCCCAACTTGTCTAGTGAAGAGTAGAGTTCTCTGCTAGAAACAGCATGAGTCATCATATCTGCAAGTTGGTCTTCACTCTTTATATACGGCACTCGAATGACTTCTTTTGCCAAGTAGTCGCTGATAAATTGTCTGTCAATATCAATATTCTTTGTTCTCTCATGATGTACTGGATTATTTGCTATCTCAATGGCAGCTGTATTGTCACAATACAGAACCATAGGCTTCTTAGGTTCAAACCCGAGTTCCCTCATTAGAATCTTTAACCAAAGAAGCTCAGTTATGCCATGACTGAGTGCTCTATACTCTGCTTCAGCGCTAGATCTTGACACAACCCCCTGTTTCTTACTCCTCCAAGTTACAAGATTACCACCGACAAAAGATACATAACCTGAAGTTGATTTTCTATCAAGTTTTGAGCCTGCAAAGTCAGAGTCAGTGAAACTTTCCACATCTAAATGCCCATGTTTTGAAAACAATATACCTTTGCCTGGAGTATACTTTAAGTACCTGAGAATTCGATCCACTGCACCTTGGTGTGCTTCACTTGGATTATGCATGAACTGGCTGACAACACTAACGGCATAAGACAGGTCAGGTCTTGTATGAGCCAGATAAATCAGCTTTCCAACCAACCTCTGATACCTCTCTTTGTTAGTAGGTATCTGATCTGGATAAATTGACAATCCATGGTTAACCTCCATTGGAGTATTAATAGGTTCACACGCCAATTTTCCAGTCTGTGCTAGTAAATCAAGAACATATTTTCGCTGAGATAAGAAGATGCCTTTCTTAGAACGTGCAACTTCAATTCCTAGAAAATACTTGAGAGATCCCAGATTTTTCATTTCAAACTCTTTGGCCAAGTAACTTTGAAGATTCTCAATCTCCTGTTCATCATTACCTGTAACCACCATGTCATCCACATAAACAATTAGTAAAGTAATCTTGCTGCCAACATGCTTAAGAAATAGTGTGTGATCAGCTTGAGACTGTTTAAAGCCATAGTTTCTCATGGAATGACTGAACCGGCCAAACCAGGCCCTAGGTGATTGTTTAAGACCATATAAAGCCTTCCTTAACCTGCAAACCTTTCCCCCTTTAGGTGTAAACCCTGGAGGAGGGTCCATGTAAACCTCTTCTTGTAGATCTCCATGTAGAAAGGCATTCTTGACGTCAAACTGTTTTAGCGGCCAATCTAAGTTGGCAGCCAATGAGAGAAGAACTCTGATCGTACTCATCTTGGCAACAGGAGCGAATGTCTCCTGATAATCGATCCCATACGTCTGGGTATAGCCCTTTGCCACAAGTCGGGCTTTATACCTCTCTATCGAACCATCTGAATTTTGCTTCACTGTGAACACCCACTTGCACCCCACAATTTTCTTGTCTCTTGGTAACTCAACCATCTCCCATGTAGAGTTTTTCTGAAGAGCCTTAATTTCTTCTACCATAGCAGATTTCCATTTAGGATCATCAAGGGCTTCCTGAAACTTATTAGGAATAGACACAGAAGACAATTGTTGTGTAAAAGTCAAATGAGACTTGGAAAGACGGTGGTATGAAATATAGTTGGAAATGGGATACTTAACATTATTGGATGAAGGGAAACCAAATTTTTCAGGAGGGTGACGATCACGTATAGGATATCTTCTCCCCCGGTCCTCATCATGTGGAACCAAGGGAGTTTCTAGTGGAGCTACATGATCAGATTCAGGTAATGAGTCAATATCAGAAGAAAGAGATAAGATAGGGGCAGAGGCATGTACCTGAAGATCATTCTCAGAAGAATCATTCGATTGGATGGTAGTATCATGGAGAGAAGGATCTGGAGGAGGTGGCAATGGAACATCCACATGTTTCTTTTTTCTTCTTTCAAATGTTTTCAAGGTAACAAGTTTCTCCCCCTCATCTTGAGTAGGGAGAATTGAACTTGATCCAATTTCATGTTCAACTGACGTCTCCCCCTCACCCTGAGTAGGGAGAACATAACATGGTCCAATTTCAGCTTCAAACCACAACTTCTCTTCTTCTGTACTTCTAATCTCCCCATGAAGAGGAGAAGTAGAGACTCCTCCTGAGAAATAAGATTCTTGTTCACAGAATTCAACATCCATAGACACATACGTCTTACCAGAAGGAGGATGAAAACACTTATATCCTTTTTGTGATGGAGGATATCCGAGAAAGACACACTTAAGAGCACGTGGATCTAATTTGTCCCTGTGAATAGAGTGAACATGGACATAGCAAAGACAACCAAAGATTTTAGGGGGCAAATTAAGCAAGGAAGGGATTGAGTGGAATTGAGACAATACTTTTATGGGTGTTTGATAATCAAGCACACGAGTAGGCATTCTATTAATGAGGAAGACAGCAGTCATGACAGCATCAGCCCAGAACTGTTTGGGAACTTGCATAGTAAAGCATAAGGACCTGGCCACGTCGAGGAGATGGCGGTTCTTACGCTCTGCTATACCGTTCTGTTGGGGTGTGTAAGCCGTAGTTGTCTGGTGGATAATGCCATGCTGCTGGAAGAATTCAGTAAGAGAATGATTTACAAACTCACGTCCATTATCGGAATGAAAAACCTGAATTTGGACATGAAACTGAGTATTGATTAGTTGATGGAACTTAGGAATAACAGTACTAACTTCACTTTTGGATTTCATCAGATAAACCCAACACACTCTAGTGCAATCATCAATAAAAGATATAAAATATCGAGCACCCGAAGAAGTAGGAATAGAAAATGGACCCCACACATCAGTATGAATACGAGAAAAAGGACTGACACTTTTATGAAGGCTAGGTGGAAACGAGACACGATGATTTTTTGCATAAATGCAATGTTCACAGCGTAAACTAGAAGCTGAAATGTTAGTAAATAACTTAGGAAATAAGCATTCCAGATAGATAAACGAAGGATGTCCTAAACGACGATGCCATAAAAGAATTTTTTCTCGATCTAAAACATTGTCTTTTGCTGCTTGAAACCCACGGCTAGATTGAATTTGAGACTGCCCTAGCGTTTCCAAGTAGTAGAGACCTCCTCTCTCCTTACCAATACCAATCGTCGTCTTCGTGAGAAGATCCTGAAAAATACAGTGAGTAGAGAAAAAGATTACAGAACAGTTTAACATGTTGGTAATTTGACTGATGGAAAGAAGATTATTAGAGAGGTTAGGAACGTGTAACACAGAAGATAACGGTAAAGTTGAGGAAAGAGAGAGGGAACCAGCCCCTTCAACTGGAGTGATAGACCCGTCCGCAATCTGAACAGAATGACGTGACGGACGTGTAACACATGTAAACTGAGATGACTCACTGGTCATATGATCAGTTGCCCCTGAATCAATTATCCATGGTAATTTAGACATGATAGCAGCGGAAATTTGAATTTATTGTAAGAAGAAAAAAATACTGAATTGTTGCTGGGGTAGAAAGTCCGCTACAGTAATCTCTGTCTGCTACAGTGCTTTGATCTGCTACAGTAGTCTTGAACCGAACTGAATGTGCAGCAGGCTTTTATGGTTTAGAAATATCAACACCAAGGTCAGTATACCCTTGGTGAAGATGATAGAGATAGAAGGAAAAAAAAAAAAAAACCTTTGGTAGAATTGGCTCTGATACCAAGTAGAAATAAGTGCAGAAATTTTTCTCTCTTTTATTTATCTCTAATGGGAGGTATTTATAGCTATACAAGGGTAGAGATGCAGCTGTACTAACACTAACACAGCTGTAAAGATAGCAGCTGTACTAGCACTAACATAGCTGTACAAACAGCTATACTAACACTCACTAACACAGCTGTACAAACACAGCTGTACTAACACTACACATTCTAACAACTTTTATAATGAGTTATAAAAAAATTAGACAATTCATAAAATCTGGCTGAGAGGAAAAGCAAAAATAATCATCTTCCATTGCAATGTCGAAGTAAGATTTTCTTTGAAGGCACATATGTGCCACTTAGATAGACCTTGTATATTGATATTTTATACATAAACAGCTACCAAAGAAATTAATCCGTTCTGTACAATTCTAAATTTGAAATAAAATAATTGCAACTTTGTTGAGACTTGTACAATTTTGCAATACAACTTGTTATCATGTTGGTTTTGCACATATTTCTTCTAAGAAAATGGAAAATAAAATTTGAAACCAACGTTTTTGGTTGATCTTCTATGACAGAGGAGTTCCTGCTGACTTTTACAAAAGAAAGTTCATTTTTCAGAAGAGGAAAGGTTTTACAGCAGACTTAATAAAAAATTAGACTGACATGTCTTCTATGTTTATGAAAAATCGTTCATTGAACTCTGATTTATAATTTGGTATGAGATTATGAATGATTTGTTTCTACAAATATATATGCTAAACTGCTAGCTTTTTTGACCAATGATGTAAGTTGCCTACAACATGGGGTCCATTGACTATTGATGTGGGTCTTATAAGAATATAAAAGTAATGCTTGATATGAGTTTTCTTGATCTTGAGCTGTTTGACGACACTGACATCTCTTTTTTACATGACGATTTGTATAAGGGTAGATCTTTAGGTTGGTTGTGCCAGTACTGTTAATTCTGCTGTTATTTAGGAAGATGGCTTCTTATAAGTTTTAATCAGCCCACATTTATGGGTTTTCCTTTTTGAACGAACTTGTGAAGAAAATTCTGGTGTACCGCATCAAATCAGCTTTTTTTTTTTTTTTTTTTTTCTCCTCTCTTAGAAAGATATGCTTCAGAAACTTATGACCTGTATTACATGTAAATTTTTAGCCTAAAACATCAGTAACATGTATTTGGATTATTCCCTTTGCCACCTGAAGGTGGCGTCATGGCAGTGAATGGGCGATACATTATTTCTTTCAACAGGTCACTCGTTCCATAGGGGATGATGATCTAAAGCCTGCTGTAACAGCAGAACCTGAGATAACTGAAACTATTCTTTCGGCAGAGGATGAGTATTTGGTAAGAAATAAGATTTTGATAAATAGATATTAAATTTGGTGACAGATATATGAATTGATTTTTGAAAACTAATAGTTAGGTTTTGGAAAGAATATAACAAGAATGAGGAAAGAACCTCTTCTGAATATGCTTCTTGCATGTAGAGCTTCCAAGTAGATTTTACTTTGTGATCAACATTTGAAGCTTTCTTTCTCTATGATTTAATTATAGGCATACATGCTTCTTGAATATTCCCTTCTACAATTATCACTGTAATAATCTTTCATCCTGTTTACTGCTCAGACACCACAAAATATTGCACGTCATAAGGGCTTTTCTGGCATCTTGTCAGTGATAATCATTTTTTACCTTAAATACAGGGTAAGAATAAGACTGTTGTTCATTTATAAGTTTAAGTGTGATACCATGACGGAATCTTGGAGGCCATACACATGTAAGCAGTTGTCCATAGATTACTAAATTGCTAATATTGACTGGGAAGTTCTATGTCATAAACTTATCATATTCTGATAGTGCTGGTCTTCAATGTTGCTGGATGCTGTTTAAAAAATCTCAGAGAGCTCTGTTACGAGTCAAAATGTTCCATGAAGTTAAAAATACTGGAAAATTATTTATTTGTATATTATTTATTTTTGACAATGACATTTCATGCTGGTAGGCAACATAACCCATGTTGAGTTTTCTGTCTAAAAACAAATAATCTGGTTGCTTAAGATATTCAATCTAGATTACAACTCTTTTTTTATTTTGTTATTCTTACGTTTTTGAGAAAAAAAACATTTTTGTTTGTCAGGTAATGGCAAGTGATGGATTGTGGGATGTTGTGAGCAGTGCAGAGGTTGTGAGCATAATCAAGGACACTGTGAAAGAGCCTGGAATGTGCTCCAAGAGATTGGCGACAGAAGCAGCAGAGCGTGGCAGCAAAGACAACATCACAGTCATTGTTGTCTTCCTTCGTCCCGTCTCCACAGCTGAGAGAATTTACTAGGTTGGTTGATAGTTTCCTGCTTCTAAATGCAAAAAGTCTGGTTAAAGAATCAAATGTCGGAAGATATGATGAACCTGGATAATAAAAATGGTAGTTGTAAGATACTGACAATGTATATGAAATTTGCATCCAAATTAGTGATGCTTCTTGCATGTAATAGTTTCATAACATTCCTTTGTACCATGTATTTATTTCCGCCAATTCAGACATTCTGAATGCGGTCCTTCTCCTTTTGCCCTTGGGGCTGAAAAGAATAAGTGAGGGGAAGTCTGGAAACCATTGTAGATGATATCTGGTTAAAGGCCCTTGTCTTGCCTTAAGTATAACTCCAGTTAAGGAATAAGTTGTTGAATATCATCATTTCAATGTTAAATATGTTGAACTGCAATTTGGAATGAAGTCTAGCAAATGTGGAAAAAATTTCCTCATCAATTGGTGGACAGCCAACGGAGGAGGAGGTATAGAAACGATAATGTAATTACAGTTGGCGAGTGGCAGTTAAGCCATCGCTATATTTGCTTGATTATGTTTATGGAAATATGATTATCTCATCTTTGTTTTGGGCTTCCATTGGCAGTTGCCTTCGTTTGGTGTTCCATTGTTTTGTTCCGGTTGAATGTACGTTGTGAGTTATCTAAACAAGAAGTTGGATGCAAGAAAACAGCTTTAATGAAAGCTCATCACCCAAAAAGCAATGTCTGATAAAAACTTAATCATTTAGTTTGATTTTGCTAAACCAATGGAACCACGAGACCAAACTTAATCATTTTGACAGACTCAAAGAAATCAAAACCAATTTGAGAAAACTCATAAATATCATGTCAAAAGCAGCAGGGTAGCTTCTTAAAATTCCCAGATAGAGATTTCAGATTCCGAATCATTAAAAATCATGAAAGAACAACTTGAACTAGAAAAAAATAAATAAATAAATAACTGTTACATCAGAATGAAAAACCCCGAGTTCCAAGATTCATAGAAACCAATAGCAACATCAAATAGAGAATCATGCAATAAGAAACACTCAGTATTGTTGTGCATATTTACCTTAGATATGCTTCTTGTCGGGGGAAGTTGAAATGAAGTTGAAATTCACCGAAAGCAGCTTAACTCGAAATTCGGTGCAACCCCTTCTCCTAACTTTGATCTCAAAGTAAAAGAAAGTGTTGAAACGAACATCGACTTATGTTACTAGGATGAGAAGTCTCAAATGTAACTGCTGGAACTTTTTTTTCTTTCCATTTTTATGAAAAGCTTTGAAGGTTCTACCTAGTTATATAGACTTAGGAAACCGACTTTTTGTTTCCTAGATTTTAGGCCCAAAAAATAATTTCTAATATTCAATAACTAAAAATTTGGAACCGAAAAAAAAAGTATTCAATATTAAAGAATGAAAACACAAATACGTAATGAAGTTGATTTTGTTGAATCATCCGGTGAATCGGTGATGATGATACACATACCATATCCTACCTGTTTAGATATACATTTTGCACATTCGGATATATTGCAAGTTTGGTTTGATAACTTTTATAATAAAAACTGGTTTTCTTTTTCTTTTTTGGTTGGATAATTTCCATCATAATCCATTTTATATAATTTAGATATATCCATGCATGTTTGGTTTGATAACTTTTATAATAAAAACTGGTTTTCTTTTTCTTTTTTGGTTGGATAATTTCCATCATAATCCATTTTATATAATTTAGATATATCCATGCATGTTTGGTTTGATAACTTTTAAAATGAAAACTGGTTTTCATATTTTGGGTGTAATTTGATGAGATCAGTATGAAGTCATTTTTTTAGGGTTATTTACTCAAATGGTCCTTAAATTTATACCCGAGTTATATTTTGGATCATTAACTAAATTATTCGTTTAAATGGTTCATAAACTCTATATTATTTGGTCCATTGGTCATACTGTTACATTTGACGGCAACATTGACAAAATGTAACAATAGGACCAATGGATCGAATAATTGAGTTGTGGACCATGTGAACGAATAATTTAGTTGAGAGACCAAAATGTAAATTGGGTATAAGTTTGAGGACCATTTGAGTAAATAACCCTTTTTTAGAGAACTTTAAAAAAAAAAACAATTTAGAGAATTATGAAAGTCATTTTTTTTAGAGAACTATGAAGTAGTATTACAGCTGTGAAATTCTATTCCTATCTCTTTCCTCTCCTCGTAAAACTTGGACATGGAATTTTCTTATAAAAAGAAATATATAAAAAAACTATCAGAACCTTGGGGAAGAAGAAATTATATATATATGAAATCTAATCTTGTATGGCAAGAAGAAAACAATCACACTGGTCCTTGAATTATTCAATTTGATTTTGAGGTATTAAAATGATTCGTTTTTTGTTTTTTAAGTTATTTTGTTCTGATTGTAATGCCTCCATAGTTGAGTTCCATCATTATGAAGTCTCGGACATGGACATGAATTTTTAAAAAAGAAAAAGAAAAAAGAAAATCCCATCATGTATATGGCAAAAAGAAAACAATCACCCTAGTCCTTGAGTTTTTCACAATCGGAAAAATTCAACTCTACATAGGCGGGAAGGGGATTAACATTCTGTAGTTAAACTTTCTTCGCTTGCTGCTATATATCTGCAGGTACTAACAATTCACAAATGAACATGACTAACAAAGATGGCTAAAGGAATGAATGTGGTCTAACATGGCTAAAAGTTTCTCTACTCTACTGTACAACCAGAGGGAACAAATATTTCAAACAGAAATTTTCTTCAATCTCCATTATAGCTAGCTAGCTATAACAGTAACTAATAATTTTCTTTAAATAAAAAATATATATATAAAAACTTAAAAAGAACAAAAAGGAAATTGGTACTTGTGGCTGATGGTCATAGAACTTGTCAATGATCAAATGCAATTCATATATAATAGATGAAAGAGTAATTACTTTCCCAGTCAGGGCTTTTGTTCATATTATATGGTCAAAACTCAACTTATCCTATAACAACTTATCATCTTATGCAGAACGATATTTTCAGCACCTAAACTAAGTTCGCATTAGAAAATGAGAAAAACAAAACCCGAATCCCCAAAACCTCATGTAACACAGATCAATGAAGCATTTTCTCAATGTTTTCAAATTCCATCATTTTGTCACTTGAGATCAATGTTTTGAAAGGCGAGGCGTAGAGCAAGGCGTTTTTTGTCCCACAAGACGAGGCATAAGCCTTGAGGCATTGAAGCGTAAGCTTTTCGATTATATATTATTTTATAGAGTGAATATAAAAATACAAATTACTTGAGCCCAATATTAATCATTGTAAAAATTTATTTAATATAACCTATGAATCAGTATTATTTTGAAAAAAAAAAAGTCTTAAACATGTTATTAAGTGGACATTAATAACGCATACTCTTATTATTAAGGGCTTTTTTGGTTGGGCTTTATAATGGCACTACTTGCTTTTGAAAAAGCTAAACTTTAATAAAACCAAGGTCTAAAATATCGGTGATATTGGAAATATCGGTAGTCCAAAAACGCGGAAATTTCGATGGAAATATCGGGATATTATCGATATCGATAAAAATTGAATAAAAACCACAGAAATTGTAAGAAAAACTTGGAAATTTTTATTGAAACTTTGCAGGCTGTTTATTTAGTCTATTATCTATTAGTTTATCACAAAAAATTGGAAGGAAATGCATTGCATGATGGATTTAACTGATTTAAGGTGATTATATAGCGAGTTGGCAAACACTGTGAATGTAGAAAATATGTAGTAATTAATGAAAGAAGATTAAACACACCATAATCATTTATATATAATGAATTACTACAATATTTTACACTTTGTACATTGCATGGTAAGATACATGAATGTTGAAATTATCACCTCTGATATTATCGCCAATGTTTTGAAAGGCGAGGCATTGATACAAGGCGTTTTAGTCACATTATGCGAGGCGTAAGCCTTGAAGCAGTGAGGCGTATGCATTTTAAACATTAATTTATTTTTAAAAAAAAATTATAAATAATACAATATAATTAAATTGTACAACTAATTCTTATTTAACTATAACAATTTATATATATAGATCCATGTGTTAATATATTAACAAAAAAGTTAATTCTTATTGAAAACACAGCGGCCTGCTCCAACTAAAGGCAAGAAATTGAAGTAGAATCTCCAATTGATATATAGAATATATAGCGTGTATTAACTTAATATATTAATTAATTAGAAAAAACGCAATAAAAAAAAAAAACCGAACGTGCGTTTCAACTTTCATTTAAGTAACCTCAGTTTTAAAAGGGGCTGAAAGTGAAACGACGTCATTTCAAACAACCCTAAAAAATATTGGGAAATAGCCCTATATGCCACCAATTTTATAATCTTAACTAAAAATACCACCCCTCCCCAATTTTTGTACAACTATCATCTATAAATATAAAATTATTGTCCACTTATTGCTGAATTTTCACAACTTCAGAAATTTTGTTATCTCTTAGGTCACTCAGCTCTCTCTCTCTCTCTGGCACAGCTCTCTTTCTCTTTGGTTTCTGTCTAACGCAGCTCTCTGTGTCTCTCTTGGCTCTCTCTGTCTCTAGCGCAACTCTGTGTCTCTCTCTTTGCTCTCTTTCTCATAGCGCAGCTCTTTCTCTCTCTAGCTTCGTTATGTCTCTTTCTCC
>NW_018921245.1:110540-164916 GCF_002207925.1 Prunus avium
CAATTTTCCAAGTTTCCTTATTTCCCAATTTCCAAGTTTGCACTTTTGCTATTTTGCTATTTTGCTATTTTCCAATTTCCCATTAAGGTTTGCTTTTTTTCGTTTGTAAGCCAATTTTATTGTTGTTAATGTAATGCTCTACTGCTGTAAATTACAGCCAAGGAGTTAATGGTGTAGTTTGCAATCCCATCAATTTAATGCACCAACTAAAGACCCAATATATGAACCTTCCTATATATAACTGCAACATAGGCAGCTTAATTAACGGGAAATGTAAACATTCATATTAGTCTGACTCAAAGGCAAAGGCAAACATTCATATCAGTACTTCATATCAGTCTTACTCAAAGGCAAACATTCTCCACATTCATATCAGTACTTCATATCTGTCCTACTCAAAGGCAAACATTGTCCACTAAAGCTAACCATATTGTCGTTTACAACTTGACACAGAATCTACGTTTATTTGTTTTGTTGTAGTCGGCAGCTGTGAATTCTAGTACTTCAATACTTCAATACTTCAACATGTCGGATGTACGGCCTCCAAACGACCAAGTCAGTTACCCAGGGGACCTGCCGTGGCATGTGCCATTCCCATCTCCACCGCTGACTCCCAATCACGATCCCACTTCATCTAGAAGTGAGGCCGAGAGCACTGATCCGCTTGACAAAATCTCTGCCGTCAAGCACGACCTCCAATATTTGTCTAAGGCAACAGATTGGTGGGAGAGCAAATGTGATATTCATGGCCAAGTTATGGGAAACTTGGCCAACAAGTTGAACAAAGCATTTGCTGGAGAAGTTAAGCAAACTCTAAAAGCAAAAACTCGGAGCAAAAAGTTAGAGTCGTTGAAGTTGAAATTGGAAGAGCGAAAGAAAGATGCCGTCGAAAATTTCACAAAATCTGAAGAATATAACCATGAAATGGTTGAATGTTTCAACAACGGCTTTGAAATGTTCCGAGATTATGCTTCGGTCATCTCACCAAACTACAATTGGAGTGAAATTGATGTAGCTGGTGTGTGGGAGGTGCTGAATATGGGTGATCGAGATTATGCTTCGGTGATCTCACCAAACTACAATTGGAGTGAAATTGATGTAGCTGGTGTGTGGGAGGTGCTGAATATGGGTGATGAGGGAATGGCTCATCATAGTTTCGTGCATGCAGCGAGGACAAAGGACAAAGAGATGAATCTTTTGATGGACCTGTAGTAAGGGTGAGTGCTGCTTGAGTTCATCTGACCCGAGTACATGGATCTTTTGTTGCCTTGGTTTTCCCTTCGCGGTATACTATTGTTAAGGTTCGGGGGCGATTTGTTTTGCATCTGTGAAATGTATTCTGTAATGGATGTGTGTGTATTGTATGTAGATAAACTTACTATTGCTCTTTTATTGTATGTATATTGCTTAACATTGCCTTTGTATTGTATATATAGTGTATGAATATTGCCAAGTTTCAACACTCGCACTACCTTCTCCATCACCAGCCATACTAACTTTGGGTATACTTGGAGGATTGATCGGACCTCCCGATGCCATACTATCACTTATTTTCCAATATTCTAACAAAAACATCAGTCTTTTGCAGATTTCGTCACACCCGGCCACATCTTCCGGGGTAGGCAGCTTCTCGACTTGTGCATGCTCAGCTGCTTCATGCACTTCTAAGTGAGGAACGGAAGTGACCATTTCTGCCTCTTCGACTACCAAGGCTGCGGATGGTTCGGCTCCATCACCGGGGCTTTTTGTTTCCATTGCTGCCGGTTCTATATGCGGACTACCATAGTCATGTAATGGTCCTTCATTCATATGAGGACTACCGAGGTCCTCATGTCCTTCCCCACCCTCATTTAACCCACTATTTCTTTTTTTTTCAGCTGCTCTATCTCCCCCTTGAAATACTGTTCCATGGAAGCTAGGGTCTTGGCAAAATCCTCCACTGACTTTTTATATTTTGCTGCCTCTGTTTCACGTTTCAAGGACTCCGTCCGTACAATTTCTTCCAACTGATGCACTCTCTTACGAAGCCCTCGATTCGAAGCGGCTACTTTGGCCAATTCATCCTTTGTCCTTCCAAAGTCACGCTTCAAAGTGCGTAAATGAGTGGACGCGAGTTTACCCTGCATTAAGTTATAATGCAAATGTTACAATATTTCCAAAATATTTCCCATAAACAGCAGTTTTTTTCCTATGGTATTATGACGTATATATTGGAAAAAAGGTAATGCTTGCCTTCGAAGACGATGGAAGGCTAGCAGTTTCAGCAATATCCTCATCGTTTTCTTGCGCATAGGCAGAAGTGCTGGTTTTTGGTTCTTCGTCATCGCCAAACAACTCAACAACTTCTTCAGTGTCGTCAACACCGTCACCCCAACTCCAATACGGCTGCTGCTTCTCAATTACAGATGGGCGGAGAGGTTGCACATCAACCTGCAATTTACAGAGACAAAAAACATATTATTAAACCTATAATTTGAATCAGAAGCATAACATTAGTATTATAAACAGAACTAACCTCTGCATTTTCAAAGACTTGGCTCATAACTTCGTGAAAACGAGGCAAACTATTGATCCTCCATTGTAGTATACGAGGGAGTTGGCCATTCTGTTCGCGCACAATGATATGCAATGCAGCGAATGCTGGAAACACCTCAAAAGCCCATATCTATTTTCAACAAAAAAATATCAATCACTGTAAACAAAGTAAATGGAACTTATACATAAACGGATATTTCCTCACCTGAAGTGCAAAGCCAAATCCTTTTATGTGGTACTCCCTTGGTCTACCACTCGCCATTGTCTTGGATTGCTTTGCTGATTTTTTGGTTTTTAAGGCTTTCTGGGGCACTTTCACTCGCTGGTATACTGCGCACAGTGCCCTCAACAATGAGGAATTTGTCTTGGCATACGACACAGCACCCTACGGATACTTCTGGAACTCTTCAACATCTTCGGCCAATTTCAAGTAGCGCATGTCAATGTTGACATGTTTTTCACTGCCCAACAGCACAAAAACAGCGAAATATAAAAGCCCAAACTTGAAGACGTCCTCCTCATCACCGCTGTCGATGAAGGCTTGTTCGAGTTCGGAAAGGCTGACCGTTTTATTGTTGCAAAAATACTTCTTCTTCAATGAGCAGTTGTCATTAGTCGCAGTCGGAATGAAGGGAAGGTTTCCAAACTGCAGCCCTGTGATGACGCAAAACTGCTGCGCTGTGAACTGTATGACCTTGTTGCCAACGATGAATTTGATCCCGTTGACTTGAGAAACTGTCCTCGGGTCTGCCTTTCTCAACAACAAGCCATGGATAATTTGTGTTGTCCACTTCAGGTCCTCAATTACTAACAAATGGCCAAAACAACTGTCCTTGAACCTTTGTAACTGTTGCCCACTAAATTTGTCCTTAATTGTACAGATCGCTGTTTTTGTATGGGAAAGGGTCAATGCCTTTCCCGGGATTTTTTCATCCGCAGCAATCATCAACTTTGCTTTCGAGACCATATTTCCCTACACACCACCATTATACAAATAATTTAAAGCCTTTTAAATATACACAATTACAAGCAATAAACACACAATACAGATGCATCTCATGGCAATATGCACAAGATATATCAGTGATAAACCTACAATACAGCCCCAATAGAACTTTATATGCATTTCATGTATGTTCACCAATGGCCCATGACAGAAAAAATAAAAATTCATTGTACCTTCAACTCTTATCTTTTCTGTCCACAAGTCTTGCTCTTATATTTTCCCATTTCCTTCTCTTATATTTTCCAATTTCCTTATGTTATATTTTCTGTCCACAAGCCGTGCTCTTATATTTTCCCACGTCCTTCTCTTATATTTTATCTTCAAAAGGCTTCCTACATAAGTTTTTCCCATTTCATGCACCTACAAGTGCAAAAAATGGGAAAAACTTTTGACTACAAAGTAACTACGGAGTGAAGTCAAGTGAAGTGAACCTTATCGTCGAATTTGACACAAGGGGGTAATAATGACACATTGTGCAGAAAAACATCATTTTATTTGAAAGAAACAATGTAATTCGTAAGCAGTGAACAATGTGGATATCAAAGATAATTTAATCCCAATTGCCATTATTTAAACCTCAAACTAAATATGTTGTGTATTCCAGGTTGATTCAGACATTGTTACATGTCAAGAAATCAAGAAGCTGCGTTACGTAACCACAAAAAGCATGCTGAGAAATGAGAGGCATCACAAAAAACAGAAATCTAACCTCAAGGAGTCTGACAACAAAATATTTTATGTAGTCCCGTCCGCTATTCTTTACAATATTCTCCAAAAGATAAAGTTATGGTGACTTCTGCTCACTAGAAACCTGCAAATTAGTTACTACAATTAGATACGAAACACTAGTTACATCCAATATTGTTTGAACAAATAAGTGACTGATAAACCAAAGGCCTAACACGAAAATGCTTCCCGAATGAGAAGGGAAATGGGAAGGAGAAGCTATTTCAGTATAGGCTCTTCAAATCCATTTAAAAGATAGCACAAGCAACACATCTGCAGGTACTGTAACTTCAAAACTAGCCCATTGTGCACCCAAAACTAATATACATCCCCGCATATGGTTCTTTGCCCTTTGTTTACACATTCAATATTCATCCCCAAACTGAAATTCCAAATAATCACAACAGAATATGAAAAACAAAGATAACTTATCCATATCCAATATGCAAGCCCTAAACTTATCAATGACGTGTTTGTTTCACTGCCGTACAATGTATAGCCCAAATTACTTTCAAAGACGTACATTTAAAACAAGTCATAAAGGTGTGTCAGTGAACTACATTTGTTGTTGTGGAACATGAATAAAACCAAAATAAACCATTACAACCATAAAAAACTAGCAATACAACAGCACTAAAATGAATATACAACGTCACTACATCAGCAATACTCCGGCAACAAAAGAGCAATACAACATGAATACCAACAGCAAAACAACAGCAATGCAAGCATCATTCCACAAACAACAAACCCATTCACTGTTTCAAACAATGAATCATCCGAATCAGAACATTTCAGACCTAAACCAATTTCAGTGAAACCCCTAAACCAATTTCTGAGAAACCCCTAAACCCTATACCCATTTCAGAGAACTCACTAAACCAATTTCAGAGAAAGCCCTAAACCCTAAACCCTAAACCAATTTCAAACAAACCCGTAAACGATTTTCATACAAACCCATAAACCCTAAGCCGTAAGAAAATGTCGATGAACAGTACCTGTTTCAGGTAATGGATGGCATTGATCTTCGATGAACGGATTCCGCTGGGAGAGGAAGAGAGAAGAGAGAGTGAGACCTGAGCGACCAGAGACTGAGAGCGTCAGAGGTCAGCCACGAGTGACGACAGAGTGAGAGCTCAGTGACCAGAGAGTGGAGACTGTGAGAGACGGAGCCAAAGAGAGAGCTGATTCGCGAGAGGTGATTTTCAGAAAAAGGGTTAGGTGAGCAATAAGTGTACAATAATTTTATATTTATAGGTATTAGTTGTAAAAAAATTGGGGAGCGGTGGTATTTTTACTTAAGATTATAAAATTGGTGGCATATAGGGCTATTTCCCAAAAATATTCACACGAACTCTTCTTCTTCCTCGCGGAATCTCTTTCTTCCTCGCGCCGCTTGGAGAATACACAGGTTTTAGGGTTGAAACGCCTTGTCTGCCTGGCCACGTCTTGCAGCGCCTTGTCACGCCTTCCCACGCCTCACCGCGCTAAACGTGAAACTTGTGAAACAGCCAACCGCATCAGGCGATTTCTTACCGCCTCGCTCCGACTCGTGCGAAGGTATGTCTTTGAAAACACTGATTATCGCGATAATATCGATAAAAATATCGATATATTAACGATAATAGTGTGGATTAGTGCGAAAATATCGCCCCCTCAAAAAAACGATATTATCGGCGAAAAGTCAATGAATAAAACAATGAGTTTCATTCAAAAGGAACCATAAGAGGCGTATCAGAATTTTTAAAAAAAATAAAAAACAGAAGAGGCAACGGTGTCGTTTAGTGAAAGAAGTTAGGTCAGATCTGATCTTCTTCTTCGTGAAAAACTTAGCGCCTCGGACGCCTTAGCGACCGCCTTGCTCCTCCTTTCGCCGCCTCACTGTCCACCGTCCACTTTTGTTGTCCACTAGGCGACTTGTGAGCAACAAACAAAGGACATGCCGTTTCACGATTAGGCAAAACGACATCGTCCGCTCTCCCCAGTCAAAATCTTCTCGACCCAATTTCCTTCACCCTGCAAAATTGAAGAGTTTGGTGGCTTAATGGAGGGTAACAACAAGAAGGGCTACGCGTGGGCAATCTCAGCAGGCCTGAACGCCGCTCTGGCTGCCGTTTCGGCGAAGCTCATCACTCCTCAGGTGCCTTTCCCTTGCACACTTGATGAATTTAAGACCGTTGGATTTACATCGCAAAATCCTGCTTGATTTGTAATTTTTTTTGTTTTTTGTTTTTGGGTCAACGAAAGCTTGATTTGTAATTGTTATTGTTTGAACAGATTGTTAGGTATGGTTTGGTGATATTGTTGAATGCGACAATGTGGGGATGTTATGTGAACAGCCTTAAAGCTCTGTCTTCTCTGCAAGCTACTGTCACAAATTTTGCTGCAAACTTCCTGTCTTCTGGTCTAGCTGGATACTTTTTGTTCCAAGAACCCTTATCTTTTCAGGTAAATCAATACATGCTGATGATTTTGGACCAACTCACACTGATCTATTCATTTTGATATGCTTCTTTCTGAGTTATGACTGTTTGACATTCCTTTGATTATAGCAGAGGATCCATCCAATTTGATCAAATTGGCCAAAATTATTAACTCTGTCAAGTTACTTATACGAGGCATCCAATTTTGATTTTGAATGTGAAGCATAGAATTTAATAAACGAATGACATTGTTAAATGGTGGAGTGTTTGCACCAAAGATTTTCATTCCGGTTTCGGAGCACTACAGATGTGATTGCTGTTATGCATTTCTGTTGCTGCATATATATAAATTATAATGATTGTTCATTATAAGAACCTTGAGAAAATGTTTCTTGACTTGTTTCTTTTGCGTATCTGATGATGAGAAGGCTTGTTTGACAGTGGTTTGCAGGTGCCCTGCTCATTGTAGTTGGTTCACTCGTACTTAGTAAGTCAAGTATTGAGAAGAAAGCCCATACCCATTAACATTTCTGCATTTCACTTCACCCTTGTGGTTGAGATATCAGAGAACTCTGGATTTCCATTTCTTTCCTCTTCCGATAAAAGTAAGGAGAAAGAAGAGATTTCTTTGGCAATGCAACAATTCTTCGGCATTTCTTGCAGCGGAATGCTGGTGTACCAGTGTTTCCTCCATTTTGACCTGTTTTTACTCCAGAGGCAGCTTCACTAGGCAACCCAGGATCTGCCCCAAATTTAGAATTGTCTATTTTATCCCCACGATGATAAGATTCATCTGAAAGGATGGATAAAATATTTCTATTATAGCAGCGAAAACAGAAATTCACATTTGCCACTCAATTTGAAACCTCCAGTGAAAATGAGTAGGCATAACTTATAATGCCTCCTATTCTGGGACAAACAACTTTTCACATAGTAATAAACATCAAGAACATTTTCCATGCAGTTGCTACACCCTTCACAGTTGTCACTGCTGTTCTGGTAAGCATTTCTTTTTCTTTTTCTTTTTCTCATCTGCTAAAATGTTAGGTAAGGTAGAGGAGAATGGCAAACAATTTATAAAACAGATTGGGAGGGACAGTTCATGGATACCGTAGCAGCATTGTAGCAATTTTGTGTTAGTTTCCCTAAGCTAATTTGACAAGTGAGATTATTTTTATTGTGAGGGCTACAATTTTGTTTCTGGAATTCTAAACCTTTGGCATTTTTGAGTTCCTTTCAGAACCTTGGAAGCTTCACTTAGGGATTTCTCATAATCCAGCAGTTTCTCCATGCTCAATCCAAACCCTCTCGCTTCTCGAAATAACATTCTTTGTGCAATAACCCCACCAAAAGCTGGACCAACCATCTCACATCCTACTTCATTTGTTTAAACCATCATTGGGGCAAACAAACTCACAGCTTTGCCTCAGGGATCCTAGTGCATCTGTAGGATTGCAAAAGAGGAAGATAAAGACTAAAGCAGTTAAGCATTTGTAACCCACTCTGCTTTTTCTTCAATTCAATTTCTCAGGAATTTATATATTTCAAAGGGTGATGATTTTGGCACTCCAACTATCACCTTCCCCACTCCTCTACTCTCTCACTCAAGAGGACCCTATGAGTTTGGCACTCATCTTGTGAGAGAGTAAAGTAGTGTGGGAGGAGAATTTTGGAGTGTCAAAATCATCTCCATTTTTATCTGAACTGAAGAAACAAAAGCAGCTATTTGGATTCCAGAAATATAACAACAACATGTAGTTAATATACAAAGACTTGGGATACTTAAAACAAGCAATGATTTGTTCACACCTTCAGGAACTATTTATTTGAAGAGAGAATTTAACATCAATCCTTGATAACTCTAAAAAATACATGAACTTATGCTTTAACCATCAGATCTGCTCAAACATTTGAATGATATACAAATGAAATCCAGTACATGAATTATAATACACTTCAACACTTGGAATTCAAATGGGATTGTTTCTCAAGAATTGATGAGGTTAGAGAGGTGGAATGGCAACTTGTTATTCCAAACTTCAAGAACTCACTCTGTAGAGTCTGTATTCACCTCCTCATCAACTTGTTCCTCATTATATTCTTCAGAAGAGAACTCATCCTCCTCATCAATGTGCTGAAAAGAGGGAAACAATATTATACTAAAATCGAATAAACACAATGAAAATACTCTGCCTAGGCATCAGAGTGTTTTTGATAATGATGCAAAAAGCTACAACATTCAGTAATCTCTAGACAAATCTACAAAATTCAAATTTTAGGAGGCTCTAAATACTCTGCCTAAGCTTTTTTTTTTTTAATTGATGAGGTTAGAGATGTCGAATTGCAAATTGCAACTTGCTGTAGAGTCTGTATGCACATCCTCGTAAAATTCTTCAGAACAGAACTCAAACCTCCTCATCAATGTGCTGAAAAGAGGGAAACAATATTAAACTAGAAAAATAATACTCATCAGCTTATACTAAAATCGAAAGTGACAAATGGTTGTTTGTTTTGTTTTCGTCTACTATATCGCAATGATAGAACACTTGAATTAAAAAAACCTCAAACACACATGAAATACATGTAATTTATTGTCAAATCGAAGCTTAAACATTCTCACACGTAATTTTTTTTGTTTATATCATTAGAACCGTAATTTGATCTTGCTAACCAATTTAATTCTTTCCTTAACATGGCATAATATGGCATATTTTTTTAGTAAGATTTGCAAACATCAGTGTTTCCTTAATATAGAAGTTGGAGATGGCAACATATATATACTCACCTCTGCACTTCTCTGTGTTTCCCTGTATTCAAAAGAAAAGAATGTGTATTATTGAGATGCAATCAGGTTTGAGAAAGAAACACTTTAATTGTTATATTATTGACTAAACACCAGTAAACATTCAGGAGCATACCTTTTTTTGTGAATGTTCCCTATAGTGCTATTGAGGTCCCCCATCCACTCAGACTTTCCCAACTCTGTGTGTACTTGGATTACAGAACGTGTGTTGACAACCTTGGAAGCAAATGTTCTTAAATCTGGACATCTTATAACCTTCAATTCCATCAAAGATGGCAACTTCAAAGTATAAGCTTCAGTAGAGAAACAAATGAGGTTTGGTAGATCTTCAAGCGTCATGGAATTCAGTCGAGGAAATGTAATTTCCTGATCAGCACATTCAGTGTTTGCTTTTGCAATAACTTGTTCAATCTTCCAACATCTCCCAACTCTTAAGTCCTTTAAACTGACAAGGAGATTGGCTACAGTTGACAAGAACAAATATCTCAAACTGCCACAGTCGAATACACTTAAGAATGTCAAGTTTCCGAAGCCTGGGATATGTTGTGAACCGCCCGTTTCCCATACATGCATTAAACTTGGCAATTGGTGTAACGACAAATAACACAACTTATTGAATGCTTCAACATTATGGCTTTCCACAGCCTTTGGTCCCTTGAGTTGGAAAACAACTTCCAGTGACTTACAACATTCTACATCAAGACGTTCTAGATTATCGTAATCATTTGAGTCTTGATCAAGATTTGTTGGTGCAACCTAGAAAATCAAACATCAATTGAGCAACCGTATATAATTTATATAATTTCAATATGGCAATGTCATTGTCATTCTCAATTGTAAAATAATAGTAAATTGAAATGCTTACCTCTTGATTGACTGGACGTGGCAATATTTGAACAATATTTGTTCTTGAAGTAGGTTTGGTCATTGGGCCACATGAATAAGGTGTACATCCACAAGATCCTGATGAAATACCTTCGTCTTCGTCATCGTGATGAGCTTTTGAATCTTTCTCCAACTTTTTTATTTGTGGAATTATTGAAGCCAATGTCTTCAGTTTGTCGCATCTTTCCATAGACATAACTTTGGCGGCTGACCATAAAGAAGTAGAAGCATCAGGGCAAAGGCTCTCAAGACTCGGAAGCTTGCGTAGATAAAAACTATTTAGTTTGGGAAACAAAGTCATGCCCGTCTGATCCTCTTCATCTGCGGATCTGACTATAGTTTCCATTTCCCAGCAGTACGCTATGTTGAGCTCTTCAAGATTCACAAGTAGCCTGGCAATTGAATGTGGGAACACATATTGGAGATCATGACCACGTCTTATTTTTAAATATCTTAAGTTTTGGAAGTCCTGGAATCCACGCGGAATGTTCTTCCAAAGGTGTTGACATCCATAAGCCAATGAAATCTCCAATTTTTGTAAATGAGAAAATGCTGGAAGCATGTGGCCTTTCAGATCAAAGAACACATCTACAATGGCATAATTGGGAAAATATAGTTCCACTTCTTCAAGATTTTGTAACCATAAAATGCACTTTGATGGAAATACTGCTCTTTCAAAGCTTCTAGAAGATTGATGCTCATCATATGAAGTTCCTACCACATTTTGATCCTGAAAAGATTCATTAATTAATAAATATTTAAAGAAACATTTTATAGATCAACTTCAGACATTTTCCTCTCAAAACTGAAATTAATAACTTCATATTAAAATATTAATAAAACCAAATTTTAATCGGAGGACTAGTCAATTTCTAGATTCTTTATGCTGATACTGTTCAAACAAAACCTCTCCTCTGCTTTGCAGAATAATAATCACATAAAAGCATTGGCAATTAAGACAGTAATTTTGTTGGTGCCCACGTGCAAAAAATATATATATATGAAAGAGTTTTGGTTTCTCGAATACAATCAATTCAGGTAAGGCAGCCCACGTGCATATATATATATATATATATATATATATATATATGAAAGTTCATTCACTAAATTTATAATAGAGAAAGAGTTTTGGTTTGGCTCTTTCTTTATTTTATGACTTTTTATAATCGAATTTTTTGGATTTTCAGGGATACGAACTTAAATTCGTTGCTTCGAGACCAAAATTTTTACAAATAAATATATGGAATGGATAAAAATTTTTACAAACAAAATTTTTTACAAAAAATGAGTCTAGGGAGCCTGAACCCTTTTACATAGATTTGCCTAATAATGCTCTCTGTCTTTTTTTTTTTTTCCTTCTTTTTTAATCAACCTCTGAAACCTCCTCTATCACAAAGATTATAAAATAATTTACCATAATTACTTAATTAATTAAGACAATGATTTTCTTTGTGGTCTGCACATGCTCAATTTTTTATTTTTTATTTTTTATTGTAAAGGCAAGTAAACTAAATTCCTCATTTATCAGTATGAGAATATTTTCAGTTTTTAGGAAGAAAATGAGTAAATAATAGTCAAACTAAATTCAGACTAAAAAAAATAAAAAATTGAGGCACAAACAATTAACAAAACAATTATACTATTCAAGCATCGAAATAATAAGTTATATATGTAACATACCTCATGGTTGGAGTATAGCTTGTTGGCTTCGTAGAAACCAACGAATTCATCAGATAGACGTTTGAGTGTCAAATTTGTTAATTTAGGGAAACCAACGAATGCCGTCTCATCTTCCCTCCACTCCTTTGAGACGATTTCTTTCATTTGGGGACAGCTGACAACAAGTAAGCTTTGGAGTTGAACCAAGTTGCTTGCTACTGATAGAGAAAAGGCATATTTTAAAACAGGGCAATCATATAATTCAAGAGATCTTAAGTTGATAAAAGAGCTCTGTGGAAGTTGGCCGTGGCATATTGCTTTTAGCTTGGGCATCCACTTGAGTTCGATTGATTGGATGAGAGGGAAGGCTGTTTGTTGAGTCCAACTTGCTCCATTTACAAGGTATTCTATCTCAGGGCACTTCCAAATTCTTAAAACTTTTAAGTGTTGAAAACCCTCTTGGTCTAATTCATTGAGGACATGCTTTAAATTCTTAATCTCACCCAAGAATAAATCTTCACATTTCTTAAATAAGTGTTGAACAATTTGAATCTCCATGAATTCCGTTGCATCACTTTCAACAATATCCAACTTATTTTCGAATGCATAAGACCGTCGTTCAATAAACCATCCTTTTTCCTCTGGATTGTCAAGTAAATTTCTTTTGGAAAGAAGTTGAAATCGGGTATATCTATGACTAAAACCTTCAAATGATTAGACAATAAAGACATCACCTCAACAAGGCTTGCCATCCTCTTATCTTCGCTTTCTGCTGCTGATCGTTCCCATTTGCGAAAACTATTTTCCATATACAACTCTTCAAGACTAGATAAGCTCGATAAGAGACCATGTGGAATCTTCTCAAGTTGACGACAACCCGTGATATCTAACAACCTTAAATGTTTAAGAAGTCCAATTTCCCTCGGCAACTCTAAGATTTCAGAGCATTTACGAAAGCTGAGGATCTCTAAATTTTCCAATCTTCCAATAACATCAGATATATCTGTTAAATAACGACAACCATTTAGGGACAAGGTTCGAAGGCTCTTCAGTACTCCTAGTGAACTTGGCAAGGCTGATATCCCACCCATGTCTGCCAATGCTAAAACCTTCAGCTCTTTCATCCCTTTACACATGATGTCCATGCTATTTTCCGAATAACAGTCGCCTTCTAAGTGTAGAAGCTCAAGTTTTGGACACTCCAGACCAACTGGGATCTCATCAATATTAATTGGTATCAGTGAGATTGTTGTGTAATGGTTGTATGCTGCTACCTTTGGCCACCCTTTCTTTTCAGCATCACATCTTATTAGAAATCTATGTGGATCTCTTGAGGCAATTGATATGGCAACATCACAAACTATGTCATGCATCTTGGTATGGTCTTTCAATTTGCTATCTAGCAACAAAAACCTTCTTTGAAGTTTGTCAACCAAAGAATGCACTCTATTTCTTGCTTCTTCCACCGAATCAGTGTTACTAAAATACCCTCGACCCCACCCATATCTAACCAAATACTCAATTGGAATATCATAATCTTCAGGAAATAAACAACAAAGCAAAAGGCATGACTTCGCTTCATCACTCTCCAATCTATCATAACTCCATCGTATGCTTGAATAAACTCTGTCATTCATCGAAGGGATGCTTTCAGGAGCTGAACTTTGTAGCTGTTTGAGGGCATCAACCCATTCATGCTTCCTCTTATTTTCTAGTGCTTTCGCAACAGTTATAATAGCAATAGGTAAACCTCCACACTCATTCGTGACTTGTTTTGCCAAATCAGGATACTCCAAGGGTTTACCTACCATTTCACGGAAGAGTTCCCATGATTCCTCTAGTGTTAAAACTGGGATTGTAAAAATTTCTTGACTTCCCATTTCATTGCACACGTCCTGGTTTCGTGAGGTCAACAAAACTTTGCACCCTTTATGAGTAAGTCCAGAAGGGAGTCCTATAGCCTCAAAATCGAGCTTTGTCCACACATCATCTAATACAATCAGGATCCTATTTATTTTCATGAGTCTTTCGTGGAGGCTTCGCGCTCTTCCGCTTTCGGTATTCTCGTCATATTTAAACCTCAGCTCGTCTGCAATTTCTAATTGAATCTTCTGAATGTCTGGGGTTTGGGACACAACTGCCATCACAATACTATCGAATACTTTCAATCCTTCCAATCTTTTGATGATTTCTTTCACCATTGTGGTTTTACCCACACCCCCCATACCACAAATCCCAATCATTCTAACTTCTTCATTCTTCAAAACCTCTATCACCCCATTCACACGTGTCATTCTGGATTTAAAATCCTTAAAACCTTCTTTGAATGCTGACGATATCATCGGTGGAGGTGCAGGATGGGCAACATTATTATTGAATGTTCTTTCTCTTTGGAGATCAAGAACATCTTGTGTAATCTTAGTGGCTTTCCTACTCATGTTCCACCGGTACAAGCATCGCCTTTTCTTGTTGACTTCTTCCTCAAAATGTAACACTTTCTGAATTAACTCGTCAACCTTTGTTACCCAAGTTTGAACATCAGAGTTGATAACTTCACCATTCCTATTGGCAGCAGCATTAACCAATTCTTGCACCGCAACTTTCATCTCAATAAGCTTTTGAAGTTGATCCGTTAGATCTTTCATCTTGGTATCATAGTAAATCAAATAACCAAATTCTCTGCCTATTGGTATCACCAAGGACTCTGCAATTTTGGACGCGATTGAAATAACAATATCCATTTCCTTGTGAGATCAAAGACACGTAGATGAAATGCTTATCTCTGTATCTTGTCTCCCAATCTGTACAAAGTCCAATGAAAAATAGATCAATACCAAAATAATCAGGGATGGCTGTTTTTGGCAAAATTGTATATTGCATTTTTATCACAAATGGTCCCTGAGGTTTACGAAATTATCACCTTTCGTCCCTAACGCTTTTTTGTGACACTAATGGTCCTAAAGGTTACCCTCCACACATCAAAATGGTCCATGTCGTTAGTTTCCGTCAAATTTTCTATTAAATTGTTGACGTGGCAATGTGTGGAGCCCACACATCCAATGGTATAGAGCCATGTGGTTTTAAATATTTTTAAAACTTAAAATTCATTAAAAAATAAATTAAAAGTAACTTTTTTAAATTAAAAAAAAATTAAATATCTTTCATGCTCTTTTCAAATAGAGAGAGAGAGAGAGAGTAGTGGGTCTTTGAGGGGGGGAAGGGAAAGAGAATACAGGGAGAGAGAGATATTAAAAAATATTTAAGTTGCTTTTAATTTTTATTTATAGATTTGAAGTTTTAAAAATATTTAAAATATATTATATTATATTTAAAGCAACGTGGCTCTATACCATTGGATGTGTGGGCTCCACACATGTGCCACGTCATCAATTTAATAGAAAATTTGATGGAAGGTAACGACAGGGACCATTTTGATGCATGGAGGGTAACCTTAAGGACCATTAGTGTCACAAAAAAACGTTAGGGACGAAATGTGATAATTTCGCAAACCTCAAGGACCATTTGTGATAAAAAGCCTATATTTTATATTTATTTAAACACTTTGTACGATTTTACCATTATCAATGAAATTTTTATTGCCATCTGGCAATATTTTACTTTCACGCCTTAAATGTACGAACCTTTCCGAAGATTATGTTCTCTTTAAAGGGATTAAAGTTTTGATTATGTGAAAATTAAATACATAGGTTGATTATAGTACTTCTATTAAAATTTTATTTTATTTGACTACGCCATTTTTTATTATTAGTTGGCCTCCATTGGAACCAAAAGGAATAAGTTTTATATTAAATTAACAAGTTAATTTGTTAATCGTTTTCCTATTCTTACTAAGATTTGGTTGAATTTTTTATGCATATAATTCCAGTCTTTAGTCTCTACGGTTTGTTTTAGGATATTTGACCTTGAACTCAATTATCTTCATTCTAACTTCTATTCTATAGCTTTATCATTTTATTATATGTATTTTGGGACTGTTTGGTTCACTAGACAACAACTTATAGACCCTACCCTGCATCAAATTGGTACCAGAGGCTAGGAAAATCCTTCCTCCACACCATGATTGGTCATGGTAGAGGTTGTGGACAAGGGAACTAAGCCCAACACAGATAGATGACTAAGATGCAACGTATAATGGAAGATATGTCGAGAGCGGTGCAAGCCCTCTAAAGACAGAAATTCACATATGCCTATATGGAGATTCTGAAATGCAACCGTGGTGATGGTGATCGAGGTGGATTGGAAGAGCAGTTGGTTCGTGCATTATGTTTGAATGGTGGAGGAATTAAAATTGAAGTTGCTGATTTTTGTGGAAATATGCATGCAGAGATTATTTAGATTCAGAGGCAAGTCTAGAGAATGGAAACCTATGGTAGAAGTGTAAAACATTACATTGTAATAAACCATATTAGAATGGTCTTCTAATCACATAAGCAGTTGCAGTTTAGCATTAATCAAGAAACATAACTCGAGAATATCTGCAGTTCTAGTTTAAAGTGCAGTTTAATTAGAAAACTAGAGCTTTGAGGATTCCTAATCCTACATGGATTAAAACATTCTATCCTAGTGAAATCAGGATTTGTTTAAGTGTTCTTCTATGGGCAAAATACTTAAGCAATGCATATATATAGAGGTCCCTTTTGTAGAAGTCAAGACACACTCATATTGATATCTCACCCCATCTAGAGAAAGTTAAAGGACTGCATACTATACCTTCACCACAACCATTTTTCACCAAAGTTAGTGTTAGGTTATTCTGGGGAGAAGCATTGAAAACGGAAAATTATATATTGAATAGAGTACCTACTAAACGTGTAAATGCTATCCCTTATGAAGTTTGGGTTAAAAGAAAACCAAGTTTGAATTACCTCAGAGTGTGGGGCTGTAAAGTTGAAGCAAAATCATACAATCCTATGGAAAAGAAGTTGGATTCAAGAACAGCTAGTGGCTATTTTGTTGGCTATCCAAAAAGAACTAAAGGCTACATATTTTACTACCCTCAAAATACAACCAGATTTGTAGAGACTCAAAGAGCAATGTTTATAGAATCTGAAAATGAGGCAACAGAAGAAGAAATTTTCGATTTTGATGAAGTTATAATAGAAAATGGAGACACAGTGAATTCTAATGCAGATAACAGAATTCTGGTGTTACCTAGCTTTGACTTGAGTAGCACGCAATCTGTATAGGAAGATGAAATAGTTGGAGATCCAATGATACCTGAACAAGAAACTCAAGAACAGCAAGTTCTGCCACCAGAAAACACAAATGAAAATCAACCAGCAGAACAACACCATGAACAAATGGACATAGAGTTGGGAATATCACAAAGACCAAGGAAAAGAGCACCACCTGATGACTACTATGTATATTTACAAGAATCCGAGCATGATGTGAATGCAATTGAAGATCCCATGAACTATATGCAAACAATGTCCAATGAGAAAAGTGACATTTGGTGGGGAGCTATGAAATCATAATTAACTCTATGGAGAAAGATGGTGTGTGGGAACTAGTGAGCCTGCCACAAAATTACAAACCTATAGGCTGCAAATGGGTTTTCAAAACCAAGAGAAACCCTAAGGGACAAATTGATGGATATAAGGCAAGACTAGTTGCCAAAGGATACACACGGCAAGAAGGGATAGATTACAATGAAATCTATTCACCAGTTTCAACTAAAGACTCATTTAGAGTAATCATGGCATTGGTAGCACATTTCGATTTACACTTACATCGAATAGATGTAAAGACTGCATTTTTGACTGGAAATCTAGAAGAGGAAATGTATATGAAATAGCCAGAAGGTTTCATTCAAGAGAAGGGAGAAAATCTAGTATGTAAACTGTGTAATCGATTTATGGTCTTAAGCAAGCTTCAAGATAGTGGTATATCAAATTTGATGAATTTGTTAATCAATATGGTTTTTACAGAAAATTCATTGGATGAATGCAATTACATGAAGCAGAGTGGGAGGAATTTCATCACATTGGTATTATATGTGGATGACATCTTATTGGCATGCACTGATTTATCAATGTTACATAACTGTAAAGAATTCATGTCTAAACATTTTGAAATGACAGATCTTGGTGAAGCATCCTATGTTTTGGGAATTGAAATTTGTAGGAATCGAGAGAAATGGGTTCTTGGATTATCACAGAAGAATTATATAGGAAAGGTACTGCAGAGATTCAATATGCAAGGATGTGGTGGAACTGATATGCCTATTTCAAAAGCAGACAATTTGAGCAAGGAACAGGCACTAAGGACTGAATAAGAGAAAATTTAGATGAGAACTAAATTTCCGTGGAAACTCACAAAGAGAACTCACAAAGAGAACTAAATTTCCTATTTGTAATATTTATAAAAAATTGTCATGAAAAATAATCGATGGAAATTATTTTGACTAGGCGTTGATGGTTGTGAAGGGTATACTTTGTTAGTGTTTTTAAATAGCTCCAAAAATAATAGTAATAATATTTTTGTTGTATTTAACTCTAGCTGAAACCATTTCTTGCCATTCGGCAGGCTCAGTGATTCAGTCTCCAAACAAGATTCTTTGTGGGCTCTTTTGACTTGTTGCTGGCTGTATGAATTGCACATATACAAGAGGTTGGGGCAGCTCTTTTAACTTGTTGCTTGCTTATATGAATTGCACATATACAAAGATATGATGCAAGGCAAATGAATCTTTTATCAATGTTTGTTTTTTGGTCATCGGAGTTTTGCTGCTAAGGTTTCTTTGGATTGAATCTTTTTTCTCTCTAAAGTATTGTAGGAGAAAACATTTGTTTAAAGTATTATTAATTTTTATTAAAAAAATCAAGGGTATTGTTGGAAAATTGAACACTTAGTCATTCCTAATACTACACCTTATTTCAATTTTTCACATGGAATTCTTAGGTACGAAGACAATGAAAAATATATATTTCACGAGATCGATATACTATACATATATCAAGTTATCTAATTTGTGTGTGTGTGTTTTTTTTCAATGGATCAGAGTAAAACCAACAACCATATAGTGCAAAGACAGAAAGTTTCCAAGATGGCCTTACCTCTAATATCCTTGTAAGTTTCTCCACCAACTATTATGAGAAATGTAACGTTGAATGAAAAATCACGAGGATGAGGCAATCAAGGAGAAGGCAATACAAACAACTGAATTATGAGAAATATGAAAGCAATGCATAAGCAGAGAATTCAAATGGAAAAGCCACTATGAGTTTTCGTACGCTATAAATAGAAGATAACGAACCAGCATTGCTTCAAGAGAAGGTAATTCCAAGCAAACCCGAATTTCCTAGAAGCATCTAATCCAAAGCTTAATTACATACGAAGTTTGCTTGTTATATATATAGAAGCATCGCATCCCCAAAAGCCAAAAAAAAAAAAAAAAAATCGGATTTAATCTTGGCCGGAGAGGATTTAGATGTACTTGCATTGAAGCACAAAGACAGCAAAGATTTCTTCAAGACAGGGTATTGACCCATTGTTCCACATCGACCACTTGAAGGAAGGAGGAGAACGGAGCTGTGTCAAGAGCTGGTTTTGTGATTGCTTCCATAGAAGTGATTTTAGCAAAATCACTTGGTGACTCAGTCTACCAACATATATGAAAGTGCTTTTGCACATAAGTTCTTTAGATGTTATTTATAGGGTTTCGCTACTGAAGATGAAAGGGTGATGCACTTTCACAGTTGAAGAAAATTTTTAGAGTCCCATGTCAAAACACACTCGATCCATGCTTATAATGACTTACTTGTTTTAATCTGAATTTCTCTGTTTTGATGTTGATTATTTTCATTTGCTTATTGGTGACGACATATGGTACATAAAAATTCCGTATATATGAATTATATTCCTACCAAAATGAGGGACTTGAGAATAAATACCTCTTAATTATATAGGTACGGCTAAACTAACCCTATTATAACTTTGAGGAATACTTTATTTTTTTTTAATACAAAAGTTTGGGTGTGCTGAAAATTATTACAGCTCTTCCAATCCCAAAACCACAAACTCCTGAGGCCTGAACTCTCTCCTCTTTTAATTGTGCACATGTTTTGCTTTTGGAAGGAAGCAATCCTCTTTGTGATGCCTGTTTCCATTGCACACACATAGAGTTCAGTTCGCAAAATTTAAATCCACTGACACCAAAACGATATAATGAAAATTTTGAAACATAAATGATTGCAATTCATCGACTAATTAATTATTTGGACAATTTAATGATTAATAAAGCAACTCTTAAGAAGAAACACTCGATTTCATATTGGAGATCTAGAATTTGCTAGTGAGTATTTTGAATTCACTATTGGGGTGTCATAATGATGATTATTATAAAGTCCCACATTGAAAAAACACTCAATAATACAAATGCTTATAATGGATTACATAACACTTTGATATTACCGAGCCTAGTAGCGTGGGCTTGTAACTAAGTAGGGCATTAAAGTGATTGATTGTTTGAGTTAAGCCTTGTTACGTGAGGTATGATGGTCTTGAGATGTTCACCTTGTGTGAAGTCGCACTAAGCACACCCCCTACCCTCAGGTTAGTAGGGTCCCTCAACCTCAATGGTTGTGTTGCAAACCAAAATATGGATATCATTGGGGTGTTGGGTTCCAAACCTAGACCCCACAGATCAAGAGCCACTATACCTTAGTGTGCTGCCTGGCTTGCGCTCTCATCACACAGTCACTTTTTGTCTCTTCCTTTCACAACGAAAAACCAAATTTAGTTTCATCCTATTTGAGTTTTTGTTTGATTATTATCATTGAAAATTAAATCATTTTTAAAAAATGAGGCCCATTTGCTCCTTCTATTTGTATATATTGGTCAATTCTGTTAAATCTTTCTTTCTTTTTTATAAAATTTTCAAATTCAATCTAAAATGGATTTTTTTAATAAAAAATTTCACCTCCTCTAGTTTCCCGCTGAGACCTCAACCACATAGATGGGAGGTGCATGGAGAAAGTGAAATTTTTTAACAAAAAATTAGATTTTGTAAATATTTAAAATTTTAAATTAAATATATTTTCTTTATTTAATTCACGTACAAAAATATGGGTGAGTTCACATGATAACATTACATTATTATTTAATGGAAAATACGATGGTGAGACCAACGAATGTATTAAAGTGATACGAAAATAAACTTTATGCATAGGACTCAGATGAAAAAAAACTTATGCATCCAGTAAACTTGAGATAGTAAAGTAAAAATTACCGAAAGAACAAAACAAAATGTCGCGGGTTGAATTTGTAGCAGAACGAAAATTCCTAACAGCAGACCTCCTACAAAAAAACACACCCGTACACTCCCTTTCGTAATTTAATTGCTGCTGTTTTCTTTCTTCTTCGCCACACCGACTTACAACGCCAGAGAGAGAGAGTGTGTGTGTTTTGGAGAGATGGGGCTTGAAATTATGGAACCCAACGCGTGCATTAGAGGTTGCTGCAGCAGCAATTCCATTCCTCTCCATCTTCCACCTTCCTCTTACACTCTCCTCAAACCAATTGCCAGAGGTAACTCACACTCCTTTTCCTCTTTCCAGTTCAGGCTCTAGCTAAGGCTCTGTTTGGCTAATGCCTAATGCCTATCGCCACTTGCCTTTTCTTTTTTATATTTCTAATTAATTTATTAATTGGTTATTTTCCGGTATGCTTTTTGGTGCTGATTGTGTGTGTAGGGGCTGAGAGTGTTGTATATGAAGCAATTTTGGATGGAAAGAAAGTTGCTGTGAAGAAACCCATCTTGGCTACTTCTGAGGATCTTGATAAGTTCCACAAGGAGCTGCAATTGCTATGGTATGTTTATGGTTCATGTATAATTCACATTACATGTTTCAATGCTGAGAGGATATAGTTCTGTATATGTATGTATGCATATGAATCTATTTATGTGTATGATTCGAGTATATATGAACATTGAAGTAAGCTTGATCATCCGGGAATAGCAAAACTGGTTGCCGCACATGCAAAGCCACCCAATTACTTGTATTTCTTCGAATTATTTGAGCCTCCAAACTTATCTGAGAAATTACACATGGAAGAATGGAGTCCGAACATCAATCAGGTGCTTGTGGTTGCTGTCCAATTAGGTATTGCTTCTGTGATTTTCTCCGAGTGTTTTTATGAGTTCAGATCATCTTAGTATTCAGCCCTACCATTTAACGGAGGAAATATGTGAACTAATTTTGTAGGAAGGGCATGTTATAAGTGTGATTTCAATTTTATGATTTAATGGGTTCTGTCATTTTACCCTCTTTATTGAACCATTTGGGTATCAAGTATCACAATAAATACACACACACACGCGCGTGTGTATATATATACATACATATTTATATATACACACACACACATACAGATTTATACATATAAACATACATACACATACATATGTTAAGCCTCTGAGAGGTCTATGGATTCTAGCCTCACCACAAAGGCTGTCTGCAAATATTTCTTAAAATAACTCTGGGTGTGCAATGCATGTCTATGTGTGTGTCTGCAGGGGTTGAGCTAGGATTTTTAGTTCAGGGGCCATAGAAATTAAGAATGGGGGATAACCGCAAGATGGTCTATAGGATAAATTGATGATGGTTCGGCAAGATGTTGTACTGTAACATCATGAATTGATCGAACTTGTGTTGATGAGTTTGCAATTACAGCTTATTGCCGGAAACAGGCATTTTATGTTTACTACTATTTTCATTTCGAGGTTTCTAAAATTATTCAGTTGTATGATTTTACGTTGTTTTCCTTCTCCAGCAAAGGCTTTGCAATATCTGCATCACCTTGGGATTGTACATAGGGATGTGAAACCGGCAAATATTCTTGTAAATGCCTTCCTTTAAGTATCTTATTCTGTAGCAAACAGAAATCCTCTTTTGACTAGTTTTGGACGAATTTAACTAATTTTATACCTTTACGATGCAGCTGGACAAAGATCTTTATCCACACTTATCAGACTTTGGTTTGGCTGAGTACAAGAAAGACCTTAAAGGAGTTTCTATTGGGAATTGGAGGTCATCTGGAAAACCTACTGGTGGTTTCCACAAAAAAAACATGGTTGGCACACTCATTTACATGGCACCTGAAATACTAAAGAAGGAAATACATACAGAAAAATCAGATGTCTACAGCTTTGGTATATCAATTAAGTAAGGATTTAAGATTTGATTATGCTAAAAACTAGCAAATTTTATTCTACTTAGATCTATGCCTACAAGACAAATGTAACTGAAGTTGTGTTCTTTCAAGTGACGCTGTTTGCTGTTTGTTATGGATTTTTGAATTGAGCCTTAGAACCTTTAGGACCTTTCAGGGAACCTAAATATTCTTAATGGACAATGTTTCTATATGGTATTTGTACCTACCCTTAGCACCTTTAACTTGTGGGGAGATGCTAATCAGACTTTTGACTTTGCTGATAAAGTATGTTGATGCCAAAGTTTGGATCAACATCAAAATAAGAAAAATAAGATCATGCAATCCTAGAACCAGGGTAGCTGTGGTATTAATTAGTTTAAATCACTTTCAATACATATCCCAAATAAACCCAAGTCACTCTCTTACTTACTGTGAATAAAATGAGTATAATTGAGACATCTCAATAGAGGTAAAATTGATGTCATAATGTTGAATGGTCTTTGCTGGATTCTCGAGTTGAAGAGTTGTCTATATATTGGAGAGGGAGAGTCCTTTTCGCAGAAGTAGGATTCCTTCAGAGAGTAATTTGGGGATGAATTTCTGTCCTTTTATGTCCAATATTGGAGGGATTTACCCTTTAGATATGGATTCTAAAGTCAACTATTCAATGAAAACTAATCGCCCCAACATTTCCCCTCAAATTGGTGCAAAGATATCTCTAGTTCCAACTTGTTCAGTGTAGAATAGAAAAACATTATTAGACACTGCCTTAGTTAAGATATCTGTTAGACTGTGGGTTGATCCTCGGTTTTCACAAATGAGTGCAAATAATCTCTTATGTCAATTTTTCCTTTATAAAGTGTCTCCACCTCAACATTCTTAGTATTTTCATTTTTAACCGGATTGTGTTCAATGTTAATTTTTTGTCACAGAAGAGTTCCATTGGTTTCTCAAGAAAGATTCGCTCATCAAGCCCCTCTACTGTCACAGATTCTTGAGCCATGGCTCTAAATTCTGTCTCTGCACTGACCAATTCTTGCTACGCTATTCAACTATGTTTCCTCCTACAGAATTACAATTTCCAGAACTCGACCTTCGATCTATAGTAGAACCTGTTTGCACATGTATCTCGTTCAACATCTAGGTGCCAATAGTTTGTAGAAAGTAATAACTGTTTACCTGGAGCATACTTAGGATCCGATATACAACTCCCCCTTTGAGTCTCACTAGGTGCATGCATGTCTGGACGTGTGCGTGCGAAACAAATACATAGACTTCGTTTGAATAATTATGGTAAATATATATAAATCCACAGTCAAGGATCATTCTTGCAAGATACTATAATATAGTACTGCAAAATTAGAATTATATATGTAGTTGAATCATAGTGAATAGTAACATTGTGATCATTACTATTTATGCTGGTAATTCATTATTAATGCTACTATTGTATAGAAAAATATGCAGTTTACAGTTTTTGTGCTCTTTTTCCCATGAATTTGTGATTTGACTATGATCCTCTTGCAGTGAGCTTCTTACTGGTGTTGTTCCATATACTGATCTTCGTGCGGAAGCTCAGGTTAGCCTTTCTCAATTGTATTTGGCTTACTTGTGTTATGATTTACGATGCTGATTTATTGTTTGATTGATGTGTCATATGATTCTTGTTGCTAATACACATGTTTGCATTTTTAGGTATAAAAAGAGGGACTTGTATTGAAAATTCCAGTTTATTTTTTGGCTTTCATTATGGTTAAATGCAGAAATAATATTGTAGAAATCGAATATCGGATAGAAATAGCGGCCATCCAGATTCAGAAAGGTTGAAAGATTTTTCTTGTCGACTAGGCGCCGCAAGGCGCATTTTATGTTCCAGTTGCAAATGTGGCACATTACTCATTAGAATTTACAGGAATTTGGTGGAGGTAGAAAGTCTAGCTGTATTGAGTTAAGATTTTTACAAACAACATTTGAGCATAATAACTGTTAATCATTCGTACTAGTATTTGGAATTTAAGTTACTGGATAGTTGAAATTCCATTTAACCATAGTGAGAAGCATTTAAGGACTTCTATTTTCTATTATTTTATTAATCAACTAGTTCAAGTATCTGCTATAGAAAACATGCAGTACTTCTATAGAAAAAAATGTTAATAACAGACCTATGTCGAATTAGCTATTTAGTTATTTAAATACCTTTAAGCCATTTGGCCCTGGTGCCTTTATGTTCTATATATTGACTTCAACACGGAAGAGTATTGCTAACTGCCCAAGAATCCATTGCTATGCCTGAAAATTTCTTCCTATCCATTGGTCAAGCCTTTGCTTCTATCCTTTAACATATTTTTGTCTGACAGTCATCCTTTATATTTAGTAAAATTCCTTATCATCTATTGATGGATTCATGTATATGTTCTGACAATACTATTTTCTTTGATGGAATTGTGTTTGTTATACAACATAAATTTTGTAGCTTAATATGAATAGGTTTTTTATTTTAGATTTGACTATTCAAATTTATCACTGTTTAAGATCATGGTAGCTGACTGATGCATAATATTTATGTTGCTGGCAGGCACACACTGTACTGGAGATGAACTACACTGAACAGCAACTAACAGCAGCTGTGGTGTCCGATGGATTGCGACCTGTTCTTGCTGGTCCTGAATCTGGTGCACCATCTACTTTGTTGTCACTGATAGAGAGGTGTTGGGATGCAAATTCACAAAACAGACCTTCTTTCGATGACATAGTTGCAGAACTTGGTACAATTTTGGAACAGAGAGAAAATATAAAAGAATCGGATATTGTCTTTCCCAAATCTTCTAATTCTCTTGGTGATCAGCCAGTAGATGTTGCTAGCAGCCTTCAAGCATACCAAGAGGGTATTAACTGGTTTACTCAGGGAGAAAATTTCATCACGAGAGCTTGTCTACCTAAACCTGGTACAGCAATCTGGCTTGCATCAAATGATCCTTTGGCATATAATCCAGTACTTTCTTGGGGATCCTTTGCTACATGCGGGAGACGGGAGACCATGGAGGACACTCATTTCCTTTTGCCTCAAATGTTTCATCAAGGGGACATACATGCTTTTGGTATCTTTGATGGTCATAGAGGTGATTTTCAGTGATATATCTAATTCTAATTGTGCATTTAGGATTTCTACTGGTGTCACGGTTGATTCAGTCCTTCTACTAATTCTTAATGCATCCAAATTCCAATGCTATGCTACAAGAATTTACCAAATGCAGGTGCAGCAGCTGCCGAATTTTCAGCTCGAGCATTTCCAGGATTCTTGCAAGCTTTAAGTTCAACTAGCAGGTTTCTTCCGTTTCCATTTCGTTTTCAACATTATACATGCATATATATATATATATATGTGTGTGTGTGTGTGTGTGTGTGTGTGTGTGTGTGTGTGTGTCTGTGTGTGTGTGTGTTATTTGACCTTAATTGATTTTATCCTTTAATGCAGTCCAAGTGGTGCATTATTCGAAGCATTCATTAAGACAGATATTGCATTTAGAGCTGAGCTGGATTTTTCTCGTAAATCCAAAAGAGTTATCCAGAAGGACTGGCATCCCGGTTGCACTGCAGCAGCTGCTCTTATTGTTGGAAGCAAGCTTTTTGTGGCTAATGCTGGTGATTGCAGGACCATAATGTGTCGGGCTGGCCATCCCTTTGTTCTAAGCAAGGGGAACGGGACTTCTTACATTCCTGTTTGGTTGTTCTGGTTTAGTTCAAGGTGTTATTTTTCTCAGTATAATGGATGAAATATTAGGATCATGTTGCAAGCTGTCTTGAGGAGAGGGAGCGGGTTATTAGTGCTGGGGAACAAGTTAGATGGCAAGTAGATAATTGGCGGGTGGGTCTTGCTGCTCTTCAGGTTTGTCCCTTTAGATACCATGATAGTTTTGTAATGTTGTCTTCCAAAAATGTATTCTTTTTGTTTGCTGAGGAAATAGACTGTATGCTGCAATTTACTTGAGCAGGTTAGTATTATTTTCCAAATGGAAGGCTCGCACAAAAACCTTTTTTCTGAGTTAATTGGTAGAACTTTTAGAATCAGTTTAGAGAAAAATAGACAATTCATAAAATCTGGCTGAGAGGAAAAGCAACTATATGTGCCACTTAGATAGAGCTCATATATTATTTTATACATGAACATCTACCAAAGAGAAATTAATCAGTTCTGTACAAGCCTAATTTGGAAATAATTGCAACTTTGTTGAGACTTGTACAGTTTTGCGACGCAACTTGTTATCATGTTGGTTTTGCACACGAACCTATTTTTCGAGTTAATTGGTAGAACTTTTATAATGAGTTATAAAAAAATTAGACAGTTCATAAAATCTAGCTGAGAGGAAAAGCAAAAATAATCATCTTCCATTGTAATGTCGAAGTAAGATTTTCTTTGAAGGCACATATGTGCCACTTAGATAGACCTTGTAAATTGTTATTTTATACATAGACATCTACCAAAGAAATTAATCCGTTCTGTACAATTCTAATTTTGAAATAAATTGCAACTTTGTTGAGACTTGTACAGTTTTGCAATACAACTTGTTATCATGTTGGTTTTGCACATATTTCTTCTAAGAAAATGGAAAATAAAATTTGAAACCAACGTTTTTGGTTGATCTTCTATGACAGGGGAGTTCTTGCTGACTATTTACAAAAGAAAGTTCATTTTTCAGAAGAGGAAAGGTTTTGTGCCAGAGTTAATAAAAAATTTAGACTGACAAGTCTTCTATGTTTATGAAAAATCGTTTATTGAACTCCGATTTATAATTTGGTATGAGATTATGAATGATTTGTTTCTACAAATATATGTGCTAAACTGCTAGCAATTTTTACCAATGATGTAAGTTGCCTACAACATGGGGTCCGTTGACTATTCGTGTGGGTTTTATAAGAATATAAAAGTAGTGCTTGATATGAGTTTTCTTGATCTTGAGCTGTTTGACAACACTGACATCTCTTTTTTACATGACGATTTGTATAAGGGTAGATCATTAGGTTGGTTGTGCCAGTACTGTTAATTCTGCTGTTATTTAGGAAGATGGCTTCTTATAAGTTTTAATCAGCCCACATTATTAGGTTTTCCTTTTTGAAGGAACTTGTGAAGAAAATTCTGGTGTACTGCATCAAATCAGCTTTTTTTTTTCTCCTCTCTTGGAAAGATATGCTTCAGAAACTTATGACCTGTATTACTTGTAAATTCTTAGCCTAAAACATCAGTAACATGTATTTGGATTATTCCCTTTGGCACCTGAAGATGGCATCATGGCAGTGAACGGGTGATACCTTATTAAAATGCTGTATATGTGCATGTTTTACATTATTTCTTTCAACAGGTCACTCGTTCCATAGGGGATGATGATCTAAAGCCTGCTGTAACCGCAGAACCTGAGATAACTGAAACTATTCTTTCGGCAGAGGATGAGTATTTGGTAAGAAATAAGATTTTGATAAATGGATATTAAGTTTGGTGACAGATATATGAATTGATTTTTTAAAACTAATAGTTAGGTTTTGGAAAGAATATAACATGAATGAGGAAAGAACCTCTTCTGAATATGCTTCTTGCATGTTGAGCTTCAAGTACATTTTACTTTGTGATCAACATTTGAAGCTTTCTTTCTCTATGATTTAATTATAGGCATACATGCTTCTTGAATATTCCCTTCTACAATTATCACTGTAATCATCTTTCATCCTGTTTACTGCTTAGACACCACAATATATTGCACGTCTTCCTGTCCAGTTATCTATTATTCTATGTTTGTCATAAGGGCTTTTCTGGCATCTTGTCAGTGATAATCATTTTTTCACCTTAAATACAGAAGGGAAGTTCTATGTTTGTCTATGTTTGTCATGATGGAATCTTGGAGGCCATACACATGCAAGCAGTTGTCCATAGATTACTAAATTGCTAATATTGACTGGGAAGTTCTTTGTCATAAACTTAGCATATTCTGATAGTGCTGGTCTTCAATGTTGCTGGATGCTGTTTAAAAATCTCAGAGAGCTCTGTTACGAGTCAAAATGTTCCATGAAGTTAAAAATACTGGAAAATGATTTATTTGTATATTATTTATTTTTGGCAATGACATTTCATGCTGGTAGGCAACATAACCCATGTTGAGTTTTCTGTCTAAAAACAAATAATCTGGTTGCTTAAGATATTCAATCTAAATTACAATACTCTTTTTTTATTTTTTTATTCTTACATTTTTGAGAAAAAAAACATTTTTGTTTGTCAGGTAATGGCAAGTGATGGATTGTGGGATGTTGTGAGCAATGCAGAGGTTGTAAGCATAATCAAGGACACTGTGAAAGAGCCTGGAATGTGCTCCAAGAGATTGGCGACAGAAGCAGCAGAGCGTGGCAGCAAAGACAACATCACAGTCATTGTTGTCTTCCTTCGTCCCGTCTCCACAGCTGAGAGAATTTACTAGGTTGGTTGATAGTTTCCTGCTTCTGAATGCAAAAAGTCTGGTTAAAGAATCAAATGTCGGAAGATATGATGAACCTGGATAATAAAAATGGTAGTTGTAAGATACTGACAATGTATATGAAATTTGCATCCAAATTAGTGATGCTTCTTGCATGTAATAGTTTCATAACATTCCTGTATACCATGTATTTATTTCCGCCAATTCAGGCATTCTGAATGCGGTCCTTCTCCTTTTGCCCGTGGGGCTGAAAAGAATTAAGTGAGGGGAAGTCTGGAAACCATTGTAGATGATATACTAGAGTAGAAAATAGAGATGGAGAATGAGTTGTATTGAGGTAAGAGCTATACAATGATCTGGTTAAAGGCCCTTTTGTCTTGCCTTAAGTATAAGTCCGGTTAAGGAATAAGTTGTTGAATATCATCATTTCAATGTTAAATATGTTGAACTGCAATTTGGAATGAAGTCTAGCAAATGTGGAAAAAATTTCCTCATCAATTGGTGGACAGCCAACGGAGGAAGAGCGATAGTGAACGGTCGGAGGAGGTATAGAAACGATAATTTAATTACAGTTGGCGAGTGGCAGTTAAGCCATCGCTATATTTGCTTGATTATGTTTATGGAAATATGATTATCTCATCTTTGTTTTGGGCTTCCATTGGCAGTTGCCTTCGTTTGGTGTTCCATTGTTTTGTTTCGGTTGAATGTACGCTGTGAGTTATCTAAACAAGAAGTGTGGATGCAAGAAAACAGCTTAAAATGAAAGCTTATAACCCCGCCTTGTTCATGTTATACCTAAAAAGCAATGTCTGATAAAAAAATCGGAAACTTTAACAATGTCTACTCAAATATTCAATAAAAAGAGAAATTGGAAAAGGGAATATTAAAAAATAGAAAATATTAAAATAATGAAAATAATAGAAAATAGAATATTTTTGGTTGGATAACTTTTAAAATGAAAACTGGTTTTTGTATTTTTTGGTTTGGATAATTTAAATGAGAAGATTGTTGATCTAATTTAAATGTTGTATTTATCCGACTTTAAAACATTAAAAATAAAATAAAAAAATAAAAAAAGAACAAAAGTGGAAGGTTGACACATAATTTGCATTTTCAAAACTGGCTAGTACGCCATTTTTGTTTTCAAGTCCCATTTTCATTTAGATGAAAATTGGGATTTTTTTTTGTAATCATTTTTTTTATTTTATATTTTGGGTGTGTTGGTGAGATAAAAACCATAAGAATTAATCCTTGCGGAAGAAGAAATGATGTATGAACCCTAATTGTGTATGACAAAAAGAAAACAATCACAGTAGTTCTTGAGTTATTCAGTTTGATTTTGCTAAACCTATGGAACCACGAGACCAAACCTAATCATTTTGACAGACTCAAAGAAATCAAAACCAATTTGAGAAAACTCATAAATATCATGTCAAAAGCATCTTATAACTAAATGAGCAGCAGGGTAGCTTCTCAAAATTCCCAGATGGAGTTTTCAGATTCCAAAGCGTTAAAAACCATGAAAGAAACTTGAACCAGAAAAAAAAAAAAAAAAAAAACGAAACTGTTACATCAGAATGAAAAACCCAGAGTTTCAAGATTCATAGAAACCAATAGCAACATCAAATTGAGAATCATGCAATAAGAAACACTCAGTATTGTTGTGCACATTTACCTTAGCTATGCTTCTTGTCGCGGAAAGTTGAAATGAAGTTGAAATTCACCGAAAGTAACTTAACTCGAAATTCGGTGCAACTCCTTCTCCTAACTTTGATCTCAAAGAAAGTGTTGCAACGAACATCGACTTATGTTACTAGGGTGAGAAGTCTCAAATGTAACTGCTCCAACATTTTTTTCTTTCCCTTTTTATGAAAAGCTTTGAAGGTTCTACCTAGTTATATAGACTTAGGAAACCGACTTCTTTGTTTCCTAGATTTTAGGCCCAAAAAATAATTTCTAATATTCAATAACTAAAAATTGGAACAGAAAAAAAAAAGTATTCAATATTAAAGAATGAATACACAAATACGTAATGAAGTTGATTTTGTTGAATTATCCGGTGATGATATACATACCATATCCTACCTGTTTAGATATACATTTTGCACATTTGGATATATTGCAAGTTTGGTTTGATAACTTTTATGATAAAAACTGGTTTTGTTTTTCTTTTTTGGTTGGATAATTTCCATCATTATCCATTTTATATAATTTAGATATATCCATGCATGTTTGGTTTGATAACTTTTAAAATGAAAACTGGTTTTTATATTTTGGGTGTAATTTGGTGAGATCAGTATGAAGTCATTTTTTTAGGGTTATTTACTCAAATGGTCCTTAAATTTATACCCGAGTTACATTTTGGATCATCAACTAAATTATTCGTTTAAATGGTTCATAAACTCTATATTATTTGGTCCATTGGTCCTACTGTTACATTTGACGGCAACATTGACAAAATGTAACAATAGGACCAATTGATCGAATAATTGAGTTGTGGACCATGTGAACGAATAATTTAGTTGAGAGACCAAAATGTAAATCGGGTATAAGTTTGAGGACCATAATAACCCTTTTTTAGATAACTTTTTTTATAAAAAAAATTTAGAGAACTATGAAAGTCAATTTTTTTTAGAGAACTATGAAGTAGTATTACAGCTGTGAAATTCTATTTCTATCTCTTTCCACCCCTCGTAAAACTTGGACATGGAATTTTCTTAGAAAAAGAAAGAAAAAAAAAACTATCAGAACCTTGGGGAAGAAGAAATTATATATATATGAACTCTAATCTTGTATGGCAAGAAGAAAACAATCACACTGGTCCTTGAATTATTCAATTTGATTTTGAGTTATTAAAATGATTCGTTTTTAGTTTTTTTAAGTTATTTTGTTCTGACTGTAATGCCTCCATAGTTGAGTTCCATCATTATGAAGTCTCGGACATGGACATGGATTTTTGGAAAAGAAAAAGAAAAAAGAAAATCCCATCATGTATATGGCAAAAGGAAAACAATCACCCTAGTCCTTGAGTTTTTCACAATCGGAAAAATTCAACTCTACATAGGCGGGAAGGGGATTAACATTCTGTAGTTAAACTTTCTTCGCTTGCTGCTATATATCTGCAGGTACTAACAATTCACAAATGAACATGACTAACAAAGATGGCTAAAGGAATGAATGTGGTCTAACATGGCTAAAAGTTTCTCTACTGTAGTACCAGAGGGAACAAATATTTCAACAGAAATTTTCTTCAATCTCCATCATGGCCCCCGGTCGGATTCTGTCAGGTAAGAACTAGCTAGCTAGCTAGAGTGCATTCTAATCGGACCTGACCTTGAGATCCAGTGAGTGCATTAAGGTTAGACATCTTCATCATTGCCCGGGCAAAGTCCATCCGGAAGGTTGATCCATCGTCTGAAGCATAAGCTCTCACCAATCTGGCTGTCCTCTCATTAGCCATCAATTGCTGATCAGCAAAGAGAAGTCCTCTGCCTCTCAACAAGCTCTGGTAGTAATGAGTGTCAAAGCCTGCCCCAGACGATACAGATGATGACAGTTGCTGAAAGTAGGGCATCCCCCTCCGCGCAGGCTTCTCACTCATGCCCCTTGATGCCATTGGGGATGATGCCATGGGTGCTGCCATGGGGGCTGCCGTGGGGAATTCCATGGGAGACGCCATGGTGGCTGCCATGGGTGATCCTTGGCTACTCTTCTCGTTACCATTGTCTTCACAGAAAACTCTCATCTCATTGAGGAAACTAGGAGAAACAGTTGGGTCTGGTTTCCCTGTCCCCTTGAAGTTGTTAAGGCGAGACTGAATGAACTCACATCCAATCTTCCCAATGTTGTGCCCTCCTACAGATATGAAACAAAACAAAAAAAAAAATCAGAAGGGAAGAATATGTCAAGACTGGTTAATCCATTTCAGCTCCAAACATAATAAATGAAGAAGAAGAAGGAACAGAATTTGTGAGTTGAGTACCTAGAAGACTGACGGTTTCTCTGTCAGTAAAACCTCTGAGTGAGAACAGATGAAGTGTCTGAGTGATATTATCATCAGGTTTTGGAATCTCAGCCGTGGCTTCATCATAATAGGAGCGGGCACTATCTCTTCTACCAGTGAAAAGTGGATAAAAGGGACCACCAGCCTGTCATTTTAGATAGGACAAACACTCAGGGAACAAGACAGCTAAAAGTGCAGGGAAATACTGAAACAAGCAATCAGATAATCTCGTGAAGTGCTCTGTAGCTTTTCCACTTAAGTACTGAGGAGGAACTACTAAATGTTGACAAGGTTGAACAACTAAATATATGATAGTTTTGGTTTCTTACTTCTCTCTTTTAGTTCGGTTTTCTAATGGTAATTAAATGGAAAGAGAAAGAAACTGGAAATTTTTGCCTTAGAGGTTGTTTTAGATACATATATACATTGCCCAGTAATGATCGAACTCTGAAAATCAAAACAGAAAAGAATACGTCAAGACTCGGAGGAGCAGTAAAACATACCAGAACAACGCCATCTCTGGTGGAAAGAGCAAGTATGTCAGCACAAGATACCACCCCAGGGCAAACATTTTCGAGCACCTCCTTGATCTGATCAATTTTTTCAAATCCCTTCAAGGTCTTATTTGGCACAGCCTGCTTCTCTATGGAATGGTTTTTATTCCCATTGCTGTCATCCAAGAGGACTGAAGCATCGCAACCCTGATTCAAAAACCCCACAACATTAAGAAAGACAGATGGAATTAGACAGAAATCCAAGTAATACATGCTTGATTAAAAAGAAAGAAACCACCTTACAAGAAGAAAGGGAATATTATAGCCCAACTAAGGTTAGAGCCAAAAGACTCAAAGAAACGAAAACCCATTTCAGAAAAACTGATAAATATCATGCCGAAATCATTGTAACCTAAATGTCCAGCATTGTAGCTTTAACATTCCCAGATAAGAATTTTCAGATTCTCAAGTGTTAAAAATCATAAAAGAACAACTCGAACCAGAAAACCAAACTTTTACATCAGATTGAACAACCCAGTGTTTCAAGACTCATAGAAACCAATAACAACATCAAATTGAGAAACACTCAAAAGAATCATATACCTCACCAACACAAATTGAAAATCACAAAGTTTCAAGATTCACAGATTCCAATGCCCTGAGCAAGCAAAACCCATTTGAGAGAAACCCACAGAGGCGAAGAAAAGGACGACCAAGATTAAAAGCAGAAAACCCAAAGCAATCAAATCCTATTTGAGAAAAACCCCACACGAATGAAGGAAAGGACCACAAAGATTAAAAGCAGAAAACCCCAGAGCAATCCAAACAAAACCCATTCATAGATGAAGAAAAGAACCATCAAGACTAGAAGCAGGAAATCAAGAGCAATCAAAACAAAACCCATCTGAGCGAAACACACACAGATGCAGAAAACTACAATCAAGATTAAAAGCAGAGAACCCAAAGTAATCAGAAAGAAACCTACTTGATAAAAAGCCCCAAAGATGAATAAAAGAAGAATCTTGGTATACCTGAATGAAGCAATCATGGAAAAAGAGGCGAAGAAGCTGAGCAGAGACATTCTTGTGCTGGGAGTAAATCTGAGCCATCGTAGAACTTACAATGGTCTCAGCTTCAGGGCATGTATCGCGGTAGAAATCGTACTCGATGTTCGTTGCAACAGAATCTGTCATCTCCATGAAGAAATCTTGGCCTCCATCAGCAGAAGCCAGAGAAACCGCTTTGACCAGTGGTTCATGGGAGGAGAAAGAGATAAAGGCTCTCTCTGACTCGCCTCTTGGGATGCTCCATGACAGAAGCACAGAGAAGATCACCACCAGAGCAAAGGCCCACCCTTTCGTTGCAGTCATCATCTTCTTTCTATTTTTCTCGCCCGCTTTTCTTCTGAGTGTGTGAGATAGCGGGAAATGAATACATGAATGAGCTTTACCGTTTGGGCTGAGAACCCTTTTTAAAGGCGAGTTAGTTAATTCGGGTTCAGCATATTTTCAATTTAACCCTCAAGACTTGGGAAAATTACAGATATATTTCTTTTAAGGGCATACTTTCATTTTCTTTAGAGGGACAAATTTTTTTAAATAAAGATGAGCTCATTTTCATGGGACACCAATTACTCACATTTTCCTTTTCTTTTGTTTTAAATTAAATTACAAATTTGTTTTATATAAAAATCTATATATATAAAGCAAAAGGCAGAGAATGGTGAAACATTCAAAATACCAGTGTTTGGGCCTAAATTTGGTGCGCTCAATCCAGGGATAAAAACCAACATCGTTTTTGGGCCACTTGTTTGGACCTAAAATTGGCGCCCTCAGCCCATCAACACGCTCAGCCCATTAAACAAATAAACAGGCCAAAGCGATGTACTCGGCCCAAACATTGGGGGCCTAAAAACAATCGAAATCAGGAAGAAACTTGGGCCTCGAAGGAAGCCAAAATGGGACTCAAACCAAAATAGGCTTGGTAGATTTTTCCAGACCCACGTGATACCTGACTTAAGAAAAGTCAACAAATTCACCTGAAATTAGAGATTGAATAGAGGCAGGTATAAAGTAGGACGTCTATGGAAGAACTCTGCTGCCAAAGAGATCAAAACCCCGTTTTATTTATTCAGAGATATTTTCTCTGCTCCAAAGAAGGCGCCACCTTCAAGAGATAAGCAGGCTCTGCTTCTATGAAAAGGAGATAAGCGGGAAACAGGGAGTTGTTCAAAACTGAGAACTTACCATCACGAGCTTCAGACTCTTGCAAAAGCAGTTGAAATGGAAGAAGAGTATGGCACTCCATCAAAAATACAGAGAAACAGTCACTACATGAGTTGATTGATTGAGTGCTTGCTTGCCAGAAAATGGATAGAAAGACACTTCATTCAAATGGCTTAACCCTATGGAAGAAAGACACTTCATTCAAATGGCTCAAACCTCCCTCAAGATTTCTCTGAGGAAAAGATTTGATGGGATGCTGTTTGGAGACCTGGCAGAACTGGCAGACAAAGCATCCAAATATGAGGAGCTGCTCAGGGAAGAACAGCAGAAGAGGAATTCTTCCAAAGGCACATAGTACAAGACCCCTTCTTCAATCCACTTGATTGAAGTAGACTCAGAAGAGGATACAGAAGGATCGGAGGAAAGAGAAATTGCAGCGGCAGAAATGGCAAAGTTAAAACATCCCATTAGCTGCAAAGCTCTTACAAAGCCACCAAAAGACCAGAAGCCGCCACCATTCACAGGAGGATTTGTTCCAAACAAACCAACGCAGAACAAGGTCTATTCCTTCGATCTAACCAAAGTTGATGCTTTGTTCGATGAGATGCTGTCACAGAAAGCAATAGAGACACCTCATAAGCTGCCCAAACCAGAAGAACTTAAGGGCAGACAGTATTGCAGATGGCACAATTCTTGGAATCGTTCCACCAACAGTTGTGTCGTTTTCAGAGATGTCATACAGGAAGGAATAACAGCAGGGAGATTGAAACTGGCAAAGAAGCCTCCCACAGTTACGACAGATCCTTTTCCCCAGCCTCAAGTCAACATGGTCAACTTAAATTGGCCAGAACAAAGGGGAAACAAACCAGCAGCAGAGGCCAACTCCAGTAGGAGCAGAGGAGTCACGAAGGAGAATTTCCAAAGGCCAAAGGCAACCATCTCGGCTGGAATAGTACTATGCAGCAAGTGCAAGTGTGAAAGTGAGTTAGAAGTAACTCTAGATAGGCAGAGTCAGCCTATACCCAGCGTATTTGACCGCATTGGAACATCGCGTCAACAAGGCCCAGTTCCGGCCCTTTCTGAAGGCAGAACCAGACAAAGGGACTGTTTCAGGCCTGCCCAGCACAACAGAAGAAGGCCAGAACAACCCAAGAAGGAAATACCGATTAAAATGCCCGGGAATGATAAGCCTTTGGCAACTATCATAGAGGGAAGATGGTATTCCGTAGGAAAGAGCGGCAGACCAACTCTGCAGTTAACCAGAACTCAGGAAAGGAGAATTCAGAGACAATATTGCACTTTACTTAGAAACAAGAAAGACGCACAGGTACTGCCAGAGCTAAATTCTGCCAGAAGGAAAGAAAATCCAGAAGTAACTCCTCAGGCAGAACAAACAGGATATGAACCGCAAAAGCTAATAAAGACAGAATCTCCAGGCAAGCCCTCCGTCCATTCGACCTCATCCTCAGTCGATCAACCTGAACTCCTACGAGTGCAAGCTGGACCCGAACCTATTCCCAAAGAAGGACAGCAAGACTGGACTGAAGAAAACGAGGAGGAACAGCTAGACTATGAGCCATTTGCAGAGGACCAAACTGGTTTCCTCGAGACAGAGGAACAGGAAGACTGGACATAAGATATGGAATATGATGGAGGATTAGATGAAGAAACCGAGGCTTTTGGCGCCGAATTGGAGAACTTATTACAAGGCAATCTAGGCATTAACATGGTGTTCATCCTATCAGAAAAATTCAGGGCAGCGGAAGGACAAGGAAGCACTCTGGAGGGAGACGTATTCTCGCAAGAAAGCTTTGAGTGCAAGCTGGCAGAAGTAGAAGAAGCGCCAAAACAGCAAGCGCCTGCTGCCAGAACAGGTGGAACCGCCATGAAACCAGCTGCAGAATAGCTCTGTTTCTCCAAACCGACCAAGGAGATGGCTAATCACCTCAGACCTCTATTCATAACTGCAAACTTTGGACGTATTCCTATTTCCAAGGTAATGGTAGATGGAGGTGCAACCATCAATCTTTTACCACACAGACTGCTAAGCAAGATTGGCAGAACAGAGAAGGATCTAATTCCAACACATCTGACAGTCACCAACTTTGCTGGGGGCATCACTAAGACTCATGGAATCCTGGACGTGGATGTTATAGTTGGAACCAAAAAGCTGAAAATTGCATTCTTTGTGGTAGACACCACTTCTACTACCTACAATGCATTGCTTGGAAGGGACTCGATTCACCAAAGCCTCTGTGTTCCTTCTACTCTGCACCAACAGCTAGCCTTTTGGAATGAAGAGGGTTACATGGAGATAGTAGAGGCCGATCCACGGCCATTTCTGCCTTCTGCCATGTGTTTTGAAGCAAGGTACTATCATGACGACCTTGGTCCTTTCACATTCTTTGGAGTCAACTAGAATGGCCGCCCTCACGGTGTCACGGCCCAAAGGCTCATTGAAGACGGTCTGGCCAGTTCTCTAGAAGACTGGAATAGGCCTTTTATTCTGAACCTCCAGAATTCCGATGTTTAGTCTCAATCAACAGGAAAAGGATCGAGCTGCAACAATCCGATCCATTACAAAAAGATTGTTGATATACTGGGAAGAAAGGAAACTCATTGCGCAGAATCTAGCCATTAATATGGCAGAATTCACGCATGAGAGCATCGAAGAACATGAAGAGAGTTTGCAGGAGGAAATATTAGACTTCGCGCCAGCAGCACTAGATGACTCCTTACCAGAAGTAGAAGACCCATTACAGGAGATTAATCTAGGGACAGAAGAGGATCCAAGACCTACTTTCATTAGTGCACTACTAGAAGAGCCACTCAGAAGTGAAATCATCGCACTCTTGCATGATTTTAAAGATTGTTTTGATTGGCATTATCACGAAATGCCCGGATTGGACAGAAAATTGGTAGAACACAAGCTGCCTATCAAAGAAGGCTACCTTCCAGTCAAACAGGCCAGAAGAAATAGAAAGGTTGCACAAGGCAGGATTCATCAGGCCAGCCATTTACACTGATTGGTTAGCCAATATTGTCCCGGTTCTGAAAAGAAAGACAGGGGCAGTAAGGATCTGTGTGGATTACAGGAATCTAAATGAAGTATCCCCCAAGGATGAATATCCTATGTCAATGGCAGATATGCTAGTAGATGGAGCTGCTCATCACCAAATGCTGTCTTTCATGGATGGCAACGCAGGTTATAATCAGATCATGGTGGCAGAAGAAGACATCCACAAGACAGCCTTCATGTGTCCAGGACATCTAGGTGCTTTTGAATACACTGTAATGCCTTTTGGTTTAAGAAACGCAGGAGCCACGTATCAAAGAGCAATGAATTCTGTTTTCCATGATATGATAGGGCATTCTCTGGAAGTATATATAGATGATGTGGTGATTAAATCTCCGGAAGCAGAAAATCATGTATCAAACCTAAGAAAGGCATTCCTAAGAATGAGACAACATAAATTGAAAATGAATCCCAAAAAATGTGTTTTTGGAGTACAGGCAGGGAATTTCTTGGGATTTCTGGTACACCAGAGAGGCGTAGAAATTGGCAAAAATAAAGCAAAGTCCATCATAGAAGCTCAACCACCTCGGAACAAGAAAGAGCTGCAGAGTCTTCTAGGAAAAATTAACTTTCTAAGAAGATTCATATCCAATTCTGCGGGAAAAATTCAGCTTTTTTCTTCATTGTTAAGACTAAAACAGGAACAGACTTTCAAATGGGAGGAGCAACACCAGCGGGCTTTTGAAGAAATCAAGCACTACCTCTCGAATCCACTAGTTCTGTCCCCACCAAAGAAAGGCAGACCACTCAAGCTCTATGTATCCGCATCAGAAATGTCTGTTGGAAGCTTGATAGCTCAAGATAACAAGGAAGGGAAGGAACATGCAGTCTACTATCTGAGCAGAACTCTGACAGAAGTAGAAAGAAATTACTCCGCGATCGAAAGGCTTTGTCTGGCTTTGTACTTCACCGCTGTAAAACTCAGACACTACATGCTGTCATTTACCACTTATATCATTGCCAAGACAGACCTAATCAAATACATGCTAACAAGGCCAATGTTGAGAGGCAGAATTGGAAAATGGACTCTGGCTCTGACAGAATTTGCTTTCAGATATGTCCCTCAGAAAGCTGTCAAGGGGCAAGCTGTAGCAGATTTCCTAGCCGATCATCCAGGAGAAGAAATTGAAAATATGGATTCTTTGGATATAGCAAATGCAGATCTACTGACAAGAGTTCATGTTTGCCTTAACAATCCCATTTATTCGATTCATCTCACACCTTGGAAGCTGTACTTTGATGGATCAAAAACTGACTTAGCCTCCGGAGCAAGGATTGTTCTAGAGGAACCTTTGGGAATCAGACACTGTTATTCTTTTTAGTTAGATTTCCAATGCACCAACAACAGAGCTGAATACGAAGCTCTAATCATTGGCCTCGAAATGTTGGTAGAGCTCGGAGTCCAATCTGTAGAAATCTTGGGAGATTCTATGCTTGTTTTGAAGCAGATTGCTGGAGAATACAAATGTTTGAACCCTTCTCTAGCTGTCTATTTAGTAGCAGCTAGGAATCTTTTGACAGAATTCAGAGAAGCCACTTAGGAACACATCCCAAGAGAAGAGAACTTTGCAGCCAATGAACTGGCTCAAATAGCAACAGGAATACAAATGTCGGAAGACTGTGTACAGAGGATTATTAAACTAGGAAAGAAAAGTTTACCATCTGTTCTGACCAGAGGAATGGAAATAGATGTCAATTCTGCCATAATCACTGAGGATGACTGGAGAATTCCCATCATGAACTACCTGCAATACCCAACCTTGCCTTCTGAAAAGAAAGTCAGAATTATGGCTTTAAACTATCTTATGTGGAATGAAGATTTGGTCCGAAAAAACAAGGATGAGATATTGTTAAGATGCTTGGGAAAGAAGGAATACATGAAAGTCATGGGAGAAACCCATGAAGGGATATGTGGAGCACATCAAGGTGGAAGAAAAATGTGTTGGCTAATTAGAAGGTATAACTATTTCTGGCCAACCATGATGAAAGATTGCATTAATTATTCCAAGGGATGTGAAGCTTGTCAAAGACATGGACCATTCCAGCAGGTTCCTTCGGTTCCCATGAATCCAGTGGTCAAGCCATGGCCATTCAGAGGATGGGCAATGGATCTCATTGGCAAAATTTATCCAGCCAGCAGGCAACAACATTGTTTCATCATTGTAGCTACGGATTATTTTACCAAATGGGTGGAAGCCAAGCCTGCTAAGTCTACCACGTCTCAAGAAATCATCACTTTCATAGAGGAACAGATCATACAGAGATTTGGCATTCTAGAATCAATCACTACAGACATGGGATCTTCTTTCATATCTGGAGACATGCTAGACATGGCAGAAGCATTCAAGTTTAAGCTACTCCAATCCACTCCTTATTATGCTCAAGCCAATAGACAGGCAGAATCAAGTAACAAGGTAATCATCAATATTATCAGGAAAATGCTTGAGAAAAATCCAAAGCAATGGCATGAGAAGTTATTAGAAACTTTGTGGGCATACTGGACTTCAAAAAGAGAGGCAACTGGCATGACCCCATATGGTTTGACTTATGGTCATGATGCAATTCTGCCCATGGAAATAACAGTCCAGTCCCTCAGAATTGCCCATCAACATGAACTGGTTGGAGAAGACTACAATCAAGCCATGTTGCTAGAACTGGAAGGGTTGGATGCAGGTAGAATTGATACCCTCAATAAACTCTTAGCAGAAAAACAGGCTGTGTCAAGAGCCTACAACAAGAGAGTTAAAAACAAGAGTTTTGAAGAAGGAGAAATAGTCTGGAAAGCAGTTCTTCCCCTTGGAACACACATAGCTGGTTATGGAAAGTGGTCACCAACTTGGGAAGGCCCTTTCGTAATTAACCAAGTCCTGGGATTAGGGGCATACAGATTACAGGATTGAGATGGAGAAGTCCATGCTGCACCAATTAATGGCAAGTGGTTAAAGAAATTTTATCCAACTATGTGGGATTCACAAGCTGTGCAGACAGATCCTGGGATAGAGAGGCAACAATTTGAAACTGTCACTTAAGTTTATTTTTGTTGTTCAGTTTTTTGTTGATGTAATCTTCTACATTTTCTTTTAGTTTATCAAAAAACCAAAATTCCAAAAAATAAATAAACTTTTATTTCAAAAAAGGGGGTCACATTTGTGACCAAGCAGTTCATTACATATCAAAATTTGAAATCTAGAATCCTAGTTTTGTGAGGGTCTCCTGCAGGCTAGTCTTCTTGATGAAGAGTTCTTTCTGCAGCAGCACCCCTTGATGAATGGAAGCTTCTGCAACTTCCAAGGTTGGCCTGGAAGCTGAAATCATGCTCTGCACAAGGAAGCTGGCCTTGGTTTTAGAACTTAGTCCAGCACCCAGCCTGCGCTGCACCTCCCTACGTTCTGCCAGCTGCTTTTGGAGCTCCTCGATTTGTTTCTCCAGCTTATCTGCAATAGCCTTGGCCTCTTTGTACCCTGCAACCATCTGGTCTAGTTCTGCCTTTTGTTTAGCATAGTCGGCCAAGTTGGCATCTTGTGTAGCCTTGCAGAGCTCAGAAGTCTTGAAGGTGGGCTTGAGATCCTCATAGCGATCATGAAGCTTGAGCACGTCTCTAGCCAGGCTCAAGCTTATCTCGAGTATGGGCTTAGGAGCCATGTTCTGCCTATGCAGGAGGTCCAGATCCTTCATCAGTTGATCAATGGCCCCCCTGTTTTCGTCCAGCCACAGCTCAGTAGACAGCCAGATTTTCACCCTCTCCATTGCCTCATATACAGCTTTGAATTTGGCCTTACTGGGGGTAGAGCTGAGTTTCTCCAGCCTGTCTAGTTGGGCATCCAAGTCCATAGCCTCGAACTCAGCCAATTTTGGATCAGAAAAGGAGGCTGTGGTAGTTGAACCAGGAAGGGATTGGATAGGCACCTGCAAAATCAAGTCGTGAATTAGCAAAAGGGCTGAAGTAAAAGGAAAATCATTACACAGTAATACTTACAGCTGCAAGGAGAGGCTTCAAAGGACTGATCACCACTGCCAATGATCCAGCAGTCCTGAGCACTTCCACCTGGAAGGAACAAAAGTTAAATGGAAACAAGGACATGACAGAAGTACAAAAAATGGACAAATAAAATACGACAAGGGATTACCATGGGTCCAGAAACAGTAGCAACCAACTCTATTTCAGATTCTGGGGTCGCAATAGGAAGTTCCACCTGCTCCACAGGCCCCGATGCAGATTGCTCTGTCAAGTTTGCAGCAGGAAGTTCCATCTGTTCCACAGGTTCCAATACAGCCGAAGCCTCTATCTGCTCCCCATACCCCAATATTGTTTGTTTTGCTTGAGCTACAACAGGGGGTTCTGCCTGTTCTACAGGCCCAAATACAGGTGGACTGGTTGGAGCTGCCACATGAGCTTCTGCCTGATCCACCGGCTCTGATGCAGAACGCTCTGGCTGCTCCTCAGATGCTGGAGCTGCAGTAGAATGTTCAGCCTCTGTGTCTTCAAATAAAGCCAGTTCCGAGCTAGTCAGTTTTGTCCCAGAGATGGCGCGCTGTTTCTGGGCCAAGGCAATGCTCTCTGCTATCACCTCAGTCGGAATCTCCTCCTAAACAGACAAACAAAAGTCAGAAGTTTTTAAAAAAGGAAAAACAAAAAAAGCATATTTATGCGGCCAGAATCCAGGCTCACCTCTTCTTCAAATTCTTTCCCCTTCTCTTTTGAAGGGGCTTCTGTTGCTATTTCTTGCTGTTTCTCCTGCTCAACAACCTCAAAGGCTTCTCGCAGCTCATCATCAGTTCCGGAGGCTTCAGTTGGATTGATAGCAAACTCCTCTGTCTCATCATATTCAATCTCACTCCTCTTCCTAAGTCTTTTAGACCTAGTGAGAGGAGGAGGGGGACTTTCAGCTGCACAGAACGAGTAAAAGTTAAAAGAACGGACAGAGCAGAACAGATCAAAAGAAAGAAAATCTGACTACCAAAACCCTACCAGAGGTCTCAGGCTGGGCAGCACTGCCCTGAGCAGGGGTGCTTTCTTTTCTTTTCTTTTCAACCGTGGGGGTAGCCACAACAGCAGGTTGTTCTGCCAAGTCTTCATCCTCCTCGCCAGAGGGAGGCTCTAAATCCCCAGCAGCAATAACAGAAGAAACTGCACAAGAAATAAACAGAATCAGAAAAGATCCGACAAGGAAAAATAGAAAGAACATAATATTGGAAAGGCTTACCAAATACTTCTCCGGCCTGCATTATTCCTCCACCTATTTTCTTCACCAGGGAAGGGCCTGATACGGACAGAACAGGTTTATTTTGGCTTCACAAACAAAGACAGAAAAATAGACAGAATCTAGAATCTACCTTCTATAACTTGAGCATTGAAATCTTTGATGGTCCGCACCACGAAATTCTTAGCATCTGCCTCTGCATAAACAGTCCCGGAAGTCCAGCTTTCAAAAAGAATTTTAAAGGCATCAATCGAGGCAGGCAGGTTATGGCATCTAGCCTTCCACCAGGCATCAAAATCGGCGGAACTGCAGGTATTCAGCTTCCAGGAAGGAAAAAGGGCGTCTGAAGTATTATTAATCTTATTCACTGCGCACCTAGCAGCCTTATGCACTTCCAAATCATCTAAATCCCTCCAGGAAGTGGCTCGATTGCAGCTTCTGTAAAATTTGAACGGAATGACCTGAGGACAGCCGAGCTGTCTGGCGCAGAAGTTAGGATGATAAACTTCTGTCCCCAAATGATAATTCGGAGGTTTTCCTCCTCCATGGGGAAGGTCCCTCACAAGGGCCACACTTAGGAATTTCTTCCTGAAATCTATTATGGCAGCCGCCTCTTCCGGTTCCTTCTCAAAAAGTCGATGTACAGGCTGGAACCAGGGATACGTTCTCCTAATCACCAACTGCAACTGAGCTTCAGATCTTTTAGTACAGTGCCTGAACCACATTAGGTACTCTTCGATGGAGCGCTTGGGCTCTTCTGCCGACATCAGGGGAAGAGCCAGAACTTGGTCTTCAGGCAGAACTATGTCAGGAAACCGGAGTTCCGGAAAGTATACCTGCAGCCAGATCTGGATCATCCAGAACGAGCCAGGAGCAGTTAAGTTCATAGGATTCTCCAGGGTGGCAGAATGCAGATTCTTGAAGAGATGGGCCAGAATTGAAGGTCCAAGTCCAACGTCAGTATGATTATGAAGAGCTTCTGCCAAATGCCTATATTCCAGCAGAACTGCGGAGGAACGATTCGGAAACACGAATCTGTTTAGCCAATACAGTAGGAACAGCATGTGCTGTTGATCCTTGTCTTGTTCTGTACTAAACTTTCTCAAGTAATTAGAGAAAGAGCAGTTCTGGTTGATGATAGCATGAGAGATGGTGAAGGGCTTGGCCAGCTTCTCTTGATTCTTCCTTCGATGGTAATCACCAACGGCATCAACAGATCTTCCATGGGGTCTGAACCCAAAAATCTGAGCCATATCCAGCAGGGTTGGCGTCATTGGGCCCACACGGAAGTCAAAAGTGTTGCTGGCAGAATTCCAGAAGCACAGAGCAGCAGCAAGCAGATTCTCATCCCGGTTGATGGACTGTTTGGACAGCAAGATTGCATCATAAATCCCTGCCCTCCTCCAATAAGCTCCATACTTAGGGAGAAGCTTGTCAATCCAGTCCGCCCACTTCACAGAACTATTCCTCACCTCACTGGATGGGAATGAGCGGCTCAGGTTCTTGCTAACCCAAGAATAAGAAGCAAGGGCAGAATTGCTTTCAAAACACAAGGGAGCTACGGCATCCCTTTTCATTAGCTCTGCCAACTCAGATGGAACAGTACCAAACCAGCGAGGCCCCAGGACCAGAGTTTCCCCAAAAAGATGAAGAACGTTCTCATCCAGTTTTTTGCCAATCAAAGGATGAGACATGCTTCGAACCTCCATGGCATGAGCATCGATTCCAGACCCAGTGATGTAATCTGGAGGAACTGAGGAGGAAGCACTTTGGGCACGAGTTTTTGGGGAAGACATTTTTCTGGGTTTTTCGGACTAGAAACAAAGGAAGGATTAAAAGAAAAGGGGGAAGGATTCTGGCGAAAATTTAGAAAACCAAAGTCTGAGGAAGCTAGGTTTTGAGATGAACAGGAGCTGGAGGTTTCAAATTTCTTTTAAAAGCTCGAAATCGTGGGAAGAGGAAGACAAGACGCCACCTGATAGCTGATAATGACAAGCTAGTAACTAGCTAGTAACTGACCAATTTCCCACGAAGTCTAGTTCGTGGTAGGTGGACATGGCAGATAGGGGATGTTTTAAACTGGCGCGCACAAATTAAATAGCCGAAAAAAACATTAACTCTGGAAACCGTTTAAAAACGGTTCAGACTTAATGGGGGCATTGTTTGGGCCTAAATTTGGTGCGCTCAGTCCAGAGATAAAAACCAACATCATTTTTGGGCCGCTTGTTTGGACCTAAAATTGGCGCCCTCAGCCCATCAACGCGCCCAGCCCATTAAACAAATAAACAGGCCAAAGCGATGTACTCGGTCCAAACATTGGGGGCCTAGAAATAGTCGAAATCAGGAAGAAACTTGGGCCTCGAAGGAAGCCAAAATGGGACTCAAACCAAAATAGGCTTGGCAGATTTTTCCAGACCCACGTGATACCTGACTTAAGAAAAGTCAACAAATTCGGCTGAAATTAGAGATTGAACAGAGGCAGGTATAAAGTAGGACGTCTATGGAAGAACTCTGCTGCCAAAGAGATCAAAACCCCGTTTTATTTATTCATAGATATTTTCTCTGCTCCAAAGAAGGCGCCACCTTCAAGAGATAAGCAGGCTCTGCTTCTATGAAAAGGAGATAAGCGGGAAACAGGGAGTTGTTCAAAACTGAGAACTTACCATCACGAGCTTCAGACTCTTGCAAAAGTAGTTGAAATGGAAGAAGAGTGTGGCACTCCATAAAAAATACAGAGAAACAGTCACTACATGAGCTGATTGATTGAGTGCTTGCTTGCTAGAAAATGGATAGAACTCCTTTTCTTTTCCTTTTAAAACTAAAAGATCTTTTGAGATTATTTGCCGACCAATATTAAAAGAATCAAAACTCCCGCTCTCAAGAACATTTCTTATATATACAAGAGATGGTGAACATAGCAAAACACAATCAACCAACACAACCAAAAACTCAGTCAAAAGACAAACACTCAAAATGATCATTTGATCCCAGAAAATCTTCAAACAAATTCAAATAGACTCAGAGTCTGAAACACTTCAATTTCAAAAGCTTTACAGCAAGCTTGCAGAATCATCCTGTTTTTTCCCAGCAAAGATAGCTAAAAAACTGTTTCTGATTCGAATCCCAGTTCACAAACCAACAAAAACGAGATTTCTCTCGTTACAAATTTGGTTCAGCAAAGCCAAGGCAAGTAGAGTTTGAGTTTTCTCAAATACGAAAACCTCAACAAATTTATGGAGAGCCCCGACTAAGCAGCACAGGTACCACAGTACAGTCCCAGCTTAAGTCCAGCCACTTCTGTCCCTCTCAGACTGGAGAAGTCCCAATTCTGCCCATCCAAAAGCCTTCCAGGGTTTGAAATAGATTAAAGCTCTGCCAAACTCAAGCTTTGGTATCGATTTGCAGCTGAAGCCTAGCAGTTGAAGTTGTTAAAAGTCCAGTCCAGCACAGGCCTATCCAGTCCAGCCCAGAATAGAGGCGTCCAACCAGGCAGAAATGAAAGCACAGCCTTCTTTTTGTCTTTATATAGCCAGTTTTCCCTTTTTGAGCTTTGTAAAGGGGAGTTCTACTTGAAAGCGGTCTACTCTGTTATCATTTATTCTGGCCAGAACCACCAGTTTTATACTGAGAAAAATTGTGAAGTCCTTACCAGTCTAAGGCATAGAAAAGAACGTAATTGAGAGATATTCCTCACCCAAATTCACAATCATTTGTTCAAAGTCAATAGCTTGGGGCGCAAGTTATTTTTTACTCACAAGTCTGTTAGAATTGAAAAATTGTTAACGGTGGCACGCTCAACACATAAAGAAAGTTAATTTATTGACCAACCATGGTCTTTGGATTAATGGGGAACTTTACCCTACCATCACAGGAAACAAATCAAAACGGGTGAACAACCAGAAAATGCCCTTGGTTAATCCAAACATTAAGAATTAAAATTATTAATTAAATGAGGATAATATGGTAAATTCATACCTTTTCATATTTAAAAAAATTAAAATTAAAAGAAAATTCAGATAATGAATCCTATTTTTATAGAACACAACTACTCATTATCTTTTTTAATTCTAAAATAAATTTAAATTTAAAATATAATAAAAAAAGCCTCTCGCAAGCGAGGAAGCGCATGTAGAGAGGCTAGTAATATATAAAGCAAAAGGCAGAGATTAGTGAAACATTTAAAATACCAGAAAATGCTTGGTTAATGCAAACATTAAAAATTGAAATTATTAATTAAATGAGGATAATATGGTAAATTCACACTTTTTATATTTTGAAAACATTTAAAGAAAAAGAAAAATCAGATAATGGATCCTATTTTTATGGAACACAATTACCCATCATCTTTTTAATTCTAAATTATTATTTTTTTTTTTAAAAAAAGCCTCTCGCAGGTAAGGAAGTGCGTGCGAAGAGACTAGTAATAATAAATAAAATAACTCAAATGGCACACGCTTCATTTAAATTAAAATTGTTTATCGTTGCATTTTTTTCATAGTTAATTTTGAGCAAGGTTATACTAATGTGTGTGCGAGCGCGAAAGAATAAAGGTGGGAAATGAATAACTGAATGAGTTTTTCCATTTGGGATGAGACCCCTTTTCAAAGATAACGAGTTCGTCTATTCAAGTTTAACATATTTTCAAATTAACCCTCATACCTCCAAAAATTACAAGATGATATCTTCATTTTGTTAAGGGACAACTTTTTAAGGCTTATTTACATAAATGCCCTCCGAAACTATATGGTCAAATCTCACATTGCCCCCAGAAGTAAAAGTGACCCACCTTGCTGATGTTTTCCATCTCACTTTATCCCCTCAACGTCAAATGTGTAAAACAAAATAAAAAGGCAAACGTGGCACTAATGGAGCCCACTGTTTTACTAAAATATAGCTGTCAATGGTGATGCGGGAAGGTTGCCTCTATTTATTTATACAATGTTTCTTATCATTATTTATTTATTTATTTATACAAAAGTAAACTGTTTTCTAGAATAGTGAAGTTAGCCTTCAAAGAGAAAGGATAATGAAGACACAAAAAAGTGATTGTGTGATGAGAGCCCAAGCCAGGCAACACGCTGAGGAGTGATGATTCTTGATCCGTGGGGTTTAGTATTCGTACCTAACACCCCAATCATCATACCACAAATTGAGGTTTGCTATCCACCCATTTAGGTTGGAGGACCCTACTAACCCGAGGGTAGGGGGCGTGCTTTGTTCGACTTCACCAAGGTGAACAGTCCAAGACCACCATACCTCACCTGACAAGGTTTAGCTCAAGCAACCAACCAGTTTAATGCCCTGCTTAGTTACAAGCTCACGCTACTAGGCTCGGCAATATCAAAGTGTCATTTAAGCCCTTATAAGCTTTTGTATTCTTGAGTGTTTTTCCGATGTGGGATTTTTCCCCAATAGTGATTTCAAAATCCTAACTAGTAAATTATCCTTCTACCTCGAGTATTTCTTCGTAAATTTGGCTTTGTTTAGTAAATTTAACCTTCTAAAAGCGGAATCTGTGCACAATCAATCATTTGTACTATGGTTGTACATGACCAGGCAGGAGTTTGTGGGTTTGGGATTGGAAGGGTTGTCATTGTTTTCAGCTACCCCAAACAATTGTGCAGAGGCCTCCGCATAGAGAAGCCAGTATGTATTCATGCTCTTTGCGATGAGTAAGAAGAGAAATATAAATTCAGATTTAAAGTAGTGAAATTCAGATAGACTTAATTGGTACCACCCATGACAATGGCATTAACACAGAAATTCAGATTTAAAGAAGAGAAGAAAAACATTCTCTTAACCGTGTCAGTTTTTTTTCTAAAGTACAACAACAGCTTTCAAACGAAAATAATTTCTTAGTCTTCTTGAGGTTTATTCCACTGAAGAAATTGAGCATCTACTACTCTCATAACCGTATGTTTTGACTAAATGTCTAGTGCACATTTCATCTTGTTTCAATTACAGGTTTCTGATGTCGTGTGCCGGAACATTCAAGGAACATCAGCTTCAGCAGTCGCAATAAAATTTGATTGTAGCGCAAAAATCCATGCAGTGTAATAAGACTCGAAAACGTGAGTTCGAACTGCTGGAATCAAGTGGTTCAGTAACATGTGCCAATGCCAATGGAAAGACTGTTCAACCAAATAGTTGTTTGTAATATTCAACAAGAGATTAGGCATGAAGTACTTGTACATATGATCAAGTAATGCTGCGAAAATAGGAAGTTGTAACACTACGGCTAAAGATCATCTCGAGGAGGAACACAAAACCACTAAAATATAACTCAAGTCCACACATAAACGACGGCAAACATCAGGGCATAACATCTAACACCAACAACGTTAACATCAATCCATAAATTCTTCAAAACTTTAAGACAAAACAAATCCCATTTGAGTTCGTGAAGTGATCCGGATCCCGTCTTCACAGGTCCTGCACGCTCAAACCTACACATACAAAATCATAACAAACAAGTTTGTTATAAAATTGAGCTTTACAAAAGGAAAAAAATTACAAAGGAAGTCCCCTCAGTGATAGAAAACATAGATGAACATGCTTTCATGCACCTAAATTGAAAGATGACGGTAGCCAAAACCACCATACAAGAGTTGCAAATGATAATAAATGACACAAATGAAAACGCAAAAAGCTATACCTGGAGGAAGGGATTGCTTCAACTTGTCGGCCTTCTCGGTATCGAACACACAAAGTGTGTAAAGGTACTTGGAGCATCGAACCTTAAACTTGACTGCATCTTTGCTCCTCTTGATTTTGACAGAGCGTGCATCCTTCCTTCTTGCAGTTAGAAGGAAATCCTTAATCTCATGGATTTGCTTCGGCTGTTGGTACAGAGACAGAGTACAGCATTATGACTTTAAACATTCTCAAATTTAAAACCAACAAGGCTTGTATGTTCACATTTCATCCAAACTTCAGTTAAAATATAATTAAAAACATAAAAATAATATAATTAAAAAACGGGAATAACCCCTTCTCACCCCCAGCCACCACCCACCCTTCCCACCATAGCCAGACCCTCATCTCACTGACCCAGAACAACTCCTCCCAATCCCCGAACTCTGCCACTCCACTCACTCTCTCTAAACCAAGAAAACAAAGCTCGTATTTCTACCCAAATGCTTCTGCTACTTCAGCAGCAACCAAGAAAACAGAGCATCACCAACAGCCACAACCCCATCTCTTTTTGGATCAATCTCTACCCAAACAAATTCCCATTCAATAAATCACCAAAATAAAAAGAAAATAAAAAAAGAAAGAAGAAATAGAGAAATTGATATAGAGAGAGAGGAAAGGAGGGGAGGAGGAAGGTTGCTACGCAGCTCTTTGGAGCTTTTCATCGAGCAATTGGTTGGCAACTCCAAGGGGTCGTCGGATTCAAAAATTTTTCTCAAATTTACTGAGAAACAAGAATCAGAACCATGGAGAGACAGAGAAGAAAGAGGAACCCGAAAATAAAACAGAGACAGAAGGAACGGATTGTTCTGGGTTATTCGAAACTTAGCCCTAAACCGAGACTAGTGAAATGGCTGTACGAAGAAACTAGTGAAAAGGAAAATGCAACAAAATAAAAGAAAACGTACCATTTTGCTTCTTCTTCTTGTTTGATCTTGAGGCTGGCGACGCTCTACCTGAAGCTGCAGGTGGAGGAATTGGATATCATCGAGAGAGAGGAGGCTATATCTATTCTATCTATATTCCCTGAAAGTTGAAACCCTAATTTTAAAACTTTTTTTTATTACCGATTTGTCCTTAGGGCTTTGACGGGTATAGGGTTCCGAAGCCCATTTTACATTTTGTACTACTTGTGGGCTCAAACAAGAGGGACAAAAAGTGATTGTGTGATGAGAGGCCAAGCGCCAAGCAGCACGCTGAGGTGTGATAACTCTTGATCTGTAGGGGTTCCAGGTTTGGCACCTAAACACCCCCAATCAGGTCCTTAAATATTATGGGTTGCTACCCAAACATTGAGGTTGGGTGGCCCTACTAACCCGTGGGCAGGGAGCATGCTTTGTGCGACTTCACCGAAGTGAACAGCCCAAGAGCATCACACCTCACTCGACAAGGCCTAACTCAAACAACCAATCACTTTAATGCCCTGCTTAGTTATAAGCCCACGCTACTAGGCTCGGCAATATAAATTGTTATGTTAGTCCTTATAAGCATTTGTATGATTTTGTGTTTCTCCGATATGGGACTTTGGCAAACATCATTTGTTTAGACCTCAGACTTTTCTGTGGTAAACGTATAGAATACAAGTGCTTTTATTTGAAAAGAAAAGGAAGATTTGGTTCCTTGATCGTTTGTTGTTTATATTGGAATAGTGATAAGAACGGGAGTAATCATTTTTGTATTTGATAATTCCTCACAAGTACTTTTTTTTGGAGAAAAAGCCACACCCCTTTACTACAAATTCTAGACTATAGGAAGTTCCCGAAGACATTATTAAACCCGGTCACCACGGCTCCGAGCCGAGCCGTTCATGTCACATCAGGTCGTTTTATTAGGCGATGGATGGTTGGGGTTGCTCCACGTCCTCTTCTCATGATAGCCTTCACGTGTTTTGCTAGGGGGTGGGTTAGGTGGTTTATACGTGGTATTGGAGAGGATAGGGGCGATATTCCAAGAGGTGGTGAATCTTCTGTTTGTCAGAGGTCTTGTCATCGACGTGGCTGGCTAGTAGCCTTTCGTGTTTCTTTAGAGCTCCTCCAGCCATGCACCAAAACCGGGCAAAAGGCCCCTCGGGCTAGCCCATTGCAGCTCCAGCGGAAGAAATGAAGCCTGGGCAAGTGGTGGGTCCTACGTACCTGGGCAAGCCCACGGGCAGATCTTGCCTGGGCTGAAGCCCGAAGGCGCTGACGTCATGCGTGACGTCACGCTGACGTCAGCCCTCACCAATTCAAATTTTTTTTACCGTTGGCGCGTGAATTTCACGCGCCAACAGTAAAAAAATTTCACTTCCGCTCGCTGACGTCAGCGCCTGCAGGTCCCAACGGGCAGAAGCCACGTGGCGATTCCCCAGCTCTCCGATCATTTTTTTTGCAGAAATCCGACGATCCTCATTTTTTCCGCCAAAAAAATTGCAAAAAAAATCGAAAATAATTCAAATTTTTTTAAAAAAAATACCAAAAAATTATGTATTTTTTCCCTATAAATACCTATCAATTTAACTTACCTTCCACACCAAATCTTCATACCAACTCTTCTCCTTGCAATATTTTTTCCATTCCACTCACATTTTTCTACAAGTTTCCATTTGTATCAAAAAAACAAATGGCCTCTTCTGTCGAAGCCCGAGGCTCTTGGAGTACTGTTGAAGATGTTGTGTTGTGTGAGTGTTGGGTGAAAGTTAGTCATTGCCCTATATCCGGCAATGAGATGAAGTTTTCTCAAATGTGGAAAAAAATTCATGAAGAATTTGTTGAAAGATTCGGTTCGGGGCGCACGGAAATGGCCTTAGCCTCCAGGTGGAAAATTTTGAATAAAGAGTTAGGCAAATGGAGGGATGCCTTGGCAAAAGCTAGGGAGAACCATAGAAGCGGTCAAAATCTTACCGATGAGGTAAAATATTTATAATTCTCGTTTTATTTAATTTAATGTATCAATTTTTTTTCTTGCATATTATAATTTTTTTTTCTTGCATTTCTAATTTATTTATATTTTGTTGCATAATAATTTTTTTGCTT
>NW_018921245.1:182351-199310 GCF_002207925.1 Prunus avium
AGAGAGTGTGTGTGTGTGTGTGTGTGTGTGTGTGTGTGTGTGTGTGTGTGTGTGTGTGTGAAAATGAAGATAGTTTAAAACTTTAAAATAAAACGTCTAACTTAGAAATATAAACCATCGTGGTAATTCAATCCAGACGTGTATTTCCTAAAACTACCGACGTCCTATCAATTTTGAAATGGCGGTAAATAAAAACCGTCGTGGTGTTTCATTTCTAATGACGGTTATTAAAACGAACGATGTCTAAATGAAATTAAAAACTTCTGTTTTTAAAATTTAGAACAGAGTCAATGAGACTTACGATTAATTTTGTCTTCTCTGCAACCTTTCGATTGGGGATGTTTCTCTGTTTATCTTCTCTTGCCTTTTTCCATAGCTGAGAACGATCGATTTCTTCACTGGGCATGGTTTCTTCTAATTCGTCCTCCAAACCAACATACCATTTTCGAGACAACCTATGGTTGTACTCGCATTTTTCCCTTCTATGTGACTACTCAGAATGCACAGCCTCAAATTCTGGGGATAACCTTAAAGCTACAAAGGCATCCCATTGCGATTTGTCTATGAAGTTATAAAGTTTAGGGGGTTCTTTTAACTTCTCCTTGTCATTTGTGAATGGAAGGATAAATTGCCTCGTTAAGATAGACTTGAAATCCTTCCATTTTTTGGTGACAAACGATAGCACCATCTTCTTGCCCTCTTGCCCAACAACATAAGCCATTTCAACAGCTTCCCAAATATGCTCCTTCAGGTCCTTGGGCAATTGAGTCCATTTCTTTTCCACAAGAGGGACTCTGGTGCGTGCCAAAACACCAATGTAAGATTGCATCTCAACAGCAGCCTTGCCATGTGGTCTGCCCCTTTTATTGTACTCAACCACGAGCTTAATATTCTGAATTTTCCTCTTCACAACATGGCTCATTGTGTTGATACCGCGCCTAGATTTTGGCTCCTCATCAAATGTCGCTAAGCTAGGGTCTTTCTCAGATGTTAAGGTAAATCTCATCTTCTTCACAGGATTGCTTTGAACAGATTTGGCTTCATTCATTTGAGCTTTGAAATTGCAAGGTCCTTGCTTTGACCTTTTGATACTTGAGCCTCCTTACTTTGAGATTTCAAAATCATGTTTTGAAAGAAATTAAACCTACAAGTGAAACAACGACGGTTCATTAAAAAGAACGACGTAATATTCCAAAGAAGACGTCAGTAGGAAAACACAACCGTCGTTCTATGTTATTTAGAATGACGGTTGTAAACTACCGTCGTCGTAAGAAACTTAAACGACGTCAACAAGAAAAACCGTCGTCTTAAGAAGAGGTGGTACAACAAAAACTGCTCAATTCTCTCTCTCCCACGAAGGTTTTGTATGACAATAAGACGACGGTGTTGTATTGTTTATGTCATATTAATTGTCACACAACGACGGTTATTAACTACCGTCGTGCTATTTGTAATAGCACGAATTTAATTACCATCATGGTGTGACAACTAATACGACATAAACAAGACAAGGCCGTCATCTTTACACGTCGTGAGAGTGAGGGACTAGTTAATTTATTAAAACCAAAAGAAGATTTTGTCATTTTGAAAACGGAGTCTTTGGCTTGCAAAGAATGAACCAATGGTAGACTTCAGTTTCCAGACTCTTTAAAAAAAAAACTTCAAAAGATTTTGAAAAAAAAAAAGAGATTGAGAAAAAACCTTTGGCTTGCAAAGAAAGTTTTCTTCAGACGTAAACTTTGGAGATTTGGAGACGAAGACGAGGAAGATGACCAGATTCAGACACGTCGCTTTTGGAAACTTAGAGAAAATTTATCAATTAGAGAGAACGTAAAACTTTAGGTCAAGTGACAAAAAAGTTTATATATTATCCCAAAGTCCAATAACATGACGATTCTGTTATAAACCGCTCTAGTATGTCGTTAAAACGAAAAAAAAGTAATAGAAACCAATGTGGTTATTAATAAAGACAAACGACTTTTGGAATTCCGAAACCGACGTGGTTATTTACGATTTACACAACAAAAGTTTACTTTTGATGCCCTGATATTATAAGTTACGACGTCGCTTCTTTATTGAGAACCGTCGTGGTTGTTTATAAAAGTCAAGACTTTTAGTTTATGAAACCGACGTGGTCTTTGAATTTACACGACCTAAATTTAATTTTGCTGACGTGGTATAAAATTTACGACGACGCTATTTACTACTTCACCGACGTGGATGTTTAATATTAGACGTCACTATTTATAAAAGGACCGCCGTGGTTAGTAAAGATTACTTGTATAAATTGGGTCTTTCACGCGTTCTTTCACTTTCAGTTTTCACTTAGGGTTCCAACTTCTTCTGGCCCTTGGCTGCTGCCCTCACTTCAGGCCTTGGCTCTGTCTCACCTCTCTGGAGGCAATAGTTTGGATGTTGATGTGTGTGTGCGTTCGTGTATCTGAAAGACATAAACACACACACATCATCAACTTCTAAAAAATTGTCTTTCTCAAAGCTTCCGTCGTCAGTTTGGATTTAGAGGCAAATAGTTTGGATTTTGATGCATATGTGCCTTTGTGTATCTCAAAGATACAAAGATACATACGTCATCAACGTCCACATTGGTGGTTCGATTATGATGAGGAACATAGCTCTCACTGGTAAGATTTCATCTCTTTTTGGATCTCATTTTAATTTCTCTCTTACGACGGTTTTCTATATAAACTGTCGTGGTTTTTCCCAATTCTTGTCATTTTGTTGATCTACCGTCGTAGGCTACCAAAATTCAAGAAAAAAAAAATCTTAAAAAGCAATAAAAATTAAGACGACGGTTGAAAGATAAGGGCAGACGTATTAATTGAAATAATACGACGGTACTTTTCACTTCACGACGTGGTAAAATATATTATACGATGCGAATTGAACAAACCGACGTGGTTAGTACTAACTTATACGAACCGTCGTCGTGTACTAACTTAATACATCTTGATATAGTAAAAAAAAAAAAGAAAAAAGATGTGTATATTATGAATTTAGACGTCGTTATCTACTCTTCTGGTGTCGTGGTTCTCTACTACTCTATACGACAGAAGTGTTACAGATACCGTCGTAGTACACTCCCCAAATAATACGTCGATGGCTTCATACCTGTTGTCGTTGTTTTTGGGGTCAGAGTTTAAGTCTGAAGAAAACCTTTTTAATAAGACGACGCTTTTTTAGTTCGGTGCGTCGTGTTTTAAAAATACCCAAGCAGATCTCGGTTTTTTAGGTGTTTATGTTACTTATCCATGACGGTTTTCTATTACCGTAGTCTTTCTAAACACACCAACGGTATTTTGTTCTACTGTTGTTTTTTTGTGGTCGTCTTTTTCACTTTTTGTAGTAGTGAATGACTGTTTTATTTATTTATTTATTTTTATTTTTATATTTAGAAAATCGTAATGCATTCAACCAAAATAGAACATTACATGGAAAGAACAAGCATATTAACGGTGGCCCTAATTCCCAAACCAAATGGGACCACCCATTCATGTTTATTTGGACTTCAATGACATGATTGGTACTATAAATAAATAAAGAAAACAAATGAATTTAAAATTATTCTTTGGCTATAGTTATTTCAGATCCATTTCGAATGTCATTAAACCAAAAATTGTGAAAGAAATTTCTGCCATCGAACCAAATATAGGAATATATAATTAATTAATACTGTACATAGTCTACATATTACTGGAAAATAACAATAAATAAGAAGGATGATTTGGCAGCATTATTTCAATTTTTATTGAACAAAAATGAGAGGCCACTTCCAATTTCTCAAAAAAGTGATTGTGTGATGAGAGGCCAAGCTAGGCAGCACGCTGGGGTGTGATGGCTCTTGATCCGTGAGGTGTAGTATTCGTACCTAACACCCCAATCTAATTTCAAGTTGAGGTTTGCTACCCACCCATTGAGGATGGGCGGCCCTACTAACCCGAGGGTAGGGGGCATGCTTTGTGCGACTTCACCAAGGTGAACAGTCCAAGACCACCACACCTCATCCAACAAGGCTTGTTCAAATAACTAACCACTTTAATGCCCTGCTTAGTTACAAGCCCACGCTACTAGGCTCGGCAATTACAAGATGTCATGTAAGTCCTTATAAGCATTTGTATTATTGCTTCTTTTTCCAATGTGGGACTTTACAATAAGCCAATGCCATCATTAGGAATGAGCAGCCAAGAAGGGATTTAAGTACAGGAAGTGTGTCCCACTTGGGATGAATTGATTCATTAAATTATTATCGATTCATATAATATTATATGATTCATTGATTCATCCATATTACTTATATATACAGTAAAACACAAAAGAGTAGCTACCAACCTCTCAGTTCCCAACTTCATTCGTTACCATCGACGTCATCCTCTCTCTCTCTTTCTCTCTCTCTCAAACAGTAAGGAAAAATAGAAAAGGAGAAAATGGCTGAGGTTACAACAAGTTTTTTTAGCAGAGTAGCTCTACTCATGATCCTATATATCCTACACCAACCATGTGTTGCTGAGAGTACCTTAATTTTCAATGTCCTAAGCTTCGGAGCCAAGCCTAACGGTGTAATAGATTCTACACAAGCTTTTCTGGATGTATGGACTGCAGCATGTGCCTCCTCTGATTCCACTACTATACGTATACCAAAAGGGAGGTATTTGCTTCGCAATGCTATGGTTTTCAAAGGTGATAACTGCAAAAGCACAGATATTACTTTTCGAATTGATGGAACATTGATAGCTTCGTCTGATTACCGGATCCTTGGCCAAGCTAACAACTGGCTAAGCTTCGAAGGAGTTACCGGTGTGTCCATTATCGGAGGTGCCCTTGACGCTAAAGGTACCTCCTTGTGGGCATGCAAGTTAGCTGGAAGCACTGATTGCCCCAACGGAGGAGCCACGGTTAGTAATTTATGCTTTCTTGTCGATCAAGTGAAATTTTGTTTAAATTTGTTGTCTACCTTACCCTACCAGTCTCGATTGGGCCCGGAACAAAGGACTTGTGGATCGAGCAAGTAACTTGTGGTCCTGGCCATGGCATTAGGTCAGATTTTATAGCTCTTGGATTGCATTGCTTACATATGAAAACCCCCTAACAGCTACTATTATCGTTAGCTTATGCATACATGGGTGTGGTTATTGCAGCATAGGGAGTTTAGCCAAAGACTTGGAAGAGGAAGGGGTCCAAAATGTGACAGTTAAAAATTCAATTTTCAAGGGTACTCAAGATGGTTTGAGGATTAAGTCTTGGGCGAGGCCGAGCAATGGATTTGTTCAGGGTGTTCAATTCCTTGATGTCGTAATGTTTAATGTCCAAAATCCTATTGTAATAGACCAAAACTATTGCCCACACAATATCAACTGCCCTGATCAGGTAATGAAAATTATAATCTCAACGTAGTAATTGGGCATGTACTCATTCATAAACATATGTCTTGACTAAATGTCTAATGCACATTTCATCTTGTTTCAATAGGTATCAGGTGTGAAAGTCAGTGATGTCGTGTACCGGAACATTCAAGGAACATCGGCTACAGCCGTCGCAATAAAATTTGATTGTAGTGCAACAAATCCATGTAGTGGGATAAGACTCAAAAACGTGAGTTTGACCTGCAGGAATCAAGAGGTTCAGTCACATTGTGCCAATGCAAATGGAAAGATTGTTGGCACTGTTCAACCAAACAGTTGTTTGTAATACTGAAGATGAGATTAGGCATGAAATACATGTACATAGTCCAGACAAATAATGCTAGCGAGTATAGGTGCATTAATATTCTTTTTGTACATAAATGTCATTCTTTTTATACATTAGTAAGTTAATAATAACTCAATTTTATTTTTCTGAAATGAATTCAATACATTGGAAATCACTTCATTTTTTCCCCTGGCTTTTTAATAGGGAAGGATTAATCTACTTAGATTAACTATTTGGTTTAAACTTGTCTGCAAAAGATAGTAGACACTCCTCAAAATTTCTAAGTCATAAAATGAAAATGAAAACAATAACTGAAAATCATTGTACAAGAAAACCAACCTCTTTCTATGTTATAGAATTAATCATTAAGTCAGACCCTAGTTTCAAACAAACAATAGAGTTTGAGTCTGATTAAAATAATGTTCGTAATTTTATGCATACTTACATGGAATAGGAATCATTCTCAAGCAATCCCTCATTCAGATTAGTGCAAATGCCTTGTTTTGATTACTTCCCACTGCCATTCCCTTTTATTCTGATTCCTATTCATTTTGATTCTAAGTAAACACATCATAAATTTTTTGAAAAGTGCACTCGGATTTATAAGTCCTCTTTCAAATGATTTGTCCACTATAAAGTAAAGTACTTAACTTCCGATTTACAAAAACAGAGCTTTCATACTTTTTGAGGGTTAGAGATTAAAACCAAAGGCGTTAATTAATAAGATTTTCAAAAAAGGCAAACTGTTGTTTTCCATCTATCTTTGGTTTACTTCTTACCAACCCCTTAACTCAAACTTGACAACCTCCAGCAGCACACATCCAACTAATAATCACATGAAGCGAAGCAACTTGGAATACAATTATATTACCTGAAGTGAAAGCTCTCTTGTGGGAGTAATAATAAGTGCCTATAAAAGTCCTTTTGGAGCAAATGTTTTCTTCTACCTTCCCCTTTTCTTCAAGCATTTACATAGTGTTTTCTCCTTCCTCCAACAAGAATGGCAAAATGAGCAAACCGAAGGCTAGTTTCTTCCCAGCCCCTGTTTCCACAGCACCAACAATGTCCTGTCATATGAAACAATTATTAGAACCATCAAACCTCCTGTCATATGAAACAATTACAATGACCATCAAACTGAACCTGTCCAAAACCATACACCACAACCTTAACCAACCTTCCCTTGATGAGAAGCAGCAGGAAAACAAGCTTTATGGATTGACGTCGGTTCTGAGTCCCCACCTATATATTTTCTTCCCAATCATCAGATGATGAGCCTCAACTCATTCCAGCATAATATTCATCTCCACCAAACTAAGTTAACGTTGAAAAAAAGTTCTCTAATATCCACAATCATTAATACAGTCAATAAATAAATATACATGAAGTGATGTTTCCGGTAACCTTGGATTGAGATTACCACCAATTCATCAACATATTGAGGGCCTGTCCACTGACGTGCTTATTTTTTTCATCATTTAACCATACCAACACAGAGAATAATCTTAGCTCCATCATACAACCTCAGACAGAGATAGAAGAACTGCTCACTCCATCATACAACCCCTAAGAGTTGGGACAACATAGACATAAACTATTTGAAAGCCTTCAGGCTCATCAGGTTATCAACCAAAAAATATAAGTCACCTAGTTAGCTGTGAAAGAAATTTATGCCATCAAAACAAATAACATATGATTAACATTGTATGCATTGCTGGACAATACCAAGAAATATGGGTAATTTGTCAGCATGAAAAAGAAACAGATACTATTTCAATTGTAATTGAACAACGATGAGAAACCACCTCCATCTTTTGATCCTCACTAACTCACTGGGTACTGATATTGTGAAGTAGTTGCAGAGCAGCAATTGGAAAACATAACCTAAGAGCGTTAGCAATATTGTTGTGATGCCAATTGAAAAACAATTGTCTTCACATATCCTCATAGATCAATTAACCTCCAGAATAACTCTTTCCATTATCATAAGACTTCATTCAGACATTACAAATGGAGTAGGAGTTTGGTTTCACCACCATAATGCATCTTCCATACTTGCTGTTGCAAAACCTTCAAATAGGAAACTTGGAGCTGTAGAAGGTAATTGGTTTAGGTCAATGAGAGTCACAATGCACCATAAATGGCTTTTCTTTTCTATGTGCACATACATTAGTGAATCTAATTTACCCCCATATTCACTTCTTAGCTCTCCTCTATTTACTTTAACATTGCCCTTAAAATCATCAACATCAGAGCAGCAAGAATCTTGCAGTAAATCATCCCAGTTCATATTGAACTTCTCTTGGAACTTCAATCAACTCCTGCCCATTTTCTAAATCTCTCAACATATTTAAGTCTTTTTCTTTGAGCCTCAGTTCTGGCTTCTGATGCCTTTAAATTCCTATAAAGATTCTTATGAAGTTTTACAAACTCACTCCTGTACAACCACTTGTCAGTGTACATACCATGCTCCTTCATAAAGTCAATGACCTCCATCACTCTCTCAAAGTAGCCACCACGAAGAAAGTTCAGTAGCAAGTACTCATAGAGATCTCTGCTTACCACCAAATTTCCACTCTCCATATTCCTCTTAATGTCCCCCCACAAGATCGTGATAGTACGAATCATTCCCAGAGAAGAATACCCATATAACAAATAGGTAAATGTTTGCTCAGTGGGTTGAATTTTCATCTCTTGCATTCTTCGGTATGTCTTCAAAGCATCATCCATCATTTTGGCCTTGCAGAAAAAGTTGATGGAAGAATTGAACTGGTAAACCACAGAAGCGTCCTTCTCATCCCTCATTTCCTGAACCAAAGCATTTGCCAGATCTGATTTACTGGTCGAGCTTGAAACATTTGTACATGTGGAACTTGTATCTAGTATTGGTTGACATTTTGAGACAACCATCTCATCAGATAAACTTGAAAGAAAACCAGCCTTCCTCATTTGTTTAAGCAAAGCTTTTGCTTCCTGAAACATCTTTCCTCTGTAATAGGCTTCCAAGAGTGACATAAAGGCAGTAAGGCCCATGGGAGCCCCAGCTGCATCCATATCATCCAAAAGGTCGTGAGCAGTTTCTAGCCAACTTAAATTAATGCAAGTATCAATCACATCAGAACACAAGCGAGATCCTCTTAATGAACATAACTCCTTTTGTATTTTAAGTAAAATTTCTGAAAGCTTGCAAGTATCCCCGCCCTTTTTGTATCCATTTATGAGCTTGGCCAGAGCTCTGTTACTAAGGACAAGTTTCCCATTCCAATAAAGAACAAGCTCTTGTTTACCCTCTATTTTGAGGACAGAATCATACAGCAGCAGCTCAGGCAAAATCTGCATATTCAACCCAGACTTGAGATTATGAGATCCAATTGGAACAAGATAAGACCTCTGTGAAATCTTTCTGTCTCTATGAATAGGAAGAGACTCATGGTAGTCACACATTTGTAATACAAGCTCAGCAGCCGCCTCAATGTCATTAAACTTGAAATGTAAGCTCAACAAACTATCATAGAAATGCCGATAATGTTGCATAAACGGAGCTGAAACTTGATCAATGTGACTTTTATATTTCTTGATCTCGTCTCTCTGGCCATTCAGCTCATGGATCTGGGCAATAATGATAATAGAGTGTGCATCAGCAACAACACCTGTTTGAGGCATCAATTCCATAATCTGTTGGCCTTTGAATGATAATTTAAACCTCACACAAGCGTCAAGGACAAGGTTAAAAATCATTGTATTAGGCTTCACCAGCTTTGCATGGACGCTCTTGTTTACACTGGAGCGTTGGAAACAATGACAAATCTGAACTAAGAAATTGGATGCAAGGTGTGTTCCAACCTCAGTCTTTACCATATGCAGAACAACCAAGCACAATACATTCATGGGGGGCAAGTTCTGTTTCTCCAGTAGTATTCTAAGAATCATTGTAGCAGGTTTAGGCATTTGACTTCGCGCTAAGGAGAGGGAGAGCTTTGCCAGGATATCAGCCTGTAGTAAGTCTGATCGCTCTTTCAAAATTACCAAGACTATATCACATGCTTTTAGTAGCCAGTGAGGGTCAGACGAATAGCACAGTTCAGTGATTAGCTTACGGATAACAAAATCCTCAGGAAAGCCATGCAACCTTTTAAAATCAATAAAGGACTCCCATGCTTCATTCACTTGGTGTTCCTTCAAGGCTTTTTTGAGCCTTTTCAACACAACTGCATGAGAGGAACCTTCCCAGCATAGCTTTTCAGGCTGAACGCTAGCACAAAAATCTCGGGTAGATGAAATTTGATGCTGTTCATATCTTACACTTGATACCACAGGCTTTTCAAATCTTCTACTCAGAACTGATTCTCTGTCATAATTTGATATTAAGGCAGTCCTCCGAATAGCTGAAGCCACACAAAAACACAAAGGACACCTCTTGATGTAGCGGTTAAGCATTAGGAACTTATTTGTCACTATTAGTGCCATAGATATTTCATCATAACAATGAAAAAACACCGAGAAAGGATAATCACCGTGACATACCACTGCTCAACTTTGGCCCAGGTGAAAAAAACATGCACCAATTGCATATTCATTTATGCAAGCCATAAACAGTAACCAATATTTGCTAAGACAATTCCTTGAGGATCCAGCATGATCTCCTTATGCCCACATGCCCAACTAGTAATATCTGCAAATAGAACCTGACTGAATCAAAAGGCACAAAGTAACACACACACACACACATGAGAAAATAATCTAAAACCAAAGCCAGCCAGGTATTCATATCACAATTACTACAATCAATAGCCAACTGGGTATGACAAAACTGGTTCTAGTCATACATCTAGGATAGGCTTGGCTTGGACTAAGTTCTGTCCTATGTTTGATGGGGCAATGGACTAAGGGGCTGGATAGTATCCTATGTTTGGAACAATTCAGGACAGGACTATAATTCTAAACTATGAAAATAATCATTTCAAACATTACGACTTATTTTTCTTGTTCTCAAATATGCATCATCAAAAATCACAAACTTAACTAAATATTACAGCCAGTTTTTCAATTAAACTTTACGAAGACACCGTAATTCACGTCTAGTAAAGCCTCACTACATACATCAAACTAATGTATTTGCATACAGTGAAAAGAAAACAGAAAAGTAAACTGAAAATGTAAAATAAAAAGTACATGTAGCATAGGCAGAGTTCTTTGAAAGGGAATCTAAGTTTGGAATTTACCCACATTTTATAGATTATCACTAAGCCGAAATAAAGTAGTACACCAAAACTAAGAGAAAAAAAAAAAAAGCAGAAATCAGCCAGCAGATTTTGATACTCTATACTACAAGCAGTTTTGGCTGAAAAACTAATCTAAACAAAGAAAAGGGTACCTCAGATTCTGGCTGCCGCACCTCTTCAGAGAAAAAAAATGGAAAACTTTAAAAGCAAAATGAGTGAAACAGAGAAACGAAGAGAAGTGGGTTTGGAGTGTTTGACTTACCGTTGTAGTTGGAGATGAAGAAGAGAACCGGAAGCTGTTCAAAGCTCGAATTTTCTTACTTTCCCTATCCACTGAAGATTTCCCAAATAATTCTAACTGGTTTTTGTTTTGTGATACAACAAAGAGAGAAATAGAGAGACAGAGAGACAGAGAGACAGAGAGCTCTCGGGTTATGGTTTTTGTAAATGGGTAATTTTAACCCGGTTGAAACTTAACCGAGTGATTTCATCGGACGGCTATTAAGACTCCCGCATATTTTCAAGCCCTCCCTCTCGCTTTGCGTCTTCTTCTTCCTCCAATTTTCTTGTTTCGCTGATTTGCTCTCAAGTCTCAATTACCAGAGGACCAAAAGGTACTGCTTCTCTAGAATTTACCCTTGCAATTTTTCTTTGTTTACTTTAATGGAAATTTTCTAATTTCTTGTAAACTTCCATTTCAAGCTTTTTGTTTCAGTCTGCTCTGAAGCTTTTTCTTTTTGTTTTTTGCATATTTATAAAAAGCTCACGCTTGAATTTCTGTAAATTTGGGCTTGCATTACGAAAGGGATTTGGCTTCTGAGAGTGTAAGAATGAGAAGTGAGACTTGGCATAGTTTGATTCGACCAGCAATGGCTGCCTTTTCCTGTCCTCTTCGAATTCTTCGTTCTTACTCAACGGGTTCGTATATTGTTTCTACTGATTATTAGCACTGTTGTTTTCTTCTTCTTCTTCTTCTTCTTCATGCATTTGGGTTTTATTTATTTAGTTTAATTTTACTTATGCATATGAAAAGGAGCAGAATTGGAGCCTCAACTGTCCCCAAAGCTCATAAAGATCATGGAGCAGAGGCTGTCGCTTATCGAGCAGAGGAGTGCTTGTCTTCAAAATCTCATAAACCAGGTTCTCTATGTTTGTGATTCTATGTGCTTGCTTGGTAATTGTTATAGAAATGAAAATTATGTTGGAATTTGATATGGTTTTTGAAAAAACAAAAAATTTGGAATTGAAATGGTGTTGGACCTTTTGGTTGAAGACAGCCTGATGCCTCGGCTGAAGAGTATGTGAGGGCTAACAAGGAGCTTCGGAAACTCAGCGCTTCCATGGACCTTATAAATCAATTAAGAGCCAACAGCAAGGTACTGAAATTAGAACAAAAACTTCAATTGAAACTGTTATCGTTGTACATAAGAAGATACAGAGCAAAATGAATCATGTGTTTGCTGCTCTGCAGGAGATTGATGGTTTGAGGTCTCTCATGGATGAATGTTCTCAAGATAAAGACATGATTGATATGGCAAACAATGAATTGGGCCAGGCCATTGATGAAGAAAGAAGATTGCATGCTTCATTACTCAAGTCCCTGCTTCCTAAGGATGATGCTGATGAGAGGGATTGCATACTGGAGGTTAGAGCAGGTATTGAGCGTCTGCCCTCTCCCAGAAACACCTGTAGATGCGCATACCAATAATATTTTTTATTCCATTGCATGTGTCTTCTGTTTCTTTTGTTTGACAAAAGATTTCCTTAGGAACTGGTGGGGAGGAGGCGTCTTTGTTTGCAATGGACATATTCAAAATGTAAGTTAGCATCAATACTTGTAAATTCTTGTATGTGTTTTCTTCCGAGAGTCATACCTTGTGTGGATAACAAATTACCATAGGTATGATAGATTCTCGCACAAAAAAGGCTGGAAGTTTGAAGTGGTGGATATTACCGAGTCTGATCTTAAAGGATATAAGGTCTGGTGTGTGATTTCTTTCCTCTTTTCAATCTAACATGCACATTTTAACGGACCCAATAAGCCTGGTCCTTTTAACAGATAATGTATTACAGGATTCACCACCTGCTAAGTGCTAGTGCCTAGTATGTGATAACCGTTTTGATTATAACTTCTTTTCAGGAAGCTAGTGCAGCAATCTCAGGAGCCGATGTTTATGGGAAACTGAAATTTGAGAGTGGGATTCACAGAGTTCAGGTTTCCTTCCTGCCTGTTCAACACATTACTTATAGTTGCCCTCACAAATTACTGACTCTTTCATTTTTGCAGCGAGTTCCTGTGACAGAGAAGTCTGGACGTATTCACACTAGCGCCGTTTCTGTTGCTATCCTCCCTCAAGCTGATGAGGTGCTAACCTGTTGATTCTGAATTTAATTCGCATTCTATGATTTTATGCTTTATAAAAATGGATCTAAGCCCAACAGACAGAAGTTCCTTTTATTCACTCTGTTATGTTTGAATTCATACAAAACTTTGTGGTTATTGTTTGTTCTTTTGTCAGTTATGGTCTCTTATTTTTTTCTTTGACCGTGTTTATCTGGGCCTGCTGCAGGTAGATGTCCACCTGAGGAACGAAGATTTGAGAATCGATACTTATAGATCTGGTGGTTCAGGTGGTCAGCATGCAAATACCACTAACAGTGCTGTTAGAATAACTCATATTCCAACTGGCCTGACTGTAGCCATACAAGATGAGCGATCCCAACATATGGTATATAATGCCTATCTTTTCGAAACTAAATTGCAATTTTCACATCATCGAGCTTAGGATGAGAACTTTACCTTTTTCTTTTATTATTTGGAGTTGATAATTTTCCTGATACAGAAAAACAACAGAAGGTCCTTTTTCCTGATCTATGTATTAATGTATATGAACCATTACTGCACCATGCTTTTAACTGGCAATGGCACTGTGTTGTAAATACAGTTGCTCATTTAAAAAAAATTAGGATAATTCACTGATTTGTATGCCATTCTCTTGTCCTTGTCTTCTCAACTCAAAGTCACTTAGTCTTAAACTTCAAATCTTTACAACTTGTTCTCCCAAACTACTTTGGATTCTCAACATGTACCGCCTAATTTGAAGCACTCATGCTTATAGGATGTGAGAAGCATTTACTGGTCAAAGTAGGCAAGGGCAAAGTTTGTAGTTGTATTATGTATGTTTTAGTGGTTATGGAAATCACCCTAGCATTCTTCGTATTATTTCTCAATATCTCTGATGTAAAGTGTATGATTGCAGACCTCTCTAGTTATCTTTTCTTTTTCTTTTTTCTCTTTTTTGGTATTCCTTTTGGTTCTTGTTCTTGTCTTTGTTCTTTTCCTTTTCTTCACCTTTCTCTTTTCCAATTTTTGGGTTCCTTTGTAGAACAAGGCCAAGGGGCTTAAGGTGCTGTGTGCAAAGCTTTATGAGATAGAGAGGTCTAGAATCCAGAGCAGTCGGTCAAAACTTAGATCACAACAGGTATGACTTTTACTTGGTAAATTTTAGTTGATACAATTGGTTGCTCTGTTTTCAGGATTGATATGGACTTTCCATCACCTTGAACAGATTGGTAGTGGGGATAGATCCGAACGCATCCGTACATACAACTTTCCTCAAGGGCGTGTAACTGATCATCGGGTTGGCATCACTCATCACTCAATAAATGATGTGATGCAAGGAGAGAATCTGGATGTATTTATCGATGCGCTTCTTTTGCAGGAGGAGATGGATGCGATTGCTTCTTTTAGTTCTTCCTAGAGAAACTAGGATGACTAACAATAGTATACCGTGGCATTTGTGGTGATAATATAATGTTGTGGCTGTCATGTTTTATGCAGTTACATCTTGTTAGTCTATTTTTTGTATGCTCTAGTATTAGTGGATTTGTATACTTTTTAAATTTGGTACCCATTAATGGCATGTTTACTAATCGGTAATTGGATTAGGAGGAATTGAATTGATGAGGAGTTGAATTTAGGAGAATTAGGGCCCGTTCGGTAACGTTTTCGGAGAGTGTTTTCTTAGAATATTTTTAGAGAATGAAAATAAGAAAACGAATTTGCATTTTCACTGAAAATGCTTTTGGTAGATTAATTAGAAAACATATTCAAAAAATAAAAACAATGAAAACGCGTTTTGTATTTCAAATTGAGAATAATATTATGTGAGTTGTTTTTCAAGTGTATTTTTGCTAATTTATGTTAAAAAGAAGTATAATTCTATTGTTTCTTAAAAGTTAAAACTATCTTTATCTCCTTTCTTTTTCCATTTTTCTTTTTTCTTTTTTCTCCTCTCTTTTTTCTCCTTTTTCTCCTTTTCTTTCTTTCTTCTTCTTTCCTTCCCAGACCCATTCCTTTTTCTTTCCTTCTTCCTCTTCTCTCCTTTCTATTTTCTTCTTCCTTCCCTCTTTTTCACTCTCACTCATCCTCCCTTTCGTGGCATGAATTCCATCAACTCACCTCTCTCTGGTTCCACTAATTAATAGTTGTGGTGATGGTGGTTGAGCTGGGTATGTGGTGGCTAGTTTCTCTCATCTCTCCCTCTGCAACTCTCTCTCTCTTTTACCTTTCTCTTCTTCTCCCTCTTTCTTATTCTTTCTATTCTTCTTCTTCTTCCTCTCTTTGTTTTTTTTTTCTTTTCTTCTTCCTTTCTGTCTTTTTTTCTCAGTTGCAGATTCGTGCAATTGGAGAGAAGATTTTTGTTTTTTGGTCTGACGGGGAGAGAAGATTGAGTGAGAGATTGACGAGAGTCAGTAGCAGCGGCGTGTTCTTTTTCAACCTCGCGTGTTTTGAGTTCCTGTGAGAATGAAAACATCATCATTTTTTTTTTTTTTGGAAGTACATGTGAAGTTGGTTTTCATTTTATGAAAACATTCTCAATGTTTTCTGTTTTTGGCCCACCGAATGGGTTCTTGCCTAATTTTTGTTCTCTGAAAATGAAAATATGACTGAACAGGGCCTTAGATTTTGGATTCCTATTGAAGTTGTTTACTAAACCATATGGATTGAGGAGAGTATGATTTCGGATTCCTAATGAAGTTGTTTACTAAGTACCCGTTTGGCATTGCTTATTTGGGGTAATAAGTGATTTTTAAAAAATTTTGGAAAGCCCAGCCTGTTTGGTAAACTATGAAAAAAAATCACTTATTGTTAAAAATTGCTGTGAGAGAAAGCTATAAAGGAAAGCAGCTAATGAGGTGCTTTCATTTTCTGATTATGAAGGAATCAGTTTCGAAGAGGCGCTGGGTTTAATGATTATGCGAATATTATTTTTTGATTATGAGGGAATAAGTACCAACAACACTTTTAACAAAAAAGTTTACCAAACGCCAAACAGCTTTCTCTCACAGCTGATTTCTCTTACAGCAAATCTGACAGCGATTATTTTCACAGCACAACAATACCAAACTGGCCCTAAATCATATGGAATTGGGGTAGGAGTGGTGCTAATTACTAAAATGTCCTCGTTGTTGGGTTAAAGCATATGGCAAATTTGGAATTTTTAAAATTATGTGAGGATATAATGAGTAAAAAAAATGAATTCCTAATGGGTTAGCTCTCCCGGAATTAGAATACCACCTCCCACTCAAGAATTGAATTCCTCCAAAATATTTGATAGAAAATGAGATGTGTTCTAAATTGTTAAAAATTTAAGATTACAATAATAAAATTGACAAAATTAAAAAGACAAAGACAAAAGTCGTAGACCGGCAAACTAGAGGGACCTAAAATGACTTTTTGCAAAATTAAAATTAAGTGAAGGCTTATTTACTGTTTCATCTCCTAAAACGGACGCTCGGTCTCACTTTACCCCTTTAAACTGAAATTTTCTCACTTAACCCCCTAAATCTCTAAAAATTGCTGAAATTTTCTCACTTCACCACTTCCGTCTATTTCCATCCACAAAACCTTTAAGTGTATTGACGTGGCATGAGCATTCTAGTAATTTTAGCTCCTTATATTCTCTCTCTCTCTTCTCTATCTCCCTCTGCCTCTCTCTTCTCTCTCTCTCCTCTCTCTTCTTTCTCCTCC
>NW_018921245.1:199562-219993 GCF_002207925.1 Prunus avium
GATGGGTTAGTATGCGATGGAGGTGTGCTAAGGGTTGGGTCTAGGGAGGGGAGGGGGTGGGGTGCGATGGAGGTGAGAGAAGAGAGATGCACAAGGAGGGGAAGGGTTGGGATGTGATGAAGGTGCGTTGGGGGTTGGGTCTATGGAGAGGAGGGGAGAGAAGAGAAAGGCAGAGAGGAGAAATAGGTAAAGAGAAAAGAGAAGAGAGAAGAAGAAGGAAGGAGTGGGGTGCGATGGAGGTTGGGTTCAGGATGGGAGAGAAGAGAGGGGTAGAGGAGAGGGAGAGAGAAGAGAAAAGATAAGGAGCTAAAATTACTAGAATACCCATGTCACGTCAGCACACTTAACGGTTTTGTGGATGGAAATGAATGGAAGTAGTAAAGTGAGAAAATTTCAGCAATTTTTAAAGATTCAGGGGTTAAGTGAGAAAATTTCAGTTTAAAGGGTAAAGTGAGACCGAGCATGTTTAAAAGCACCTCCACCCCAAAAGGTAAGGACAAGGCAAAGGCAAGGCAAGGTTTGTCACTATTCATGTGAATAGTGGCAGCCCTTGCCTTTTTGTTTGCACCTCAAAGTGCAAGGGCAAGAGCAATTACTATTCACATGAGATATGAGGAGATGAATATGTATAGAGTTTTTGGTGTGGAAAGTAAAGAATATGACTAAGTATTTATAAAAAAAAATTCTTGAATTTTGGTTTTTTTTTTTGGTTGCTAACGTCATTATGATATCAGCATTGTGTCACTTTGCCCAAGCAACAACTCGGGCTGAATTTGTCTGTGGGCTTGCCTGGACTCGTGGCACCCAACCCTTGCCCAGGCTAGACTTGGTGCGCTGGAGTTGCAATTTGGCCCTTGGACTCCTTCCTACTCGGGGTAAGTCACATGTGGTGGACTTGCCCTAAGAGCATCTCTAAGGGAAATATCAAATACCAAACATCAAATTTAAATTTAATGGCTGATGTGGTGATTTGACATCTTACACAGGTTTACACTCCGCCCGATATGTCAAATTAAATTATTATTTTTTTACATTTTAGTGTTGATTTATTTTTAATTAAAAAAAAAAGAAAAGAAATAATAATAAAATATTCATTTAACATCTTGCTTTTGGTATGTCAAAAATAACATATCAACCTCCAGCCTTCATTCCACATCAGTTTTAACACATTGATTGGAGTGATGTGAGACATTATTTCTAGCCCTGAAATGCTTATATGGCACTAAGAGCATCTCCAAAGAAGATGTCAAATACCAAACATCAAATTTAAATTTAATGGCTGATGTGGCAATTTGACATCTTATACAGCTTTACACTCCACCCGATATGTCAAATTAAATTATTATTTTATTACATTTTAGTGTTGATTTATTTTTAATTAAAAAGAATAGAAAAGAAAAAATAATAAAATATTCATTTGACATCTTGCTTTTGGGATGTAAAAAATAACATCTCAATCTTCAGCCTTCATTCCATATCAGCTTTGACACATCGGTTGGAATGTGTGAGATGTTATTTCTAGCTGTTAAATGTCTATGTGGCACTTTTGACATATGGGTTGGAGATGCTCTAAGGGTGAAATAATAAATAAGCCTCAAGTAAAAGACCCTTCCCCGCTTCTCCGCCTTTCTTACTCTCGGCAGCTCCCCGTTCTCAACCTCCCACCGCCCTCACCAAAACAACCACAGCCACCATTTTCTTTCTCCCCTTCTCTCTCAACCACTCTCTGAACCCTACCAACTGCAAATTCCAATGTTGCAAAATCTAACCAATTAGTGATCAAGACATCAAATTTCCATGGGAAGCAAGCACTAACCCACAACCAGGATCAACCAGAGACGGAGAGAGAGTGAGAGAAACTTGAATGTCGGCTGGCGAAGCTTTTTTTTTTTTTTTGGGTTTGATTCATTATTTAGAGCTGAGTTGTGGGTTTTGTGAGTTTCCCAATTCCGATGGAGAATAGTTCAGCAATATCATGCCCTTCAACTCCTCGCTGGAACTCCGAGAGGCCATTCCTCACTGGCCGCTTTCATCAGGTCCCTCTAATGTTCTTCACTTCAATTTTCTCTGTGAGATTTGCGAATGCCAGTTCAAAATTTTCATTTTTGTTTCAGGAAACCAAAACGACGTCGCGTTTCTTCGATACCAAGGGCTATTCCGTGGATTCCCTTAGGTATACATCATGTCACATCTTCATCCATTTACATTTCTGGTCATACTCTTCTTCTTTTTGTCTTTTTAATTGAAAAAGAAAAACAATATTTGAAATTTGCAGCTTGGGATCCGAAAAGGCCATTGGTTGTTACAATGCTGCTGTTCAGGTGAGTTTGAATTTGAAAATGGAACTTTACAATTTTGGATGAAAGGTAGTCGTGCTTATGATGGTTATTGCACAAGTAGGAACTTGTGGTCATCGATGACCTCTTGTCTGCAATGGTTGGGATCCAAGGACGCTACATTTCTATCAAAAGGGCCCATGGAAAAGAGGATAATTTCACCTTTCAAGTTGATGCATCCATGGATTTAGCTCTTCAGGTATGGATTGGCGCAATCTCTCTTTTGTTTTAGACTTGGCACTTTAATATTTATCACTTTTTTTTGGGTACTGAAATGCTTCAGGAATTGGCGAAACGGGTATTTCCTCTGTGTGAGAGCTTTATGCTCATTAACCAGTTTGTTGAATCAAGATCTCAATTCAAGAATGGTCTGGTGAATCATGCCTTTGCTGCTGCACTCAGGGCTCTCCTTCTAGTAGGGTTCCCTCCCCTCCCTGTTTTAAGACCTTTTATGCACGTTATGTTTGTTTCATTAACCTGTGATTGGAATTTTTGGTATTTGTTCGCTCTTCAAGATGTATATTTGTTTTTCCTACTGAAATCTGTTTTCAGTTTGACTTTTCCTATTTTAACGTAAAAGTTACTCGATGGCAACTCCATTTCTTTCACATTTAGACCTAAGGTTCATGGACGAAGAAAAATATTAAGTATGGATAGAAAAAAGGATGAAGTGATCTCCCCCATTGAACACCTCCTTCTGATTTTTCTGTATTAGGATTACCAGGCCATGGTGGCACAATTGGAACACCAGTTTCGACTTGGAAGACTGTCCCTACAAGGCTTGTGGTTTTACTGTCAGGTTTGAGGTTCTCTCAGACAAATTTTAGCTATTTTTTAGGGGTTTTATTTTATTTAACTAAATGGGTTCTCTAATCTGCGTTGCAGCCAATGATGGGGTCCATGCAAGCACTATCTAACGTAATACAGAGGGCTTCAGCTAATAATTTTGCAGGTTCTGCAGTTCTTAACCTCTTGCAGAGCCAGGTTAATCCTTATGTCACTCTGTATTTTTTGGAGATAATAGGAATTACATAACCTCTGGTTGGTCCCTTTGGAAGTAATAACTGTTCTCACTGCATGTTTCTCATTCTTACCTTTTGTCCTGTTGCCATATCTGCATACTATGGCTCTTTGAAATATCCAGGCTAAGGCCATGGCTGGTGATAATGGTGTAAGGTCATTGCTAGAAAAGATGGCAGAATGTGCGAGCAATGCATACCTTGGAATATTGGAGAGGTACTCTTTTGCAAGCGGACTGTCAAGTTGCAACCATAATTTTGTGTTAAAATTGCAACTTCCCCCGCCAACTTGTTATACATCTCTAGTTGAACATGACTAGCTAATTACGTAAGCATAATATGCTACAAAGATACAGAGAGTTTTATTCCCTTCTACAAAGTTTCTTCCATTTTCTTTTAATCCTGTAAACTGTAATTCCTTATTCTCCTTGACTAACTTCATTTCCACTCGGTTATTTCATTTTATTTTGTGTTGGGGGAGGGTGGAAGGGCAGGTTCTAAAAAAGTCTATTAGAAGAGCCAACTTAGGCTTATTTGGGAAATTGCCCTGTACTAAGACATGTTTTAGACCCAAGGTTACCATGGGCACATAATTGACACTTTAGTATTCTTGGGAGAGGGATTAGAAGCTAGGAGACCTTAGTCTTGCAAAAATAGTCTGAACCTGATGAGCTTTTTGGACCAGGGAGCCTTCAGTAGGGCCTGGGCGAAGTTTTCTGGCACAGCCCTACCTGTACATGAAAATAGAGGCCCAAGCTTTTCTTAAGAATTCTGTTTAATTGAAAGTTCCTATTATTGCTTAACCTTAACTTGAACTTAGGTTCTACTACGTACTTACCTCATCCAAATGCCACTTGACATATGGGATTTTTTTAATTACAAAGTTATAATTAAAAAATATATAATCGCTAACCAATGAGGATGTGGTCGTGTTTCAATCCCTCAATCTTGTGCACAGCATGACCCGTTGAAGTGTTATTTACATAAAAGTTACCTGCTAAATATGAAACTAAAGTGTTATTTACATAAAAGTTACGTTTTTTATATTTTATCTTTTTGACCTTTGTTTTTGACACTTCTTTATTTTGAATACAAATCGTTTCTATTCAAAAAAAATATTTTATCTTTCTATGTAAAAGAAAAGAAATTTCTGTGCAGCATGTCAAGGTTTTATCATCTTTCTTTACAGTTAGAGGTGTAAAATGGGGTGGGTCCATGACGTGTTGTGCCCAGCATGACCCATTGGACAAGTTGTGCACGGCGGAACAAACATTGATAGTGTTGTGTCATGTCAGGTCGTTTTAAAGATGTTATGCCCGTTGCCTTCCCATCCTGCTTAATCCTGTATATATTGTGCTGTCTTCTCTATGAAATAATTTATGTGTATAAAGATATTGTGTTTCTGTGTTCATGTGCATTTTCTTGGAGGAACAGTATTATATTCCTTGTTTCTATATATTCAATCCTCTAATGGTTTTGATATGGATTTCTTATTTTAAATCTATTATAATGTGGAAAGACAGATTAAGTTGTTTTGTTTCTTTTCCTTAGGCAGTGATGGATTTGGGTATCATTTGTTCAATACTTTATTACTCATTCTGATTGACCCTATGAATGGAATCAAAACTTACTTTTAGGTGGGTTTATGAAGGAGTCATTGATGATCCTTATGGTGAATTTTTCATTGCTGAGAACAAATCTCTTCAAAAGGTATATTATGTGAGTTCGCAATTATGAGTGCATCAAATTTATGCTTATTATGTTACAGTTTGTAAAATCTTACAGGAAAGCTTGACTCATGATTATGATGCCAAGTATTGGACGCAACGTTACAGCCTCAAGGATGGAATTCCTAGCTTCCTTGCAAATATTTCTGGGACAATTTTGACCACCGGAAAATATCTAAATGTCATGAGAGAATGCGGGCACCATGTTCAGGTTCCAGTTAATTATCCATTCCATTACAATGGTTCTTATATTATATCCCTTTGCGTCAATATGGTTGTGTTAGTACATGTCATTGACTGGATTGTATGAATAGGTCCCTCAATCAGAAAATTCAAAATTGATGAGCTTTGGCTCGAACCATCGCTATCTTGAGTGTATAAAATCTGCTTATGACTTTGCCAGCAGTGAGCTTTTAAATCTCATCAAAGAAAAGGTGAGGTTCAGTTTGTCAGTATTTGGTTTCCCCCTGAATTTTCTTTTGTGCATTTTGGTTTATTTTTTTATTTTTTAAAATTTTTAAATTTTAAATTTTTTTTTAATATGCTTACATTCATGCTGCATTATCTTCATTGCAATTGGTTTATGTTGTTAGCCAACCTTCTCTGTTTTCTTGTGTAGTATGATCTGATGGGAAAGCTACGATCTATAAAGCACTATCTTCTTCTTGATCAGGTATATGTATATTGTTTTGTGACCAGTGAACTTGGAAATAGATAAATTATATAATACATTGTAATGTGGAGATACCATGTTTGATCTGCAATTGGGACTAGAAATTTTTGAACCATCCATACCAGGGGGTTCGAGGAGGGTTAGGTTATGCTAGCTCAGTTGTCCCTTAAAATACTATGAGCATAGTGGACATACATATCTTTCCGTCTAAGGTTACGATGGTAATGGTTTCTGTGTTGATGCTTTCAACACTTGGTAGAAGTGTTTGCACATTTTGCCTCTTCAACCATGTAAATGTAATTGTGTAAGGTCGCATTAATTTCTTCAAGCCCTAGGAAGGAGCATGTTTGGTTTTCAGTTCTAAGTCTTGGTGGTACCTCCAGAAGTACTTGGTGATTTCACTACAGTTATGTGCATATAAAAGTTATGTGCATATGTAAGAATTTGGTTTAACTTGTAACAAGTATTTCAAAAAATTCAAAATCCACTTTTTTGATTTAGGAACTAGAAACCATTAGAGTGTTATGATCCAATTTTTTAGGTCCCAAAAATCAAGAGTAATGTATACTACTGCTACTTGAAAAAAAAAAAAAACTCCTTAAAAGAAGGTGCTAGAACATGAGATGTTCATGATTTATGTTATTAAAGATTTACTTTTTTAATTTCAGTTACCAGAAGATTTACCACAGTAATTTGTATTACATCTTTGGTACTTATTTATCTATTTTTGTGAGAAAAACATAGGTTTTTTGGGAGAATGAAGAAATGGTTGTACTTATGCAAATCTTGGTTAGGATGCATGAAGAAGGGCATGCTGATGGTTAAATATTTGTACCATTTTTTGGATCTGGTTAAGAAAAGATCAATCACATTATACATGGAAAAAGCTTGTTTATTTTTCTTTTTGTTCATTTAAAAAAAAATAGTGTTATTCAAAATCAAGTAGCTGATGGTGTCTGTACAGGGTGATTTTTTAGTTCATTTCATGGATATTGCTCGAGATGAGCTTACGAAAAAGCTTGATGAGATTTCTGTGGAGAAGCTGCAGGTTTGGCCTTCGCTCTTCAAAGCCCCTTACAGGGAAATACTTCTCTATGTTTTCACAGTTCGAAATAACTGAGATGTTTAAGCTTTCATTTTGCTGAATAGTCTCTTCTAGACCTCGCTTTGCGTACCACAGCAGCTGCAACAGACCCTTGCCATGAGGACTTAACATGTTGCGTGGTAAGCAACTCTGTCCTTTTTCTTGCATATGAAAAATTTCTGAATTGATTTTGCATCAATTAAATATTTTCACCCTTTTGCTTCAGGAAACATCTTCTTTGCTTAAAAAACTGGGGACGCTTACAGATGGTGAAAAGAGCAGGAATGTTCCTGATGATAATGATTTAGAGGAGCCAGTGAGCATAACAGGACTTGAGACATTTTCTTTGAATTATAAGGTTTGTTAGAAAAGCAGTGATTTCCTCACTACTGTTTTCATTTTCTTTGTTCAGACTACGTGATTGACGTGTTTGCCCAAAATAGCACCCACACCCAATTAAAAAAACAAAAACAAAAACAAAAGCACAAAATAGCATAATTTATACCAAAGACTTCATCATCCAAATCCTTCTCCCTCCTCCCTCCCCCGTTCTGTATTTGTAGGGATTCAATGAGACTCTTTCTCTCAACTACTGCAGTAAAAAGATTGTATAAATTACTTAACAAGATGCATATTTGGAGAATGTTCTTGGTTTGAATTTTCTTAAATGGATCTAGCTCATGAGAATTTTCATATGATGCCATTTCGATCTCATCCTGCGCCATGATCAAACCATTTTTCTTTGACTTGCTGACTATTTGGTTCTTTTTCAGATTCGGTGGCCATTGTCTATTGTTATCTCTAAAAATTCCTTAACAAAGTACCAGTTGATTTTCCGCTTTCTTTTCCACTGTAAGCACGTGGATCGCCAACTTTGTGGGGCATGGCAAGCACATCAAGTATGTGCTTGACTTTTTTCTGTTTTGTTTTTTCATCTAGCCAGGCCAGATAGCCTCATTTCCCTGTTTAATTAAATGGAAATATATATTTGCAGGGAGTTCGTGCCCTCAACATGCGTGGAACTGCTATCTCCAGATCATCTCTGCTCTGTCGTAGCATGCTGAAATTTATTAATAGCCTTCTACACTATCTAACATTTGAGGCAGGTTCACCTTACCAAATTTCTTTTTCACCAGATGGTTTTGCCATGCTATAGTTGTAGTGAGTGATGTGCTTGTTTTTTCCTATATTTAAGTACCTTTTCCCCTTTAGTTCTTTCTTCTTTTCTCCTTTGGTTTTGGTTTTTATTGGTTTACTTCCTTTCTCGTTATTTGGCCATTGTCGATACAACACAGCGTGGTACATTCCATCGGACACTTCCAAATACTGAAATTTTTTCTGGGAATAGTTGAATCTTATGCTGGGAATGCTTGCATTTGACACCTAAACACCCTTGTGTGGTGCAGGCTTGGATATGTGTACAATTTTTCTTTTTGTTTTTTTATGTATGATCCTTGTTGCATATCTCGTGTTCACTCTATGTAATGTTAGCTTGTACTTGAGAAATAATGTACATCTACAAAGTTATAGTTCTTTCTAACTGGCTAGGTCTGACAGGGCTGGGGTTCATTCTGTCCTGTTGACCACAAGGGAAACAGAATAAAACACCGTCCGACCTTAAGAAATCCAATTCGAGTTCTACATTCCTGAAATATATTTTCCCAGCAATGTTGAAAAAATAACTGGCCTTATAACAACAGAACTTCTTGTTTACAGGTTATTGAGCCTAATTGGCACGTGATGCATAATAGACTTCAAACTGCAAAGAGCATAGATGAGGTATGGTCTTCCTCCTATAGAAATTCTCGTCTTCATTTGAAACAAAGAAAAAAGAAATGTTTGGCTGAAAAGAAGAATGCCACTTATTGGACATTCTGATAGAGGCAGCAGTATTTATTTTATGTAGAAGTACCTCATGTTTGACTTTCAAGGCTCTTCGTGATACAGGTTATCCAACACCATGACTTTTTCCTTGACAAATGCTTGAGGGGATGCTTGCTTCTTTTGCCTGAATTTCTCAAGGTTTGTTCTTATTACATCCAAGCATACGTGCATAACTAGAAATAAAGGGATATATAGTACAATAGGTTACTAGAAATAGAGTGCTGTAATAAATATAGAAGAGGTTGGAGAGAAGATCTCTTCCATTTGAAAGAGAGGGAAACTTTAATAAGGGAAAATGGAAGGATATGCAACATACTAGATATGTTTGAGGCCAGGGAGATATGCTAGTGTAGAATGTTTCTGTGAGGATGATGATAGCCTCCATGTTTGATGTAGGTCCTAGTAAGATATTAGAAAAATTCAGGTATCACTCAGCCTTCAGCATTTTAGATCTTGGACTCGCGCCAAATCAAATCATGTCTCTCACACAGGCATGAGAACTTAAATTCTTTCAGTATTAACTTTCAAATTCTTCAATAAATTTCCTTTCAATTAATACACTTTAACATGCTAGTAAAGACGCTCGTCATGAGACCTATAAATTGATTATGCAACATAGAGAATAACAATAAACTTAATATACATGTCTAAGTTGCATTTATTACGGAACAGTGGATCAGGACATGTTGAAATGGGATCATATGTTCAGAACTTTAGTTCTGGAATTCTTGGGTAGCCTTTGTGATTTTCCTCAATAGTGAGTTCTCTGAATGCAGAAGGTGGAGAGGCTGAAATCACTTTGCCTACAATATGCAGCTGCAACTCAGTGGTTGATATCATCTTCTATTGATGTTCCCAGCCTTGTCGAGTCTGATGGTTCACTTGTGTCAGAAAAACCCAAGCAATCGAAATCACGGCGCCCATATCAGCCATTAAAATTAAGCTCCAGCAATAGAACTGTTGCTGATTCTATTCTGTAAGTTTGAAATGGCTATGGAGTACGTACATGATTACACACACACAAATACAGTTCTATCTTGCTCTCTGTCTCTCTCTCTCTCTAACTCATTTATATTACAGCAAATTCGAGAGGGAGTTCAATGCAGAGCTGCAGAGTCTGGGACCAATATTGAACAGTAGCTCCAAAGCAGAACCATATTTAACTCATCTTTCAAAGTGCATCTTAGGCATTGGAAACGAACAATGAATTCTGGCTTATTTTCTGTTACTTCGGTTTCAAGAGTTCACAGTTTGTGAAAATGGTTTCCTGCTGTTGTGCTAGGCTTGTGTTTCGTAGCATGCCAAGAATGTCTAAAGTTTAGGTACTTGTTAGAGAATTTTGAGTTGGTGCTGTGTACTGGGGAAATTCTGTTAATTTTTTTTTTATTCTGTTGATTTTTGTTTTGGGGGTGGCCGGTGGGTGTTTAGATTCATTGTTAATTTCTCATTTTTTCTGTAAATTTCTGGCACAGATTAACCATGATATACAATGTCATCCCCTGAATTTTAATTTCATAATCTGTATCATCAGTTGAAGTATCAACATGTTTGGTAAACAAGATTCACACAAACTTGTCACAACAAGTGAAGTGAACATTAAAGAATAGAACCATTACAAACGTGAAATGAGGAACACAAGCGGCATGGATTTAAAGTTCAATTTTCTAACATTCTCTCTCTTTCTCTCTCTCTACCCCTCCTATATGTTGGACTCACCTCTGTTCTCAGCTCATGTGAGAGGGAGAGTTAGAAGCGTTGGGGGAAGTATTGGTGTTATATTTCTTGATGGGTTGAGGTTGGCCAAGGCCCGTGGCTTAAGGAATATCATTGTTGAGGTGGATTCGTCGGCTGTTAAGGAGGAGTTGTCATGCTCGAAGTGGTCTTTATTTCCTATCCACACTGAAATCAGAGCTCTAAAGGCTCTACTCCCTCCGATGTCATGGGTCCCTAAGGAAGCAAACCAAGCTGCAGATTGGGTAGCTTCGAGTGTTAAAAGGAGGGGGGTTGTGCGCTGAGGCTTGGTTCATTCTACCTCCAACCTCCCTGATTTTCATTCTATCCCGAGACGGTTTGCCTTGTCCTCCCCGAAATTGTTGCGTTTATGGGGATGGTAGTTCTTTGTCTTAGTTTGTTTCTTTCGGTGGTTGTTTTTTGTTGCTTGGGACTGTTGGGGTCTTAGCTATTCTGTTTGAAAAGTCAATATTCATGCAGAAAAAGATGATGAAAAAAAAACTTGTAACTTCAGTAATTCACAGAGAAACCTATAAAGTCAGACAAACTGACAGTTAGCTGCCAAAAAACAAAAAGCTTCAAAACCTATTGCGACCCCCCAAAAAAACCGAGATGGTAAACATAATCCTACTAGTTAGTTATCTTGTACGGTAAATCTAAAGTTAATCGGGAAAGTAATTCATCTTGATTTCGCGTGTAAACTTGTTGACTTACAAGTAATAGGAATAGGCTAAAAAGAGAAACTAACAAACAAACAAATAATGAGGATCAGAGGAGCTACCCCTGCTTGTTGATCCGATTCCTAGTTTTCGGGTATTAGATTATAAATTTTAAAGTAGGACTCACGTATTAAATGATTCCTTATGTGTAAGTAGGTAAACACTAGTGAAATCAGGAATGAAATTTTTTCCTTTTCTTCTTATTCCCAGTTAATAAAGGGATTTAGATTTCCTTCTAATTCTAGGATTCTTATGTATCTAGTAAAATCTAGTATATATATAGGGCACATTGTTTGATGAAATATCAACCTGTTCTATTGGCCCATCATCCTGGACGCCATAGTGTAGCTTCTCATCTCTTGTTCCATTCTTTTCAACTCCAAAACAAGACACATGATGGCTTCTTCTTCAAGAAAATATCCGAACGGGCTAACGATTACTGTCATTGTGATCATCTTTTCTCTCACACTCTTTCCCTCCGTTTCAGAAGCTAATTCAATGGCGGTAAGAGATGGAGATCATCAGCGATTAGAAAAGCAGATGAAGATGGTCTTGGGTTCAAAGCCTCCTGGGTGTGTTAACAGGTGCGTGGGTTGCATACCTTGCACGCCCACTCAGGTTGTTTCTCCACCTGATAAGAATAATAATCTCAAGGCAACAAATACAAATCAGGGAGATGAGGGCTATTATCTCCTCTCATGGAAATGCAAATGTAGGAACAAGTTGTTCGAACCTTGAATATTTTGTTTTAGCTTAGCCTAACAAGGATGGTTATGTTTTGTATTGATTTTTTTTTTTTTTTTATACAAGTAATATTAGGAAAAGAGAGATTCGAACACAGGACCTTGGGTAAAAAAATATCTATTTGCTCTTAATAACTTGAACTACGAATCCCTTGGTTCTATGTTCCTATATTTTGTAATAGCTAGCTGGACTTAATAAAGTTTCTTACTAATATTAATTTACACTTTCGGTGGATGGCTAATGCAATAGATAATTCTATCAACCCATTATCTGCGAGGGCCCTGTCTTGCATGAGAACGTTTCCCCGGGGCCCGGCCCTTCATTCTTCACCTTCTTCGTGAAGTGAAGGTTACTATAAAAGTCCTGTTGTTTTGGTTGGTTAGTACTAATAAGAAGTATTTGACAAATAACGAGAAGAAGAAAAAAGACAAAATATGCTACAGACTTTTCTTGTGCAACTAAGCAGTCTCTGATATGTTATTGGGTTGGTTAGTCGAAAAGCGTGTAGCATATTTTTCTTTTTTCTTCTGATTTGTCTCTCTGTGTATTCGTAATCAATTAATAAGTAAATGATTCCGTCACCAAGACTTAAAACAAATCACCATTTTTTTTATTGTTAAAAAATTCACTGATTTTGGTTATATACAATTGTTTGAGAAAGATTGGAGAAAGAATTCCCCAAAATACACGCTAGGTGTGAATATTTTGACAAAGCAACAAAAGTAATTGTCATAGACCTGGACTTGGACCAAAAACGCAACATTGAGTAAATGAGAATTTTTTTTTTTTTCATGATTGAAAGGAATCCAATATATATATGGTCCTAGCCACTTTCCCACTAAGAAAACAGACAATTAGGAGCACAGAAAAAGCATTAAAAAACCTCTGAAAAATTAGGAGCCTCATTGAATCGGGGGATAAGGTAGATAGCTAGGGGTTGTTCAACCTAGTTTTCTCAGAAGTCATCCTTCGACTGGTCTAATCTCTGCTACGTAAAACCAGGTAATCTCTGTGGCCCTATTTTTACATACCTGCATGTCAAGTGAGCCATTTTTCATCTCTCCTGCAATGCCTAGATTGTTAGGGTTTTGTTTTATAAACATTCTTAATTGTCATCCCCACTGGCGGAGGTATTTGAAGGCCTGAAGGGGCCTGGCCCTCCCAAAAGTTTGACAATATTTGATGTTTTGTCCTTTATTCCTACAGATTTTAGGAAGTATATATGATAATTTTGCTTGTGGCCCCCTCACAATGAAGAAAAAATGTGTTTCTCTTTCCAAATTAAGTATATATAATAAGAGTGATGCTATTTCCACTCACTTGTCCTATTTTCCCACCCACCTTATTTTCAAAATTTTAAAATAAATTTATCCCTTTGTAAAATGACTTTTAAAGGCCTAAGGAAAAAACTTTTTTAAAGCATTTCAAATAAAACAATAAACTACAATAAAAATAAAACAACATTTTTTCATTATGTTGGATTTGGTGGCAACCGTGAAATGAATCTGTGTTCCTCGTTTCCTCTGTTCTTATTTTTCGATTCTTTCTTGTGGTCTAATTTTTTGTTGGTTGTGGTTACTTTAAAAAAATAAAAATAAATAAATCAAGTGTTGTGGATGCTTTATCCACCCTTCTAATACAATTGTTTCTCTTTTAAAAAAGCTCACTTGGTGTATGAGATTAAAGCCTCTTCCTCTGCTTCTTTACTATTTTTTCTTTCTAGATTTTTGTTTTTGTTTTTTTTTTCTTCTAAATTCGTGGTGAATTAGTGTTTTCTTATTTGGGTTATTTGTCTCTGACAGATTGATATAAGACTATAGGTGAATTCGCTTTTTTTGGTATTAATCATGGCTTCGTCTTGCAACTCTGACCCTCAACCGCAATTTCGCGTAGAGGTTGAAGAAGCTCTGCACAAATAACTAAGTATTTTTGGGAATTTTGCTCAAGCCATGGTGGAGGAGTGTGAAGAGGTGGGGGAGGGGCTGGTGGCTAGTGTAGTGTTGATGAGGGGGTGGGGTTGTGGCGGGAAGGGGGGAGAGAAGGCTTTTGTTTTTGTTTTTTATTTTTTTAAAATGTTATTTTATTATTAGTTTATTTTAATAATTTAAGGATGTTTTAGGAATAATGGTGGGTGGAAAGATAAGATTTTTTTTTTTTTTTCAAATTAACATGGTGGGTGGGAAAATAGGACAAGGGGGTGGAAATAACAGCACTCTATAATAATCACCACGTGATCGAAAGTTGCGAACATTTCTAGACCCACGCGTCAGGGTTTTCTATTAACTTTTTCAACTTAATAATAACTTTGGTTTTTTAAAAGTGAAATCTAATGTCCATCAATATATTAATAAATAAAAAAAAAAAAGCAGCCCATCAAATAAAGTTTCAAAAAATCTCATTTATTAAATAGGAAGTAGACTTTTACCCAAATAAAAAAAGATTGGGATTTTAATTTTTGTTCCTATATGAAGCAACATGAACTTACTTTGAAGTAGCCGCACACAACAAAAGAAAACACTTAACAAGCCCAATACAACAAACAGAACAATAAAACAAAATCATACCCAAGAACCAAGCAGCTGCCGCCTTTGCCACCTAATCTAACGTCATCGCCAATAGAGGAAGGTTCATGAGAACCGACAAAGAAGATCTGAAGAGCGTGGAAAACTACAAAGCCCACTCCTCCAGAGCAAAAGCTCATATCTGAGGATGAGTTGTAGGAGATGAACATCGGCAACAAACCAAGAGACAACCAAGAAAATCCTCGGAAAAAGGAAGGGGTTTAGGGTTAAAGAGTTCGAGGGAGGAAAAGAGAAATGGGCTGAAGGGGGGTGCGTGGATGAGAGGAGAAGAGGGAGAGATAGGTGAAATGGCTATAGAGTAGTGGGAGAGAAGAGATTGAGGAGATCTGGGCCAACAGTAAGACAAACAAAATAGAAAAAACACACCAAAATAAACGACATAAAAGGAAAGTAAAAGCCACAAGAGAGGTGGCAGAGAAGCCATCCTGAAGGGTGGCAGCACAACCAGAAGCTCAGAAGAGGAAGATGGGATATAGGACAGCTGGTAGTTTTCAGCTTACATATTTATCAAGTCAACAAGCCTATATACAACAACAGGTCTGAAATTTTAGGGGCCCTATGCCAAAACAACAAGAGGGCCTCCTAAAATAAAGTTTTCAACAAAAAATTATAAAAAAAGGTAAAACTCTATAATCAAAATTATGTGATTATTAAATTACTAATTATCATTAAATAAAAATTATTTAAAAAATTAAATAGGAATAAGAAAACCAATATTAAATAGGAATAGGAAAACTAACATTACTATTAGACTAATATTATTATATGGGGCCCACTTTTCCTTTTGTAAGTCAGTCTCAAAAGTAAAAAGTCAATATTAATTTTATTAAACTAATATTATTATTAGGCTATAGGCGACCCCAGTATCTTAAATGTAAATTAATATTATACCTAAAATAGGGGTTGAATTATTTTTTTTTAAAAGGCCTACATGGAATGCACTTTAGAAACACACTCAAAATCCATTTACTACATAAGAAGTGGGTGTTGAAGTTCCTATAAATTACATGATTACCACTGATTAACTTTAAAAAAACCAAACACAAAAAACTCACAAATAAACCCAAAACAAGCCCAGCCTAGAGTTTTTTTAAAAACCCAAACAATTTATTAAAAAAATTTCACGAAAACCAAGTAGGGGCTCTTCACAGAACTACATTGTTAATACTTTGTTATAGAAGTACATTGTTAATACTATGTCATAGAACTATCTTGTTAATACTGCTATATCATATAAGTACATTGTTAATACACTGTCATATAACTATCTTGTTAATACTCTGTCATAGAAATACATTAGGGTTAATCGTTTTATTAGTCCTTGAACTTAGGCCCAATTTGCATTTGAGTACCTTAATTTCCAAAATGGTTCTCGTGGTCCTTCAACTTCAGTTTCGTTAGGACAAATGGTCTTGCCTTTAATTTTGTTAACTTTTCTGTTAAATGCAGGGGCACAATGGTATTTTTGTATCAAAATTGATTAAAATATGAATAAAAAACTCAAAAACTAAAAAATTAAAATTAAACTCTCTCTCTCTCCCCCCTCTATCCCGATTTCTACTCCCCCCTAATTTTTTTGGTTGGTTTTTTATTTGATTTTCTTTTATTGTTATTTTAAAGATATGATTTTTTATTCATTTTTTTGGTTTTAATATAAAAATACCATTTTGCCCCTGCATTTAACTGAAAAAGTTAACAAAATTGACGGCAGGACCATTTGTCCTAACGAAAGTGTAGTTAAAGGACTACGTGAACCATTTTGAAAATTGAGGTGCTCAAATGCAAATCGGGTCTAAGTTCAATGACTAATAAAATGATTAACCTAATACATTATTAAACAAAAATGAGATCCACAACTTAAATAGTAACAAAAGATAAATAGATCATCAAAGCTTAAAATACATTCCTCAAATCAACTAAAATCCGAAGAGAAACACATAATTGAAGCAAAAGATAAAAAATCCTAAGCCCAAACCAAACAACTACAATGAAGAGGAGACATAGACATCTGCACAACGACACCGACTCGACAATGGAGATGTCTATGTCTCCTCTCCATTGTTGGCTCTGACATAGACATTTGCACAATCTGAAAAGTCCAAATAGAAAGATGATTTCAAAACAAGAAATGGAAGAACAAAAACTGAAAATTAGGGTTGAAGATGAAGATGAGAGAGATTGGAGCTCGTGAAATGAGCTATGCTCTGGCTTCAACTCCAGATGAATGGATTAGAATTCCAATTTTATGTTAAAAAGGGTAATAAAGGTATTTCATCTTATTAATTAAATTAAAAAATATAGAGATGTCGATTTTTGGATTGTTTTTGGGTGTGTTTATAATTTTTAAATGGTATAGTGTTTCTTTATAAGACTATGTCTAAGATTGAGTATATAACTAAATTTGTATTAATATTAATTGTGGGGCCCCCATCAAAGTGAGACCCTGATCTGTTGCTCACCTTGCTCCTACTCAACGTCGACTATGCCTATATATAGGAGAGTTCTAACCTACATAGCTTAGTCGGTTAGTTTATTATATTACATCACTTTGATTATTTTATACTAAAGCATACTTTGATATCATGATATTTTGGATTCACAACCTTTGGTAAGTCAGTTTTCTCATTCTCCATTATTCTAGATTTTCTATATTATTCAAGACACAAGTGTACATTAATTTTAACGTTTCTACTATTTTCTGCAGTCGAAAAAAGGACTTGTTAAATGATCAAAACTTTTGGGATTTCTTGCAGTGGATTTGATCACAATCTTCAGGAAATTGCCACATTTAAGTAATTAAGTTCATTCTAGTGGCGATATGTACACACAAAGAACATCTACATCTTCTCCATCTACAACACCTCAATGGAAATATGATGTCTTTCTCAGTTTTAGAGGTGATGACACTCGGAAGGGCTTTATAGACCACTTATATGAAACATTGAGAGCTCAAGGAATCATAACTTTCAGGGATGAGCCTAAAATTTCGAAGGGAAAAGCTATTTCTCGAGAACTGATTGCTGCGATTGAAGGTTCAAGGTTTGCGCTTATTGTCCTCTCACAAAATTATGCATCCTCAACATGGTGCTTGGATGAACTTCTACACATTCTTAAATTCATGGAAGCAAGAGAAGCAGTGCTACCAATTTTCTATTATGTTGATCCATCTCATGTACGAAAACAAACGGGGTGTTTTGAGAAAGCCTTTACACAACTGGAAGAAAGATTTAGTTCTGATGACAAAACGAAGGTGCAAGAGTGGAGAGATGCGTTGGCGAAAGTGGCAGATTTCTCTAGGTGGAAGGCTAAGGACTGGTATACATTCATTTTTATTATTTTCCCAAGGAAAGTTTCTTAAACAGTATTAGAGTAGCTGTGTTTTTATATGATGATTTATCTATATCTATATCTATATCTATATTTACATCTATATATAAAGCAAAAGGCAAAGAATGGTGAAACATTCAAAATATCAAAAAATGCTTTTCGTTAATTCAAACATTAAAAATTGAAATTATTAATAAAATATGGATAATATGGATCCTATTTTTAAAATTTTAAAATTATAAACAAAATTAGATAATGAGTCCTATTTTTATGGAACACAACTACCCATTATCTTTTTTAATTCTAAAAAAAAATATAAAAAAATATAAAAACGTACTCCAAGGGGCTTAGTATATATGAAGGGAGAAACATAGAATAATGGTAAAACATTCACAAATCCAAAATATACCCTTGATTCACTAAATTGCTAAAAGTTATCTATTTAACATTCTAAGGGTAAAATGGTGAAATACTTATCATCTATATATATAAAGCTATATCTATATCTACATCTATATATAAAGCAAAAGGTAAATAATGGTGAAACATTCAAAATATCAAAAAATGCTTTTTGTTAATTCAAACATTAAAAATTGAAATTATTAATAAAATATGGATAATATGGATCCTATTTTTAAAATTTTAAAATTATAAACAAAATCATATAATGAGTTTTATGGAACACAACTACCCATCATCTTTTTTAATTCTAAAATAAGATTTAAAAATTTAAAAACATACGCAAAGGGGCTTAGTATATATAAAGGCACAAAAATAGAATTAAAACATTCAAAAATCCAAAATATACCCTTGATTCACTAATTGCTAAAAGTTATATCTGTTTAACATTCTAAGGGTAAAATGGTGAAATACTTGTCATCTATCTATATATATATAAAGCAAAAGGTAGAGAATGGTAAACCATTCAAAATACCAGAAAATGTCCTTGGTTAATGCAAACATTAAGAATTAAAATTATTAATTAAATGAGGATAATATGGTAAATTCACACCTTTTCATATTTAAAAAATTTAAATTAAAAGAAAAATCAAATAATGGATCCTATTTTTATGGAACACAATTACCCGTTATCTTTTTTAATTCTAAAATAAATTTAAAAATAGAAAACACATGAAGATTACAAATACATATTAATTATGAAAAATGTCTTAGACAACAAAAAATACACATTAGTTACTCCACCTTTCTCGAAGACTTGACACCGTGTCTATGAGTATAACCATAATTAACTCTTTTTATTTATTTATTTATAAAATTATTATTATAAGAAAGAAACAAAATGTTAGTAATTATTTTTCATAATTAAAAGATCAAAATGAATAAAATATATTAACATGTGTCAATTTTAATTGAGATGGCACAAAAACCTTAGCTGTCACATAATGTGGTCAACTAAATGTGGTCAAAATATTTAGAGTGTCCAAATAAGATGCCAATGAGGTGTTAGTTGGATTGGCCAAAGCCTTTGGTGTGCTTCCAAATGGTTGGGTTCAAGCCACCATTGTACACGCATGTGTGTGAGTTTACCCATTTTCCCTTCCTAACTTTGGCATAAAAAGAAAAAGTGTCGAAATAGCATTAAGCCGGTACCCGCTTGTGTGAGTTTCCCCTCTCTCCCTTCATAACTTTTGCAAAACAAAAAAAAAGTGTCCAAATAGCATTACTATAAATTTTATCGCAAAAATTTAAATTCGAGGACAATTGTTTAATGTTCTTCAAATACACATAGAGTTTAATTAGACAAATGGTTGAGATATCAATTAAATTAAGTGGAAGATCAAGATTAAATTAAGTTTAGGGTTTGCAGCCAAGGGGTGAAATTAGTGAAGGGTTAGGATTTGGGATTTTTTTTAATGCCAGATTCATTAGCTATACAGTGTTGGGTGATACCCATTTAATTTTCAGTTTTATTAAAAACTGAAAATATGTTTGGAAACGATTTCATTTTCTGTTTCAAAAAAGTGAAATTTAGTTTTTAGAATTAAATACCCTTATTTTTTATAACTCGAAAGTTTTTTTAGTTTTTATTTTCATTTTTTTTGTCCTCATGTTTCATTCACCAATTTTACATCACCACACATGCATTGCACTCCAATTACTAATACTTGATATTTGAGACCTCTTGAATTGGATCCGACCCATCAAATCTTGCATTCGGCTCAGGACATCCAAGCCTGAGGACCTCCAATAAAAAATTAAGAAAAAAATCCTAACTTCAAAAATTTTAGCGAAAAATACTATAAACTCTTTGTAACTTGTACTTTAATTCTATGATATCTAATTCACCATTTGGCTGATTTTTTTTTTTTCAATTTCTAAGTTTCACATAAAACTGAAATTGTTAACCAAACAACTTTTTAAACAAGATTTTTTTAAAACTAAAATTGATCACATGCAAATCAGTATGACTAGTTTGGTGATTTTCTTTTGCGCTCTTGCTTTGGAGAATGTTAGGCCCACTTGGCTGTTGCATAATTGGATTTGGGCACATGCAATGAATAATAGGGCAAGGCTCTAGCAAGAACCTCTAAATGAGGACTTAATATGAGAACACCGTTGGATATAATCCAACGGTTCTCTGAAA
>NW_018921246.1:18764-29719 GCF_002207925.1 Prunus avium
ATTTGGTTAAGTTTGAGTGAAATCCGATTTCTAGAACTACCCAAAACATCAACCACTCCAATTAGGAACAAACTTCCTTTGAAGTGACTTGTCCAATTTCTTACACCTATGGATTTCGGATGAAGCCGAAAACTTGGTTAACATCATATTGCGGTGGGAGGAGTCATTTGGTTAAGTTTGAGTGAAATTCGATCTCTAGAACTACCCAATACACCAACCACTCCAATTAGGAAAGAACTGCCTTTGAACTTGAATTGTCCAATTTCTTACACCTATTGATTTCGGATCGAGCCCAAAACTTGGGTAACATCATAATATGAACGGAGGAGTCATTTGGTTAAGTTTGAGTGAAATCTGTTCACTAGAACTACCCAATACACCAACCACTCCAATTAGGAAAGAACTGCCTTTGAACTTGAATTGTCCAATTTCTTACACCTATTGATTTCGGATCGAGCCCAAAACTTGGGTAACATCATAATATAAACGGAGGAGTCATTTGGTTAAGTTTGAGTGAAATCTGTTCACTAGAACTACCCAATACACCAACCACTCCAATTAGGAATGAACTGCCTTTGAACTTGAATTGTCCAATTTCTTACACCTATTGATTTCGGATCGAGCCCAAAACTTGGGTAACATCATAATATGAGCGGAGGAGTCATTTGGTTAAGTTTGAGTGAAATCTGTTCACTAGAACTACCCAATACACCAACCACTCCAATTAGGAATGAACTGCCTTTGAACTTGAATTGTCCAATTTCTTACACCTATTGATTTCGGATCTAGCCCAAAACTTGGGCAACATTATAATATGGTTGGAGGAGTCATTTGGTTAAGTTTGAGTGTAATCTGATCTCTAGAACTACCCAAAACACCAACCACTCCAATTAGGAACGAATTGCCTTTGAACTTGAATTGTAGAATTTCTTTCACCTATTCATTTCGGATCGAGCCCAAAACTTGGGCAACATCATAATATGGTGGGAGGAGTCATTTGGTTAAGTTTGAGTGAAATCCGATTTCTAGAACTACCCAAAACACCAACCACTCCAATTAGAAACAAACTGCCTTTGAAAGTGAATTGTCCAATTTCTTACACCTATTGATTTCGGATCGAGCCCAAAACTTGGGCAACATCATAATACGGTGGGAGGAGTCATTTGGATAAGTTTGAGTGAAATTCGATCTCTAGAACTACCCAATACACCAACCACCTCAATTAGGAACGAACTGCCTTTGAACTTGAATTGTCCAATTTCTTACACCTATTGATTTCGGATCGAGCCAAAAACTTGGGCAACATCATAATATGGTGGGAGGAGTCATTTGGTTAAGTTTGAGTGAAATCTAATCTGTAGAACTACCCAAAACACCAACCACTCCAATTAGGGACAAACTGCCTTTGAACTTGAATTGTCCAATTTCTTACACCTATTGATTTCGGATATAGCCCAAAAGTTGGGTAACATCATAATATGGTGGGCAGAGTCATTTGGTTAGTTTTGAGAGAAATCCTATCTCTAGAACTGTGGAATACACCAACCACTCCGATTAGGAATGAACTGCCTTTGAACCTAAATTGTCCAATTTCTTACACCTATTGATTTCGAATCGAGCCCAAAACTTGGGCAACATCATAATATGGTGGGAGGAGTCATTTGGTTAAGTTTGAGTGAAATCCGATCTCTAGAACTTCCCAATACACCAACCACCCCAATTAGTACCGAACTGCCTTCAAACTTGAATTGTCCAATTTTTTACTCCTATTGATTTCGGATCGGGCCCAAAACTTGGACAACATCTTAATATGGAGGGAGGAGTCATTTGGTTAAGTTTAAGGGAAATCCAATCTCAAGAACAACCCAAAACACCAGCCACTCCAATTAGGAATGAACTGCCTTTGAACTTGAATTTTCCAATTTCTTACACCTTTTGATTTCGGATCGGGCCGAAAACTTGGGCAACATCATAATATGGAGGGAGGAGTCATTTCTTTAGTTTTGAGTGAAATCCGATCTCTAGAACTATGGAATACACCAACCACTCAAATTAGGAACGAACTGCCTTTGAACATAAATTGTCCAATTTCTTACACCTATCGATTTTGGATCGAGCCCAAAACTTGGGCAACATCATAATATGGTGGGAGGAGTCATTTGGTTTAGTTTCAGTGAAATCCGATACCTTGAACTACCCAAAACACCAACCACTCCAATTAGGAACGAACTGCCTCTGAACTTGAATTGTCCAATTTCTTACACCTATTGATTTCGTATCGAGCCCAAAACTTGGACAACATCATAATATGGTGGGAGGGGTCATTTGGCTCAGTTTGAGTGAAATCCGATCTCTAGAACTACCCAAAACACCGACCACTCCATTTTGGAACGAACTGCCTTTGAACTTGAATTGTCCAATTTATCACTCCTATTGATTTCGGATCGAGCCCAAAACTTGGGGAACATCATAATATGGTGGGTAGAGTCGTTTGGTTAAGTTTCAGGGAAATCCAATCTCTAGAACTACCCAAAACACCAACCACTCCAATTAGGAACGAACTGCCTTTGAACTTGAATTGTCCAATTTCTTACACCTATTGATTTCGTATCGAGCCCAAAACTTGGACAACATCATAATATGGTGGGAGGGGTCATTTGGCTCAGTTTGAGTGAAATCCGATCTCTAGAACTACCCAAAACACCGACCACTCCATTTTGGAACGAACTGCCTTTGAACTTGAATTGTCCAATTTCTTACACCTATTAATTTCGGACCGAGCCCAAAACTTGGGCAACATCATAATATGGTGCGAGGAGTCATTTGGTTATGTTTGAGTGAAATCCAATCTCTAGAACTACCCAAAAAACCAGCCACTCCAATTAGGAACGAACTGCCTTTGAACTTGAATTGTCCAATTTCTTACACCTATTGATTTCGGATGGAGCCCAAAACTTTGGCAACATCATAATATGATGGGAGGAGTCATTTGGTTAGTTTTCAGTGAAATCCGATCTCTAGAACTATGGAATACACCAGCCACTCCGATTAGGAACGAACAGCCTTTGAACATAAATTGTCCAATTTCTTAAACCTATTGATTTCTGATCGAGCCCAATAGTTGGGCAACAGCACAATATGGTGGGAGGAGTGATTTGGTTAGTTTTGAGTGAAATGCGATCTCTAGAACTACCCAAAACACCGACCACTCGAATTAGGAACGAACTGCCTTGGAACTGGAATTGTCCAATTTCTTACACCTATTGATTTCGGATCGATCCCAAAACTTGGGCAACAACATAATATGGTGGGAGGAGTCATTTGGTTAGTTTTGAGGGAAATCCGATCCGTAGAACTATGGAATAGACCAACCACTCCGACTAGGAACAAACTGGCTTTAAACATAAATTGTCCAATTTCTTACACCTATTCATTTCAGATCGAGCCCAAAAGTTGGGCAACATCATAATATGGTGGGAGGAGTCATTTTGTTAGTTTGGAGTGAATTCCGATCTCTAGAACTATGGAATACACCAACCACTCCGATTAGGAACGAACTGCCTTTGAACATAAATTGTGCAATTTATTACACCTATTGTTTTCGGATCGAGCCCAAAACTTGGGGAACATCATAATATGGTGGGAGGAGTCATTTGGTTAAGTTTGAGTGAAATCCGATCCTTAGAACTACCCAAAACAGCAACCACGCCAATTAGGAACGAACTGCCTTTGAACATGAATTGCCCAATTTCTTACACCTATTGATTTCGGATCGGGCCCAAAACTTGGGCAACATCATAATATGGTGGGAGGTGTCATTTTATTAAGTTTGAGTGAAATCCGATCTATAGAACTACCCAAAACACCAACCACTCCAATTAGGAATGAACTGCCTTTGAACATAAATGGTCTAATTTCTTACACCAATTGAATTCGGATCGAGCCCAAAACTTCGGCAACATCATAATACGGTGGGTGGAGTAGTTTGGTTAGTTTTGAGTGAAATCCGATCACTAGAACTACCAAAAAAACCAACCACTCCAATTAGGAACGAACTGCCTTTGAACATGAATTGTCCAATTTCTTACACCTATTGAATTCGGATCGAGCCCAAAACTTGGGCAACATAATAATATGGTGGGTGGAGTCATTTGGTTAGTTTTGAGTGAAATCTGATTACTAGAACTACCCAAAACACCAACCACTCCAATTAGGAACGAACTTCCTTTGAACATAAATGGTCCAATTTCTTACACCTATTGAATTCGGATTGACCACAAAACTTGGGCAACATCATAATATGGTGGGAGGAGTCGTTTGGTTAAGTTTGAGTGAAATCCGATCCCTAGAACTACCCAAAACACCAACCACTCCAAGTAGGAACGAACTGCCTTTGAACTTGAATTGTCCAATTTCTTACACCTGTTGATTTCGGATTGAGCCCAAAACTTGGGCAACATCATAATATGGTGGGAGGAGTCATATGGTTAGTTTGGAGTGAAATCCGATCTCTAGAACTATGGCATACTCCAACCACTCCGATTAGGAACGAACTGCCTTTGAACTTGAATTGTCCAATTTCTTACACCTATTGATTTCGGATCGAGCCCAAAACTTGGGCAACAACATAATATGGTGAGAGGAGTCATTTGGTTAATTTTGAGTGAAATCCAATCTCTAGAACTACCCAAAACACCAACCACTCCAATTAGGAACGAACTGCTTTTGAACTTTAATTGTCCAATTTCTCACTCCTATGGATTTCGGATCGAGACCAAAACTTGGGCAACAACATAATATGGTGAGAGGAGTCATTTGGTTAATTTTGAGTGAAATCCAATCTCTAGAACTACGGAATACACCAACCACACCGATTCGGAACGAACTGCCTTTGAACATAAATTGTCCAATTTCTAACACCTATTGTTTTCGGATCGAGCCCAAAACTTGGGGAACATCATAATATGGTGGGAGGAGTCATTTGGTTAAGTTTGAGTGAAATCCGATCCTTAGAACTACCCAAAACAGCAACCACGCCAATTAGGAACGAACTGCCTTTGAACATGAATTGCCCAATTTCTTACACCTATTGATTTCGGATCGGGCCCAAAACTTGGGGAACATTATAATATGGTGGGAGGTGTCATTTTATTAAGTTTGAGTGAAATCCGATCTCTAGAACTACCCAAAACACCAACCACTCCAATTAGGAATGAACTGCCTTTGAACATAAATGGTCTAATTTCTTACTCCAACTGAATTCGGATCGAGCCCAAAACTTCGGCAACATCATAATACGGTGGGTGGAGTAGTTTGGTTAGTTTTGAGTGAAATCCGATCACTAGAACTACCAAAAAAACCAACCACTCCAATTAGGAACGAACTGCCTTTGAACATAAATTGTCGAATTTCTTGCAACTATTGATTTCGGATCGAGCCCAAAACTTGGGGAACATCATAAGATGGTGGGAGGAGTCATTTGGTTATATTTGTGTGAAATCCGATCTCTAGAACTATGGAATACACCAACCACTCCGATTAGGAACGAACTTTTTCTGAACATAAATTATCCAATTTCTTACACCTATTGATTTCGGATCGACCCCAAAACTTGGGCAACATCATAATATGGTGGGAGGAGTCGTTTGGTTAAGTTTGAGTGAAATCCAGTCTCTAGAACTACCCAAAACACCAACGACTCCAATTAAGAACAAACTGCCTTTGAACTTGAATTGTCCAATTTCTTACACCTGTTGATTTTGGATCGCGCCCAAAACTTGGGCAACACCATAATATGGTGGGTGGAGTCATTTGGTTAGTTTTGAGTGAAATCCGATCTCTAGAACTATGGAATACACGAACCACTCCGATTAGGAACGCGCTGCCTTTGAACATAAATTGTCCAATTTCTTTTACCTATTGATTTCGGATCGAGCCCAAAACTTGGGCAACATCATAATATGGTGGGAGGAGTCATTTGGTTAAGTTTGAGTGAAATCCGATCTCTAGAACTAGGGAATACCCCAACCACTCCGATTAGGAACGAATTGCCTTTGAACATAAATTGTCCAATTTCTTACACCTATTGATTTCGGATCGAGCCCAAAACTTGGGCAACATCATAATATGGTGCGAGGAGTCAGTTGCTTAAGTTTGAGTGAAATCCGATCTCTAGAACTAGGGAATACCCCAACCACTCCGATTAGGAACGAACTGCCTTTGAACATAAATTGTCCAATTTCTTACACCTATTGATTTCGGATCCAGCCCAAAACTTGGGCAACATCATAATATGGTGCGAGGAGTCAGTTGCTTAAGTTTGAGTGAAATCCGATCTTTATAACTACCCAAAACACCAACCACTCCAATTAGGAACGAACTGCCTTTGAAGTTGATTTGTCCAATTTCTTACACATATTGATTTCGGATCGGGCCCAAAACTTGGGCAACACCATAATATGGTGGGAGGAGTCATTTGGTTAGTTTTGAGTGAAATCCGATCTCTAGAACTAGGGAATACACCAACCGCTCCGAATAGGAACGAACTGCCTTTGAACTTGAATTGTCCAATTTCTTACACCTATTGATTTCGTATCGAGCCCAAAACTGGGGCAACATCATAATATGGTGGGAGGAGTCATTTGGTTAAGTTTGAGTGAAATCCGATATCTAGAACTCCCCAAAACACCAACCACTCCAATTAGGAATGAACTGCCTTTGAACTTGAATTGTCCAATTTCTTACACCTATTGATTTCGGATCGAGCCCAAAACTTGGGCAACATCATAATATGGTGGGAGGAGTCATTTGGTTACGTTTGAGTGAAATCCGATCTCTAGAACTACCCAAAACACCAACACCCCAATTAGGAACGAACTGCCTTTGAACGTGAATTGTCCAATTTCGTACACCTTTTGATTTCGGATCAAGCCCAAAACTTGGGCAACATCATAATATGGTGGGAGGAGTCATTTGGTTAAGTTTGAGTGAAATCCATTCTTTAGAACTACCCAAAACACCAACCACTCCGATTAGGAACGAACTACCTTAGAACATAAATTGTCCAATTTCTTACACCTATTGATTTCGGATAGAGCCCAAAACTTGGGCAAGATCACAATATGGTGTGTGGAGTCATTTGGATAGTTTTGAGTGAAATCCGATCTCAAGAATTATGGAATACACCAACTACTTCGATTAGGAACGAACTGCCTTTGAACATAAATTGTCCAATTTCTTACACCTATTGATTTCGGATCGAGCCCAAAACTTGGGCAACATCATAATATGGTGGGAGGAGTCATTTGGTTAGTTTTGTGTGAAATCCCTTCTCTAGAACTTTGGAATACACCAACCACTCCAATTAGGAACGAACTGCCTATGAACATAAATTGTCCAATTTCTTACACCTATTGAATTCGGATCGGACCCAAAACTTGGGCAACATCATAATATGGTGGGAGGAGTCATTTGGTTAAGTTTGAGTGAAATCCAATCTCTAGAACTACCCAAAACACCAACCACTCCAATTAAGAACGAACTGCCTCTGAACATAAATTGTCCAATTTCTTACACCTATTGATTTCCTATAGAGCCCAAAACTTGGGCAACATCATAATATGGTGGGCGGAGTCATTTGGTTAGTTTTGAGTGAAATCCGATCCCTAGAACTATGGAATACACCAACCACTCCGATTAGGAACGAACTACCTGCGAACATAAATTGTCCAATTTCTTAAACCAATTGATTTCGGATCGAGCCCAAAACTTGGGCAACAATATAATATGGTGGGAGGAGTCGTTTGGTTAAGTTTGAGTGAAATCCGATCTCTAGAACTACCCAAAACACCAACCACTCCAATTAGGAACGAACTGACTTTGAACTTGAATTGTCCAATTTCTTACACCTATTGGTTTCGGATCGATCCCAAAACTTGGGCAACATCATAATATGGTGGGAGGAGTTATTTGGTTTGTTTTGAGTGAAATCCGATCTTTAGAAAAACGGAATACACCAACCACTACGATTAGGAACGAACTGCCTTTGGACATAAATTGTCCAATTTTTTTCACCTATTGACTTCGGATCGAGCCCAAAACTTGGGCAACATCATTAGATGGTGGGAGCAGTCATTTGGTTCGTTTTGAGTGAAATCGGATCTCTAGAACTACGGAATACACCAACCACTCCGATTAGGAACGAACTGCCTTTGAACTTGAATTCTCAAATTTCTTATACCTATTGATTTCGGATCGAGCCCAAAACTTGGACAACATCGTATTATGGTGGGAGGAGTCATTTGGTTTGTTTTGAGTGAAATCCGATCTCTAGAACTGTGGAACACACCAACCACTCCGATTAGGAACGAACTGCCTTTGAACATAAATTCTCCAATTTCTGAAACCTATTGATTTCTGATCGAGCCCAAAACTTGGGCAACATCATAACATGGTGGGAGGAGTCATTTGGTTAAATTTGAGCGAAATCCAATCTCTAGAACTACGCAAACCACCAACCACTCCAATTAGGAACGAACTGCCTTTGAACTTGAATTGTCCTATTTCTAACACCTATTGATTTCGGATCGAGCCCAAAACTTGGGCAACATCATAATATGGTGGGAGGAGTCATTTGGTTAGTTTTGAGTGAAATTCGATCTCTAGAACTATGGAATACACCAACCACTACGATTAGGAACGAACTGCCTTTGAACATAAATTGTCCAATTTCTTTCACCTATTGATTTCAGATCGAGCCCAAAACTTGGGCAACAACATAATATAGTGGGAGGAGTCATTTGGTTAAGTTTGAGTGAAATCCGATCTCTAGAACTACCCAAAACACCAACACTCCAATTAGGAAAGAACTGCCTTTGAACTTTAATTGTCCAATTTCGTACACCTTTTGATTTCGGATTGTGCCCAAAACATGGGCAACATCATAATATGGTGGGACGAGTCATTTGGTTAAGTTTGAGTGAAATCCAGTCTTTAGAACTCCTCAAAACACCAACCACTCCGATTAGGAACAAACTACCTTAGAACATAAATTGTCCAATATCTTACACCTATTGATTTCCTATAGAGCCCAAAACTTGGGCAACATCATAATATGGTGTGCGTAGTCATTTGGTTAGTTTTGAGTGAAATCCGATCCCTAGAACTGTGGAATACACCAACCACTCCGATGAGGAACGAACTGCCTTCGAACATAAATTGTCCAATTTCTTAAACCTATTGATTTCGGATCGAGCCCAAAACTTGGGCAACATCATAATATGGCGGGAGAAATCATTTGGTTAAGTTTGAGCGAAATCCGATCTCTAAAACTACGCAAAACACCAACCGCTCCGATTAGGAACGAACTGCCTTTGAACTTGAATTGTCCAATTTCTAACACCTATTGATTTCGGATCGAGCCCAAAACTTGGGCAACATCATAATATGGCGGGAGAAATCATTTGGTTAAGTTTGAGCGAAATCCGATCTCTAAAACTACGCAAAACACCAACCGCTCCGATTAGGAACGAACTGCCTTTGAACTTGAATTGTCCAATTTCTAACACCTATTGATTTCGGATCGAGCCCAAAACTTGGGCAACATCATAATATGGCGGGAGAAATCATTTGGTTAAGTTTGAGCGAAATCCGATCTCTAAAACTACGCAAAACACCAACCGCTCCGATTAGGAACGAACTGCCTTTGAACTTGAATTGTCCAATTTCTAACACCTATTGATTTCGGATCGAGCCCAAAACTTGGGCAACATCATAATATGGCGGGAGAAATCATTTGGTTAAGTTTGAGCGAAATCCGATCTCTAAAACTACGCAAAACACCAACCGCTCCGATTAGGAACGAACTGCCTTTGAACTTGAATTGTCCAATTTCTAACACCTATTGATTTCGGATCGAGCCCAAAACTTGGGCAACATCATAATATGGCGGGAGAAATCATTTGGTTAAGTTTGAGCGAAATCCGATCTCTAAAACTACGCAAAACACCAACCGCTCCGATTAGGAACGAACTGCCTTTGAACTTGAATTGTCCAATTTCTAACACCTATTGATTTCGGATCGAGCCCAAAACTTGGGCAACATCATAATATGGTGGGAGGAGTCCTTTGGTGAAGTTTGAGTGAAATCCAATCTCTAGAACTACCCAAAACACCAACCACTCCAATTAGGAAAGAACTGCCTTTGAACTTGAATTGTCCAATTTCGTACACCTTTTGATTTTGGATCGAGCCCAAAACATGGGCAACATCATAATATGGTGGGAGGAGTCATTTGGTTAAGTTTGAGTGAAATCCAGTCTTTAGAACTACTCAAAACACCAACCACTCCGATTAGGAACGAACTACCTTAGAACATAAATTGTCCAATATCTTACACCTATTGATTTCCTATAGAGCCCAAAACTTGGGCAACATCATAATATGGGGTGCGTAGTCATTTGGTTAGTTTTGAGTGAAATCCGATCCCTAGAACTGTGGAATACACCAACCACTCCGATGAGGAACGAACTGCCTTCGAACATAAATTGTCCAATTTCTTAAACCTATTGATTTCGGATCGAGCCCAAAACTTGGGCAACAATATAATATGGTGGGAGGAGTCATTTGGTTAAGTTTGAGTGAAATAAGATCTCTTGAACTACCCAAAACACCAACCACTCCAATTAGGAACAAACTGCCTTTGAACTTGAATTGTCCAATTTCTGACACCTATTGATTTCGGATCGAGCCCAAAACTTGGGCAACATCATAATATGGTGGGAGGAAGTGAATTCCGATCTCTACAACTACCCAAAACCCCAACCACTCCAATTAGAAACGAACTGCCTTTGAACTTGAATTGTCCAATTTCTAACACCTATTGATTTCGGATCGAGCCCAAAACTTGGGCAACATCATAATATGGTGGGAGGAGTCATTTGGTGAGTTTTGAGTGA
>NW_018921246.1:48909-59954 GCF_002207925.1 Prunus avium
TGGAAAGTTATAGGCTAAAAACTGAACAGAGGTCGAAGCTGAAAAACAGAGAAACGAATCTGTCCAAATGGTGATAAACGGGTGATAGAAAATGCTGTTTGTATTTTTTTTGGTTTCTTGGTTTGTTTCTTTTAGTAGAACAATTTATGTCATTTGTTTGAATTCGTTTAGAGTACTTAGTTCATTTTTCGTTTATGGTTTGTTGTTTCATGTTATCTTAATTTGTTTTTGTTTCTTTTCCTTACGAGAACTATGGAATACACCAACCACTCCGATTAGGAACGAACATCCTTTGAACATAAATTGTCCAATTTTTTACACCTATTGATTTCGGATCGAGCCCAAAACTTGGGCAACATCATAATATGGTGGGAGGAGTCATTTCGTTAAGTTTGAGTGAAATCCGATCTCTAGAACTACCCAATAAACCAACCACCCCAATTAGGAATGAACTGCCTTTGATCTTGAATTGTCCAATTTCTTACACCTATTGATTTCGGATTGAGCCCAAAACTTGGGCAACATCGTAATATGGTGGGAGGAGTCATTTGGTGAATTTTGAGTAAAATCCGATCTCTAGAACTATGGAATAGATCAACCACTCCAATTAGGAACGAACTGCCTTCGAACATGAATTGTCCAAATTTTTACACCTATTGATTTCGGATCGAGCACAAAACTTGGGCAACATCATAATATGGTGGGAGGAGTCATTTGGTTATGTTTAAGTGAAATCCAATCTCTAGAACAACCCAATACACCAAGCACCCCAACTAGGAACGAACTGCCTTCGAACTTGGATTGTCCAATTTCTTACACCTATTGATTTCGGATCGAGCCCCAAACTTGGGCAACGTCATAATATGGTGGAAGGAGTCATTTGGTTAAGTTTGAGTGAAATCCGATCTCTAGAACAATGGAATACACCAACCACTCCGATTAAGAACAAACTGCCTTCGAACTTGAATTGTCCAATTTCTTACACCTCTTGATTTCGGATCGAGCCCAAAACTTGGGCAACAGCATAACAAGGGGGGAGGAGTCATTTGGTTAATTTTGAGAGAAATCCGATCTCCAGAACTATGGAATACACCAACCACTCCGATTAAGAAAGAACTGCCTTTGAACATGAACTGTCCATTTCTTACACCTATTGATTTCGGATCGAGCCCAAAACTGGGGCAACAGCATAATATGGTGGGAGGAGTCATTTGGTTTGTTTTGAGTGAAATCCGATCTCTCGAACTATGGAATACACCAACCACTCTGATTAAGAACGAACTGCCTTTGAACATGAATTGTCCAATTTCTTACACCTATTGATTTTGAATCGAGCCCCAAACATGGGCAACAACATAATATGGGGGGAAGAGTCATTTGGTTAGTTTTGAGTGAAATCCGATCTCAAGAACTATGGAATACACCAACCACCCTGATTAGGAACGAACTGCCGTTGAACATGAATTCTCCAATTTCTTACACCTATTGATTTCAGATCGAGCCCAAAACTTGTTCCTCAGCATAATAAGGGGGGAGGAGTCATTTGGTTAATTTTGAGTGAAATCCGATCTCTACAACTACGGAATACACCAACCACTCCGATTTGGAACGAACTGCCGTTGAACATGAATTGTCCAATTTCTTACACCTATTGATTTCGGAAGGAGTCGAAAATTTGGGCAACATCCTAATATGGTGGGAGCAGTGATTTGGTGAACTTAGACTTAGATCCGATCTCTAGAACTGTGGAATACACCAACCACTCCGATTCGGAACGAACTGCCTTTGAACCTGAATTGTCCAATTTATTACACCTATTGATTTCTGATCGAGCCCAAAACTTGGGCAACATCATAATATGGTGGGAGGAGTCATTTGGTTAAGTTTGAGTAAAATCCGATCTCTAGAACTACCAAAAACACCTACCACTCCAAATAGGAACGTATTGCCTGAGAACTTGAATTGTCCAATTTCTTACATCTATTGATTTCGGATCGATCCCAAAACTTGGGCAACATCATAATATGGTGGGAGGAGTCATTTGTTTAGTTTTAAGTGAAATCCGATCTCTAGAACTATGGAATACACCAACCACTACGATTAGGAACGAACTGCCGTTGAACATGAATACTCCAATTTCTTACACCTATTGATTTCTGATCGAGCCCAAAACTTGGGCAACATCATAATATGGTGGGAGGAGTCATTTGGTTAAGTTTGAGTGAAATCCGATCTCTAGAACTACCCAAAACACCAACCACTACAATTAGGAACGAACTGCCTCTGAACTTGAATTGTCCAATTTTTTACATCTATTGATTTCGGATCGAGCCCAAAACGTGGGCAACATCATAATATGGTGGGAGGAGTCATTTGGTTAGTATTGAGTGAATCTGATCTCTAGAACTATGGAATACACCAACCACTCCGAGTAGGAACGAACTGCCTTCGAACAGAAATTGTCCAATTTCTTAAACCTATTGATTTCGGATCGATCCCAAAACTTGGGCAACATCATAATATGGTGGGAGTAGTGATTTGGTCAAGTTTGAGTGAAATCCGATCTCTAGAACAATGGAATACACCAACCACTCCGATTAAGAACAAACTGCCTTCGAACTTGAATTGTCCAATTTCTTACACCTATTGATTTCGGATCAAGCCCAAAACTTGGGCAACATCATAATATGGTGGGAGGAGTCATTTGGTTAAGTTTGAGTGAAATCCGATCTCTAGAACGACCCAATACACCAAGCACCCCAACTAGGAACGAACTGCCTTCGAACTTGGATTGTCCAATTTCTTACACCTATTGATATCGGATCGAGCCCAAAACTTGGGAAACATCATAATATGGTGGGAGGAGTCATTTGGTTAAGTTTGAGTGAAATCCGATCTCTAGAACTACCGAATACACCTACCCACCCAATTAGGAACGAACTGCCTTTGAACATGAATTGTCCAATTTCTTACACATATTGATTTCGGATCAAGCCCAAAACTTGGGCAACAACATAACATGGTGGGAGGAGTCATTTGGTTAGTTTTGGGTGAAATCCGATCTCTAGAACTATGGAATACACCAACCAGTCCGATTAGGAACGAACTGCCTTTGAACATAAATTGTCCAATTTCTTACACCTATTGATTTCGGATCGAACCCAAAACTTGGGCAACAAGAAAATATGGTGGGATGAGTCATTCGGTTAATTTTTAGTGAAATCCGATCACTAGAACTACCCAATACACCGACCACCCCAATTAGGAACGAACTGCTTTTGAACTTGAATTGTCCAATTTCTTACACCTATTGATTTCGGATCGAGCCCAAAACTTGGGCAACATCATAATATGGTGGGAGGAGTCATTTGGTTAAGTTTTAGTGAAATCCGATCTCTAGAACTATAGAAAAGACCAACCACTCCAATTAGGATTGAACTGCCTGTGAACTTGAATTGTCCAATTTATTACACCAATTGACTCGGATCGAGCCCAAAGCTTGGGCAACACCATATTATGGTGGGAGGAGTCTTTTGCTTAGTTTTGAGTGAAATGCGATCTATAGAACTATGGAATACACCAACCACTCAGATTGGGAACGAACTGCCTTTGAACTTGAATTGTCCAATTTCTTACACCTATTGATTTCAGATCGAGCCCAAAACTTGGGCAACATCATAACATAGTGGGAGGAGTCATGTGGTTAATTTCGAGTGAAATCCGATCTCTAGAACTACCCAAAACACCCATCACTCCAATTAGGAACGAAATCCCTTTGAACTTGAATTGTCCAATTTCTTACACCAATTGACTTCGGATCGAGCCCAAAACTTAGGCAACAACGTAATATGGTGGGAGGAGTCATTTGGTTAGTTTTGAGTGAAATCCGATCTCTAGAACTACATAAAACACCAACCACTCCAATTAGGAATGAATTCCCTTTGAACTTGAATTGTCCAATTTCTTACACCTATTGATTTCGGATCGAGCCCAAAACTTGGGCAACATCATAATATGGTGGGAGGAGGAGTTTGGTTAAGTTTGAGTGAAATCCGATCTCTAGAACTACATAAAACACCAACCACTCCAATTAGGAATGAATTGCCTTTGAACTTGAATTGTCCAATTTATTACACCTATAGATTTCGGATCGAGCCCAATACTTGGGCAACATCATAATAGTGTGGGAGGAGTCATTTGGTTAAGTTTGAGTGAAATCCGATCTCTAGAACTACCCAAAACAACAACCACTCCAATGAGGAACGAACTGCTTTGAACTTGAATTGTCCAATTTCTTACACCTATTGATTTTGGATCGAGCTTAAAAGTTGGGTAACATCATCATATGGTGGGAGGAGTCAATTGGTTAGTTTTGAGTGAAATCCGATCTCTAGAACTATGGAATACACCAACCACTCCGATTTGGAACGAACTGCCTCTTAACATAAATTGTCCAATTTCTTACACCTATTGATTTCGGATCGAGTCCAAAACTTGGGCAACATCATAATATGGTGGGAGGAGTCAATTGGTTAGTTTTGAGTGAAATCCGATCTCTAGAACGATGGAATACACCAACCACTCTGATTAGGAACGAACTGCCTTTGAACAAAAATTGTCCAATTTCTTACACTTATTGATTTCGGATCGAGCCCAAAACTTGGGCAACATCATAATATGGTGGGAGGAGTCATTTGGTTTATTTTGAGTGAAATCCGATCTCTAGAACTACCCAATACACCAACCACTCCAATTAAGAACGAACTGCCATTGAACTTGAATTGTCCAATTTATTACACCTATTGATTTCGGATCGAGCCCAAAACTTGGGCAACAACACAATATAGTGGAAGGAGTCATTTGGTTATTTTTGAGTGAAATCCGATCCCTAGAACTATAGAAAACACCAACCACTCCGATTAGGAACTAACTGCCTTTGAACATAAATTGTCCAATTTATTACACCAATTGATTTCGGATCGAGCCCAAACCTTGGGCAACATCACAATACAGTGGGAGGAGTCATTTGGTTTGTTTTGAGTGAGATCCGATCCCTAAAACTATAGAAAACACCAACCACTCCAATTCGGAACGAATTGCCTTTGAACTTGAACTGTCCAATTTCTTACACCTATTGATTTTAGATCGAGCCCAAAACTTGGACAACATCACAATATGGTGGGAGGGGTCGTTTGGTTAGTTTTGAGTGAAATACGATCTATAGAACTACCCAATACACCAACCACCCCAATCAGGAACGAACTGCCTACGAAGTTGAATAGTTCAATTTCTTACACCTATTGATTCCGGATCGAGCCCAAAACTTGGGCAACATCATAATATGGTGGGAGGAGTCGTTTGGTCAGTTTTGAGTGAAATCCGATCTCTAGAACTATGGAAAACACCAACAACTCCGATTAGGAACGAACTGCCTTTGAACATGAATTGTCCAATTTCTTACACCTATTGATTTCGGATCGAGCCCAAAACTTGGGCAACATCATAATATGGTGGGAGGAATCATTTGGCTAATTTTGAGTGAAATCCGATCTCTAGAACTATGGAATACACCAACCACTCCGATTAGGAACGAATTGCTTTTGAACTTGAATTGTCCAATTTCTTACACCTATTGATTTCGAATCGAGCCCAAAACTTGGGCAACCTCATAATATGGTGGGAGGAGTCATTTGGTTAATTTTGAGTGAAATCCGATCTCTAGAACTACCCAATACACCAACCACTCCAATTAGTAAAGAACTACCTTTGAACTGGAATTGTACAATTTCTAACACCTATTGATTTCAGATGGAGCCCAAACCTTGGGCAACATCGTAATAAGGTGGGAGGAGTCGTTTGGTCAGTTTTGAGTGAAATCCGAACTCTATAACTATGGAATACACCAACCACTCCGATTAGGAACAAACTGCCTTTGAACACGAATTGTCCAATTTCTTACACCTATTGATTTCGGATCGAGCCCAAAACTTGCGCAACATCATAATATGGTGGGAGGAGTCGTTTGGTCAGTTTTGAGTGAAATCCGACCTCTATAGCTATGGAATACACCAACCACTCCGATTAGAAACGAACTGCCTTTGAACACGAATTGTCCAATTTCTTACACCTATTGATTTCGGATCGAGCCCAAAACTTGGGCAACATCATAATATAGTGGGAGGAGTCATTTGATTATGTTTGAGTGAAATCCGATCTCTATAACTACCCAAAACACCAACCACTCCAATTAGGAATGAACTGCCTTTGAACTTCAATTGTCCAATTTCTTACACCTATTGATTTCGGATCGAGCCCAAAACTTGGGCAACATCATAATATGGTGGGAGGAGTCATTTGTTTAAGTTTTAGTGAAATCTGATCTCTAGAACTGCCCAAAACACCAACCACTCCAATTAGGAACGAACTGCCTTTGAACTTGAATTGTCCAATTTCTTACACCTATTGATTTCGGATCGAGCCCAAAACATGGGCAACATCATAATATGGTGGGAGGAGTCGTTTGGTTAAGTTTGAGGGTAATCCGATCTCTAGAACTACCAAAAACACCAACCACTCCAATTAGGAACGAACTGCCTTTGAACATGAATTGTCCAATTTCTTACACCTATTGATTTCATATCGAGCCCAAAACTTGGGCAACATCACAATATGGTGGGTGGAGTCATTTGGTTAGTTTTGAGTGAAATCCGATCTCTATAACTATGGAATACACCAACCACTCCGATTAGGAACGAACTCCCTTTGAACATAAATTGTCCAATTTCTTACACCTATTCATTTCGGATTGAGCCCAAAACTTGGGCATCATCATAATATGGTGGGAGGAGTCATTTGGTTAAGTTTGAGTGAAATCCAATCTCTAGAACTACCCAAAACACCAACCACTGACTGTCTTTGAACTTGAATTGTCCAATTTCTTACACCTATTGATTTCGGATCGAGCCCAAAACTTGGGCAACATTATAACATGGTGGGAGGAGTCATTTGGTTATGTTTGAGTGAAATCCGATCTCTATAACTACCCAAAACACCAACCACTCCAATTAGGAACGAACTGCCTTTGAACTTGAATTGTCCAATTTCTTACACCTATTGATTTCATATCGAGCCTAAAACTTGGGCAACATCACAATATGCTGGGAGGAATCATTTCGTTAGTTTTGAGTGAAATCCGATCTCTATAACTATGGAATACACCAACCACTCCAATTAGGAACGAACTGCCTTTGAACATAAATTGTCCAATTTCTTACACCTATTGATTTCGGATCGAGCCCAAAACTTGGGTAACACAATAATATGGTGGGAGGTCTCATTTGGTTAAGTTTGAGTGAAATCCAATCTCTAGAACTACCCAAAACACCAACCACTCCAATTAGGAACGAACTGCCTTGGAACTTGAATTGCCCAATTTCTACCTATTGATTTCAGATCGAGCCCAAAACATGGGCAACATCATAAAATGGTGGGTGTAGTTTTTGGTAAAGTTTGAGTGAAATCCGATCTCTAGAACTACCCAAAACCCCAACCACTCCAATTTGGAACGAACTGCCTTTGAACTTGAATTGTCCAATTTCTTACACCTATTGATTTCAGATCGAGCCCAAAACTTGGGCAAGATCATAATATGGTGGGAGTAGTCATTTGGTCAAGTTTGAGTGAAATCCAATCTCTAGAACTACCCAAAACCCCAACCACTCCAATTAGTAACGATCTGCCTTTGAACTGGAATTGTACAATTTCTAACACCTATTGATTTCGGATGGAGCCCAAACCATGGGCAACATCATAATAAGGTTGGAGGAGTCATTTGGTTATTTTTTAGAGAAATCCGATCTCTAGAAGTACGCAATACACCAACCACCCCAATTAGGAACGAACTGCCTGTGAACTTGAATTATAGAATTTCTTACACCTATTGATTTCGGTTCGAGCCCAAAACTTGGGCAACATCATCTTACGGTTGGAGGAGTCATTTGGTTAATTTTGAGTGAAATCCGATCTCCAGAACTGCACAAAACACCAACCACTCCATTTAGGAACGAACTGCCTTTGAACTTGAATTGTCCAATGCCTTACACCTATTGATTTCGGATCGATCCCAGAACTTGGACAACATCATAATATGGTGGGATGAGGCATTTGGTGAAGTTTGAGTGAAATCCGATCTCTAGAACTACCCACAACACCAACCCCTCCAATTAGGAACGAACTACCTTCGAACTTGAATTGTCCAATTTCTTACACGTATTGATTTCGGATCGAGCCCAAAACTTGGGCAACATCATCTTACGGTTGGAGGAGTCATTTGGTTAATTTTGAGTGATATCCGATCTCCCGAACTACCCAATACACCAACCACCCCAATTAGGAACGAACTGCATGTGAACTTGAATTGTCCAATTTCTTACACGCATTGATTTCGGATCGAGCCCAAAACTTGGGCAACATGATAATATGGTGGGACGAACCATTTGGTTAAGTTTGAGTGAAATCCGATCTCTAGAACTCCCCAATACACCAACCCACCCAATTAGGAACGAACTGCCTTTGAACTTGAATTGTCCAATTTTTTACACCTATTGATTTCGGATCGAGCCCAAAACTTGGGCAACGTCATAATATGGTGGGAGGACTCATTTGCTTAAGTTTGAGTGAAATTCTATCTCTAGAACTACCCAAAACACCAACCACTCCAATTGATAACGAACTGCCTTTGACCTTGAATTGTCCAATTTCTTACACCTATTGATTTCGGATCGAGCCCAAAACTTGGGCAACAACATAATATGGTGGGAGGAGTCATTTGGTTAAATTTGAGTGAAATCCGATCTCTAGAACTACCCAAAACACCAACCACTCCAATTAGGAACGAACTGCCTTTGAACTTGAATTGTCCAATTTCGTACACCTATTGATTTCGGATCGAGCCCAAAATTTGGGAAACATCATAATATGGTGGGAGGAGTCGTTTGGTTAGTTTTGAGTGAAATCCGATCTCTAGAACTATGGTATACAGCAACCACTCCGATTAGGAACGAACTGCCTTTGAACATAAATTGTCCAATTTCTTACACCTATGGATTTTGGATCGACCCCAAAACTTGGGCAACATCATAATATGGTGGGAGGAGTCATTTGGTTAAGTTTTAGCGAAATCCTATCTCCAGAACTACCCAAAACACCTACCACTCCAATTAGGAACGAACTGCCTTTGAACTGGAATTGTCCAATTTCTTACACCTATTGATTTCGGATCGAGCCCAAAACAGGGACAACATCATAATATGGTGGGAGGAGTCATTTGGATAGTTTTGGGTGAAATCCGATCCCTAGAACTATGGAATACACCAACCACTCCGACTAGGAACGAACCGGCTTTGAACATAAATTGTCCAAGTTCTTAAACCTATTGATTTCGGATCGAGCCCAAAACTTGGGCAACAGCATAATATGGTGGGAGGAGTCATTTGCTTAAGTTTGAGTTAAATCCTATCTCTAGAACTACCCAAAACACCAACCACTCCAATTGGGAATGAATTGCCTTTGAACTTGAATTGTCCAATTTCTTGCACCTATTGATTTCGGATTGAGCCCAAAACTTGGGCAAACACATAATATGGTGGGAGGAGTCATTTGGTTAATTTTGAGTGAAATCCGATCTCTAGAACTACCCAAAACACCAACCCCTCCAATTTGGAACGAACTGCGTTCGAACTTGAATTGTCCAATTTCTTACACCTATTGATTTCGGATCGAGCCCAAAACATGGGCAACATCATCATATGGTGGGAGGAGTCATTTGTTTAATTTTGAGTGAAATCCGATTTCTAGAACTACCCAATACACCAACCAACCCAATTAGGAACGAACTGCATTTGAACTTGAATTGTCCAATTTCTTACACCTATTGATTTCGGATGGAGCCCAAAACTTGGGCAACATAATAATATGGTGGGAGGAACCATTTGGTTAAGTTTGAGTGAAATCCGATCTCTAGAACTACCCAATACACCAACCCACCCAATTAGGAACGAACTGCCTTTGAACTTGAATTGTCCAATTTCTTAAATCTACTGATTTCAGACCGATCCCAAAACTTGGGCAACATCATAATATGGTGGGAGGAGTCATTTGGTTATGTTTGAGTGAAATCCGATCTCTATAACTACCCAAAACACCAACCACGCCAATTAGGAACGAACTGCCTTTGAACTTGAATTGTCCAATCTCTTACACCTATTGATTTCGGATCGAGCCCGAAACTTGGGCAACATCATAATATGGTGGGAGGTGTCATTTGGTTAGTTTTGAGTGAAATCCGATCTCCAGAACTACCCAATACACCAACCACCGCAATTAGGAACTGTCTGCTGCGCAAATCTCACGGCCTTGAGTTCCGGGCCGAGGGGATGTGCGTTGACACGCGGTTTCCTGCTTTTGGGTGCGGTGTGGTTGTGCGCAAGCGTGCCAGCACGGTCTACCGTGCGTCGAGATGTTTGATGAGTGTTGGATGGATAAGTGGTGCGCCTGTTTGAACTCGTCTTCTTAATCAAACGATTGTAGCCGAGAGAGGAACTGGTCTCGGCTGTTAGGTTCACGGCCTGAACTACAAGGCCGTTGAGTGATGGTGTTGGTGGTGGGTTTTGGGCGGTGCTCCGGCGCGCTGCTCAGGGAGCGGCGGTCGTGCGATATATGGGGTGAGTGAACGAACAACAAGGATGGTGCTCCGGCGCCTTGAAAATCAAGGGTCGTATGATATATTGATGAATGGATTTTCCTTACAACCTAACGCTACTCCTAGGAAAGCAAGTAAAGATATTGAAAGTGCATTACAGGAAAAAATAAGTTGCTCCGTGGGAGGCTTTGTTTTGGTGTTGAACCCTTTGAATGTAGCTCGAGCCTTGTATTTATAGGGAGAATCCCTGGAGGAGTAATCGAGGCTGAAAATCTGCGTGGTGGAGCTTGATTAGAGCAAGTGGGCAGTCCAATCGACATTTGGGATCGTGAAGTATGGTGATGAG
>NW_018921246.1:64548-91170 GCF_002207925.1 Prunus avium
GTGGGAGGAGTCATTTGGTTAGTTTTGAGTGAAATCCGATTTCTAGAACAATGGAATACACCAACCACTCCGATTTGGAACGAACTGCGTTTGAACATAAATTGTCCAATTTCTTACACCTATTCATTTCGAATCGAGCCCAAAACTTGGGGAACATCACAATGTGGTGGGAGGAGTCATTTGGTTAAGTTTGAGTGAAATCCGATCTCTAGAACTACCCAAAACATCAACCACTCCAATTAGGAACGAACTGCCCTTGAACTTGAATTGTCCAATTTCTTACACCTATTGATTTCGGATCGAGCCCAAAACTTGGGCAACATCATAATATGGTGGGAGGAGTCATTTGGTTAAGTTTGAGTGAAATCCAATCTCTAGAACTACCCAAAACCCGAACTACTCCAATTAGGAACGAACTTTCTTTCAACTAAAATTTTCCAATTTCTTACACCTACTGATTTCAGACCGAGCCCAAAACTTGGGATGTTCAACATCTGGTGGGAGGAGTCATTTGGTTAATTTTGAGTGAAATCCGATCTCTAGAACTATCCAATATACCAACCACCCCAATTCGGAACGAACTGCCTTTCAACTTGAATTGTCCAATTTCTTACACCTATTGATTTCGGATCGAGCCCAAAACTTGGGAAATATCATAATATGGTGGGGGGAGTCATTTGGTTAGTTTTGAGTGAAATCCGATCTCTAGAACTACCCAAAACACCAACCACTCCAATTAGGAACGAACTGCCTTTGAACTTGAATTGTCCAATTTTTTTCACCTATTGATTTCGGATCGAGCCCAAAACTTGGGAAATATCATAATATGGTGGGAGGAGTCATTTGGTTACTTTTGAGTGAAATCCGATCTCTAGAACTATGGAATACACCAACCACTTCAATTAGGAATGAACTGCCTTGGAACAAAAATTGTCCAATTTCTTACACCTATTGATTTCGGATCGAGCCCAATACTTGGGCAACATCATAATCTGGTGGGAGGAGTCATTTGGGTACTTTTGAGTGAAATCCGCTCACTAGAACTATCCAATACACCAACCACTTCAATTAGGAATGAACTGCCTTGGAACAAAAATTGTCCAATTTCTTACACCTATTGATTTCGGATCGAGCCCAATACTTGGGCAACATCATAATCTGGTGGGAGGAGTCATTTGGGTACTTTTGAGTGAAATCCGCTCACTAGAACTATCCAATACACCAACCACTTCAATTAGGAATGAACTGCCTTGGAACAAAAATTGTCCAATTTCTTACACCTATTGATTTCGGATCGAGCCCAATACTTGGGCAACATCATAATCTGGTGGGAGGAGTCATTTGGGTACTTTTGAGTGAAATCCGCTCACTAGAACTATCCAATACACCAACCACTTCAATTAGGAATGAACTGCCTTGGAACAAAAATTGTCCAATTTCTTACACCTATTGATTTCGGATCGAGCCCAATACTTGGGCAACATCATAATCTGGTGGGAGGAGTCATTTGGGTACTTTTGAGTGAAATCCGCTCACTAGAACTATCCAATACACCAACCACTTCAATTAGGAATGAACTGCCTTGGAACAAAAATTGTCCAATTTCTTACACCTATTGATTTCGGATCGAGCCCAATACTTGGGCAACATCATAATCTGGTGGGAGGAGTCATTTGGGTACTTTTGAGTGAAATCCGATCTCTAGAACTATGGAATACACCAACCACTCCGATTAGGAACGAACTGCCTGTGAACATAAATTGTCCAATTTCTAACAACTATTCAATTCGTTTCTAGCCCAAAACTTGGGCAACATCATAATCTGGTGGGAGGAGTCATTTGGTTAAGTTTGAGTGAAATCTGATCTATAGAACTAACCAAAACACCAACCACAACAATTAGGAACGAACTGCCTTTGAACTTGAATAGTCCAATGTCTTACACCTATTGATTTTGGAACGAGCCCAAAAGTTAGGCAACAACATAATATGGTGGGAGGAGTCATTTGGTTAAGTTTGAGTGAAATCCGATATCTAGAACTACCAAAACACCAACCACTCCAATTCGGAATGAACTGCCTTTGATCTTGAATTGTCCAATTTGTTACACCTATTGATTTCGGATCGAGCCCAAAACTTGGGCAACATTATAATATGGTGGGAGGAGTCATTTGGTTAAGTTTGAGGGAAATCCAATCTCTAGAACTACCGAAAACCCCAACCACTCCAATTAGGAACGAACTTCCTTTCAACTAAAATTTTCCAATTTCATACACCTATTGATTTCAGACCGAGCCCAAAACTTGGGCTGTTCATCATATGGTGGGAGGAGTCATTTGGTTAATTTTGAGTGAAATCCGATCTATAGGACTACCCAAAACACCAACCACTCCAATTAGGGACGAACTGCCTTTGAACTTGAATTGTCCAATGTCTTACACCTATTGATTTTGGAACGAGCCCAAAACTTAGGGAACATCATAATATGGTGGGAGGAGTCATTTGGTTAAGTTTGAGTGAAATCCAATCTCTAGAACTACCCAAAACCCCAACCACTCCAATTAGGAACGAACTTCCTTTGAACTAAAATTTTCCAATTTCTTACACCTATTGATTTCAGATCGAGCCCAAAAGTTGGGCTGTTCATAATATGGTGGGAGGAGTCGTTTGGTGAATTTTCAGTGAAATCCAATCTCTAGAACTATCCAATACACCAACCACCCCAATTCGGAACGAACTGCCTTTCAACTTGAATTGTCCAATTTCTTACACCTATTGATTTCGGATCAAGCCCAAAACTTGGGCAACATCATAATATGGTGGGAGGAGTCATTTGGTTAAGTTTGAGTGAAATCCGATCTCTAGAACTACCCAAAACACCAACCACTCCAATTAGGAACGAACTGCGTTTGAACTTGAATTGTCCAATTTCTTACGCCTATTGATCTCAGATCGAGCCCAAAACATGGGCAACATCATTATATGGTGGGAGGAGTCATTTGGTTAGTTTTGAGTGAAATCCGATCTCTAGAACTATGGAATACACCAGCCACTTCGATTAGGAACAAACTGCCTTTGAACATAAATTGTCCAGTTTCTTGCACCTATTGATTTCGGATCGAGCCCAACACTTGGGCAACATCATAATATGATGGGAGGAGTCATTTGGTTAAGTTTGAGGGAAATCCGATCTCTAGAACTACCCAAAACACCAACCACTCCAATTAGGAACGAACTGCCGTTGAACTTGAATTGTCCAATTTCTTACACCTATTGATTTCGGATCGAGCCCAACACTTGGGCAACATCATAATATGATGGGAGGAGTCATTTGGTTAAGTTTGAGGGAAATCCGATCTCTAGAACTACCCAAAACACCAACCACTCCAATTAGGAACGAACTGCCGTTGAACTTGAATTGTCCAATTTCTTACACCTATTGATTTCGGATCGAGCCCAAAACTTGGGCAATATCATAATATGGTGGGAGGAGTCATTTGGTTACTTTTGAGTGAAATCCGATCTCTAGAACTATAGAATACACCAACCACTTCAATTAGGAATGAACTGCCTTCGTACTTGAATTGTCCAATTTCTTACACCTATTGATTTCGGATCGAGCCCAAAACTTGGGCAACATCATAGTACGGTGGGAGGAGTCATTTGGTTCAGTTTGGGTGAAATCCGATCTCTAGAACTACCAAATACACCAAGCACCCCAATTAGGAACGAACTGCCTTTGAACTTGAATTGTCCAATTTCTTACACCTATTGATTTCGGATCGAGCCCAAAACTTGGGCAACATCATAGTACGGTGGGAGGAGTCATTTGGTTCAGTTTGGGTGAAATCCGCTCTCTAGAACTACCAAATACACCAAGCACCCCAATTAGGAACGAACTGCCTTTGAACTTGAATTGTCCAATTTCTTACACCTATTGATTTCGGATTGATCCCAAAACTTGGGCAACATCATAATATGGTGGGAGGGGTCATTTGGTTAAGTTTGAGTGAAATCCAATGTCTAGAACTACCCAAAGAACCAACCACTCCAATTAGAAAAGAACTGCCTTCGAACTTGAATTGTCCAATTCTTACACCTATTGATTTCGGATCGACCGCAAAACTTGGGCAACATCATAATATGGTGGGAGGAGTCATTTTACTTGTTTTGAGTGAAATCTGATCTCTAGAACTATGGAATACACCAACCACTCCGATTAGGAACGAACTGCCTTTGAAAATAACTTGTCCAATTTCTTACACCAATTGATTTCGGATCGTGCCCAAAACTTGGGCAACATCATAATATGGTGGGAGGAGTCATTTGGTTAGTTTTGAGTGAAATCCAATCTGTAAAACTGTGGAATACACCAACCACTCCGATTAGGAACGAACTGCCTTTGAACATAAATTGTCCAATTGCTTACACCTATTGATTTCGGTTTCCTCTTGCCGACTGACGAACTCCCCTATACCCGGCCGGGAGTTGGGCGTCGACCATGTTGACAACAGGTGGAGGGAACGGCTTGGAGTCGACCTGCATGGCCGCCTTTTCCGGGAACTGAAGCCTCTTCTCGTCTATTAATTTCTGGATAACGTCTCGCAAGACAACGCAGTTGTTGGTGTTGTGAGACCAAGAACTGTGGTATTTGCAAAACGTTTTCCCTTTGAGTTCTTCGGGCTTCGGGATTTTATGGCCGAAGGATAATTTCACCTTTTTCTCGGCCAATAACAAGTCGAAGATAGCCTCGGCCCTTGTTAAATCAAAAGTGTAGGCCTTCGTTTCCCTTGTTACGAACTTGGCGTCGGGGATTTTTGTGCGGCTATTGTCAGTTTTAACAAGCCTTTTGCAAACGAAGGGTTTGTCTATGTTGACTTCGGCCGAGCTCATCTCGACCTGATCGCCCTCGGCCTCCGCGGAGCCGTCTGCTTCGGCGTAGCTGACGATGGGATTCCTGTAGTAGGTTCCTTTTAAGGCCGTCTTCTTCTGCATCTCTTCTTTCAACAAGGACGCGTACCTGTCCACTTTGTTGGTCAAGTCATGCATGTCCCGGAATTCGATTCCCTGGAACTTCTTCCGGTATTCGAATTCCAATCCTTCCTCGGCCATCTTGACGAACTCCCTTTCTGGTAGGTTCGTGCGGCACCAATTCCTACATGTTTGGTTCCTTTCGAGGCCGTCTTCTTCTGCATCTCTTCTTTCAACAAGGACGCGTACCTGTCCACCTTGTTGGTCAAGTCATGCATGTCCCGGATCCCTTGAGGTGGTGCCTCCTGTTGGGCTGTATATGGCCGCGCGACCTGTAGCACCTCGTTCTGAGGCCTCGCCTGCTAGGCCATTTGAACAAAGGGCTCGGCCGGGATGACCGAGCTAGTTGACGCAAGATAAGCACTGTGGGTTTGGCCATGGTGCGTATGCGTTGTTGCTGGAACGGCCGACCCATAGTGAAGGTGAGAGCCCAAAGGACACGACGACGCCTGCAAAGGTGGTGAGACGGTCAGACTGCCCTGACCGTACTGTTGTGATGATACAGCGGTCGTGTTGCTTGGGCCAGGATGGGTGTGGACGGCCGCAGTATGAACTGGGCCGAGCGGGTGGCTCGCAGGATGCGCGAAGCTGCCGTGCCCTAGTGATACGGCCAAAGCATGGAGCGGTCCGCGCGCTGTTTCTGCCGAGTAGGCTGGTCCAGAGTTCGCCCACGTGGGCTGGGACTGCCCCCAGCTGTTTGTTGGTGGCAAAGAATGCTGGCCATAGCCTGATGCTTGCGTGTGGGCCGAGACGCCGAGGCTGCTGCTTTCGCCGTAAGGCTCGATTCTCTCTCGCTCTTGGCTCCTCGGTCCGGCTCTGGGAGGTGTTGCGGGCGAGGCCACCGGCATCCTCTCCTGAAAAAGCGTCCGCAGTTCTGAGGAGAACCTGTCCATCGCGGCCATGAAGGATGTTTCTATCCTGTTGGCCTTCTTGGACATCAGTTCCTCTACTATTGCCTGTTCCTGCATGGATTCGGCCGTGCGATACGTCGTTACTGGAATGCTGGCCGAGATCTCGACCGCACGTTTGGTCTCGGTAGTTGTGATTGGTGAGGCGGACTCAGGAGTCTCAGAAGTCATTTCGACTGCTTTGTTTTTGACAAGAGTCCCACCGGGCGTGCCAAAAGTGTCTGCCGCGCAAATCTCATGGCCTGGAGTTCCGGGCCGAGGGGATGTGCGTTGACACGTGGTTTCCTGCTTTTGAGTGCGGTGCAGTTGTGCGCGGGCATGCCAGCACGGTCTACCGTGCGTCGAGATGTTTGATGAGTGTTGGATGGATAAATGGTGCGCCTGTTTGAACTCGTCTTCTTAATCAAACGATTGTAGCCGAGAGAGGAAATGGTCTCGGCTGTTAGGTTCACGGCCTGAACTACAAGGCCGTTGAGTGATGGTGTTGGTGGCAGGTTTTGGGCGGTGCTTCGGCGCGCTGCTCAGGGAGCGGCGGTCGTGTGATATATGGGGTGAGTGAACGAACAACAAGGATGGTGCTCCTGCGCCTTGAAAGTCAAGGGTCGTATGATATATTGATGAATGGATTTTCCTTACAACCTAACACTACTCCTAGGAAAGCAAGTAAAGATATTGAAAGTGCATTACAGGAAAAAATAAGTTGCTCCGTGGGAGGCTTTGTTTTGGTGTTAAACCTTTTGAATGTAGTCCGAGCCTGGTATTTATTGGAAGAGTTCCTGGAGGAGGCCGAGATGATCATGCCTTAGCACTTCTTCTTCTGTCTTCAGGAGGGCGAACTACCCTGGCGAAACGCTGCGTTTTGGTTTTTACGAGCAAGGGCCGGGGCCGAGAAAAGGGGTTCACTCGGCCAGCTCATGGCCGTGAATTATTAGGCACAAACAGAACGAACTACCTTTGAACATAAATTGTCCAATTTCTTACACCTATATATTTCGGATCGAGCCCAAAACTTGGGAAACATCATAATCCGGTGGGAGGAGTCATTTGGTTAAGTTTGAGTGAAATCCGATCTCTAGAACTACCCGAAACACCAACCCCACCAATTAGTAACGAACTGCCTTTGTACTTGAATTGTCCAATTTCATACACCTATTGATTTTGGATCGAGCCCAAAACTTGGGCAACATCATAATATGGTGGGAGGTGTCATTTGGTTAAGTTTGAGTGAAATCCGATCCCCAGAACTACCTAAAACACCAACCACTCCAATTTGGAACGAACTGCCTTTCAACTTGAATTGTCCAATTTCTTACACCTACTGATTTCGGATCGAGCCCAAAACTTGGGCAACATCATAATATGGTGGGAGGATTCATTTGGTTAATTTTGAGTGAAATCTGAGCTCTGGAACACCCCAATACACCAACCACCCCAATTTGGAAAGAACAGCCTTTGAACTTGAATTGTCCAATTTCTTACACCTATTGATTTCGGATCAACCCCAAAACTTGGGCAACATCATAATATGGTGGGAGTATTCATTTGGTTAATTTTGATTGAAATCCGATCTCTAGAACTATGGATTACACCAACCACTTCAATTTGGAACGAACTGCCTTTGAACTTGAATTGTCCAATTTCTTACACCTATTGATTTCGGATCGAGCCCAAAACTTGAGCAACATCGTAATTATATGGTGGGAGTCATTTGGTTAGTTTTGAGTGAAATCCGATCTCTGGAACTAACCAATACACCAACCAATGCAATTAGGAACGAACTGCCGTTGAACTTGAATTGTCCAATTTCTTACACCTATTGATTTCGGATCGATCCCAAAACTTGGGCAACATAATAATATGGTGGGAGGGGTCATTTGGTTAAGTTTGAGTGAAATCTGATCTCTAGAACTACCGAAAACACCAACCACTCCAATTAGGAACGAACTGCCTTTGAACTTGAATTGTCCAATTTCTTACACCTATTGATTTCGGATCGAGCCCAAAACTTGGGCAACATCACAATATGGTGGGAGTCATTTGGTTAGTTTTGAGTGAAATCCGATCTCTAGAACTATGGAATGAACCAACCACTCCGATTAGGAAGGAACTGCCTTTGAACATAAATTGTCCAATTTCTTACACCTATTGATTTCTGATCGAACCCAAAACTTGGGCAACATCGTAATACGGTGGGAAGAGTCATTTGGTTAAGTCTTTGAGAAATTCAATCTCTAGAACTACCCAAAACACCAACCACTTCAATTAGGAACGAACTGCCTTTGAACTTGAATAGTCCAATTTCTTACACCTATTGATTTCGGATCGAGCCCAAAACTTGGGCAACATCCTAATATGGTGGGAGGAGTCATTTGTTTAATTTTGAGAGAAATCCAATCTCTAGAACTACCCAAAACACCAACCACTCCAATTAGGAACGAACTGCCTTTGAACTTGATTTGTCCAATTTCTTACACCTATTGATTTCGGATCGAGCCCAAAACTTCGGCAACATCATAATATGGTGGGAGGAGTCATTTGGTTAAGTTCGTGTGAAATCCGATCTCTAGAACAAGCCAAAACACCAACCACTCCAATTAGGAACGAACAGCCGTCGAAATTGAATTGTCCAATTTCTTATACCTATTGATTTCGGATCGACCCCAAAACTTGGTTAACGTCATAATATGGTGGGAGGTGTCATTTGGTTAAGTTTGAGTGAAATCCGATCTCCAGAACTACCCAAAACAGCAACCACTCCAATTAGGAACGAACTGCCTTTGAACTTGAATTGTCCAATTTCTTACACCTATTGTATTCGGATGGAGCCCAAAACTTGGGCAACATCGTAATACGGTGGGAGGAGTCATTTGGTTAGTTTTGAGTGAAATCCAATCTCTAAAACTGTGGAATACACCCACCACTCCAATTAGGAACGAACTGCCTTTGAACATAAATTGTCCAATTTTTTACACCAATTGATTTCGGATCGAGCGTAAAACTTGGGAAACACCATAATATTGTGGGAGGAGTCATTTGGTTAAGTTTGAGTGAAATCCGATCTCCAGAACTACCCAAAACCCCAGCCCCTCCAATTAATAACGAACTGCCTCTGAACATGAATTGTCCAATTTCATACAGCTATTGATTTCGGATCGAGCCCAAAACTTGGGCAACATCATAATATGGTGGGAGGTGTCATTTGGTTAAGTTTGAGTGAAATCCGATCCCTAGAACTACCCAAAACACCAACCACTCCAATTTGGAAGGAACTGCCTTTGAACATGAATTGTCCAATTTCTTACACCTATTGACTTCGGATCGAGCCCAAAACCTGGGCAACATCATAATACGGTGGGAAGAGTCATTTGGTTAAGTCTTAGTGAAATCCAATCTCTAGAACTACCCAAAACACCAACCACTTCAATTAGGAACGAACTACCTTTGAACTTGAATAGTCCAATTTCTTACAACTATTGATTTCGGATCGAGCCCAAAACTTGGGCAACATCCTAATATGGTGGGAGGAGTCATTTGGTTAGTTTTGAGTGAAATCCGATCTCTAGAACTATGGAATACACCAACCACTCCGATTCGGAACGAACTTCCTTTGAACATAAATTGTCCCATTTATTACACCTATTGATTTCGGATCGAGCCCAAAAATTGAGCAAAATCATAGTATGGTGGGAGGAGTCATTTGGTAAAGTTTGAGTGAAATCCGATCTCTAGAACCACCCAAAACACCAACCACTCCAATTAGGACCGAACTGCCTTTGAACTTGAATTGTCCAATTTCTTACACATATTGATTTCGGATCGATCCCAAAACTTGGGCAACATTATAATATGGTGGGAGGAGTCATTTGGTAAAGTTTGAGTGAAATCCGATCTCTAGAACCACCCAAAACACCAACCACTCCAATTAGGACCGAACTGCCTTTGAACTTGAATTGTCCAATTTCTTACACATATTGATTTCGGATCGATCCCAAAACTTGGGCAACATTATAATATGGTGGGAGGAGTCATTTGGTTAGTTTTGAGTGAAATCCGATCTCTAGAACTATGGAATACATCAACCACTCCGATTAGGAACGAACTGCCTTCGAACATAAATTGTCCAATTTCTTAAACCTATTGATTTCGGATCGAACCCAAAACTTGGGCAAAATCATAATATGGTGGGAGGAGTCATTTGGTTCAGTTTGAGTGAAATCCGATCTCTAGAACTACCCAAAACACCAACCGATCCAATTAGGAAAGAACTTCCTTTGAAGTTGAATTGTCCAATTTCTTACACCTATTGACTTCGGATCGAGCCCAAAACCTGGGCAACAACATAATATGGTGGGAGGATTCATTTGGTTAGTTTTGAGTGAAATCCGATCTCTAGAACTATGGAATACACCAACCACTCCGATTAGGAACGAACTACCTTTGAACTTGAATTGTCCAATTATTTACACCTATTGATTTCGGATCGAGCCCAAAACTTGGGCAACATCATAATATGGCGGGAGGATTCATTTGGTTAATTTTGAGTGAAATCTGATCTCTGGAACACCCCAATACACCAACCACCCCAATTTGGAACGAACAGCCTTTGAACTTGAATTATCCAATTTCTTACACCTATTGATTTCGGATCGACCCCAAAACTTGGGCAACATCATAATATGGTGGGAGTATTCATTTGGTTAATTTTGATTGAAATCCGATCTCTAGACCTGTGGAATACACCAACCACTTCAATTTGGAACGAACTGCCTTTGAACTTGAATTGTCCAATTTCTTACACCTATTGATTTCAGATCGAGCCCAAAACTTGGGCAACATCATAATATGGTGGGAGGAGTCATTTGGTTAAGTTTGAGTGAAATCCGATCTCTAGAACTACCCAAAACACCAACCACTCCAATTAGGAACGAACTGCCTTTGAACTTGAATTGTCCAATTTCATACACCTATTGATTTCGGATCGAGCCCAAAACTTGGGTAACATCATAATATGGTGGGAGGAGTCATTTGGTTAAGTGTGAGTGAAATCCGATCTCTAGAACTTCCCGAATCACCAACCACTCCAATTTAGAACGAAATACCTTTGAACTTGAATTGTCCAATTTCTTCCACCTATTGAATTTGGATCAAGCCCAAAACTTGGGCAACATCATAATATGGATGGAGGGGTCATTTGGTTAAGTTTGAGTGAAATCCGATCTCTAGAACTACCCAAAACACCAACCACTCCAATTAGGAACGAACTGCCTTTGAACTTGAATTGTCCAATTTCTTACACCTACTGATTTCGGATCGAGCCCAAAACTTGGGCAACATCATAATATGGTGGGAGGGGTCATTTGGTTAGTTTTTAGTGAAATCCGATCTCTAGAACTATGGAATACACCAACCACTCAGATTAGGAACGAACTGCCTTTGAACATAAATTGTCCAATTTCTTACACCTATTGATTTCGGATCGAGCCCAAAACTTCGGCAACATCATAATAAGGTGGGAGGAGTCATTTGGTTAAGTTTGAGTGAAATCCGATCTCTAGAACAACCCAGAACACCAACAACCCGAATTAGGAACGAACTGCCTTTGAACTTGAATTGTCCAATTTCTTACACCTATTGATTTTGGATGGAGCCCAAAACTTGGGCAATATCATAATATGGTGGGAGGAGTCATTTGGTTAGTTTTGAGTGAAATCCGATCTCTAGAACTACCCAAAACACCAACCACTCCAATTAGGAATGTACTTCCTTTGAACTTGAATTGTCCATTTTCTTACAGCTACTGATTTCGGATCGAGACCAAAACTTGGGCAACATCATAATATGGTGGGAGCAGTCCTTTGGTTAGTTTTGAGTGAAATCCGACCTCTAGAACTATGGAATACACCAACCACTCCGATTAGGAACGAACTGCCTTTGAACATAAATTGTCCAATTTCTTAAACCTATTGATTTCGGATCGAGCCCAAAACTTAGGCAACATCATAATTTGGTGGGAGGAGTCGTTTGGTTAGGTTTGAGTGAAGTCCGATCCCTAGAACTACCCAAAACAACAACCACTCCAATTAGGAACGAACTGCCTTTGAACTTGAATTGTCCAATTTCTTACACCTATTCATTTCTGATCGAGGCCAAAACTTGGGCAACATCATAATATGGTGGGAGGAGTCATTTGGTTTAGTTTGAGTGAAATCCGATCTCTAGAACTACACAAAACACCAACCACTCCAAGTAGGAACGAGATGCCTTTGAACTTGAATTGTCCAATTTCTTACACCTATTGATTTCGGATCGAGCCCAAAACTTGGGCTGTTCATAATATGGTGGGAGGAGTCGTTTGATTAATTTTGAGTGAAATCCGATCTCTAGAACTATCCAATACACCAACCACTCCAATTCGGAACGAACTGCCTTTCAACTTGAATTGTCCAATTTCTTACCCCTATTGACTTCGGATCAAGCCCAAAACTTGGGCAATATCATAATATGGTGGGAGGAGTCATTTGGTTAAGTTTGAGTGAAATCCGATCTATAGAACTACCCAAAACACCAACCACTCGTATTAGGAACGAACTGCCTTTGAACTTGAATTGTCCAATTTCTTACACCTACTGATTTCGGATCGAGCCCAAAACTTGGGCAACATCATAATATGGTGGGAGGAGTCATTTGGTTAGTTTTGAGTGAAATCCGATCTCTAGAACTATGGAATACACCAACCACTCCGATTAGGAACGAACTGCGTTTGAACATAAATTGTCCAATTTCTTAAACCTATTGATTTTGTATCTAGCCCAAAACTTGGGCAACATCATAATATGGTGGGAGGAGGCATTTGGTTAGTTTTTAGTGAAATCCGATCTCTAGAACTATGGAATACACCAACCACTCCGACTAGGAACGAACTGCCTATGAACATAAATTGTCCAATTTCTTAAACCTATTGATTTCGGATCAAGCCCAAAACTCGGGCAACATCATAATATGGTGGGAGGAGTCATTTGGTTAAGTTTGAGTGAAATCCGATCTCTAGAACTACCCAAAACGCCAACCACACCAATTCGTAATGATCAGTTCATAATTGTATATCATTTTGTACCCCTCTAGCTTATGATTTGGTTATGTTATTGAGTTAAACTTGTGCTTTTAATCCCTTTTCTGTTTATCATTCAGTTCATTGGACCTTAGATAGCAATGGTGGCTTTGGATAGGAAAAGATGCAAAATGGTGCAAAAACGAGCAGACTGAGTTAGCAATTTGTTTCGGCCTTAACTTCCTCCTCCCAACATGTATTGGCCCAATTACTATGTGGTTGGAAAGAAGAGATTCTGAACTGCAAGATGGACTGCTAAAACGTATCAATTGATGAAGCCAAGCCCAATCCCTAGGCCCATCAAAATGCACACCATACATTCCAGTCTATTTTCGATAGTCAACTTGCAAGGCCCAAAACATACACTTATACCGCTCAGATGGGAATGCATTCTTCATCAAAGTTGTTCCAATGGGTGTCTATTATGACATATCCAAATTTGAACACCATTGGATACATATTGAAATATCAGGCCTTCATACACCAAGTCTGGTTCAGCAGCATCTTTTATTTCCAGCAACCAAAAGAAAACCACATGGGTTGGCAGCAAAAGGCAGCGACAAATGAACACCCATGTGAAGAAAGCTTGAGGTGCAGCAAAAGAAGTATGGGATGGGATTGATTCCAACCACACTAACATAGACAAGATGAAGTGGGAGTTATGGGTTGTATTAAATGAGGAATGGTGGTGTTGGATTTCATCATGATGTTCCTCCCTCTTAGCCCTATAAATAGAGGAGTCTTCAAGCTACAAAATTCACTTCAGCCATCCTCCACACTTCCATCATTCCATCAACACATCCAGAAATCATCCTCATACATTCCCACAACCCCAAACACTCAAGCAATCAACCCAATACTCTAAACTGCCCCAAAATCACCAAAACAGCTCCAGAAAACCTCCCTTCCATTTCCCTACGAATTTCCTCTTTCTCAGCCATCACCACTCACTCAAACTCATCCCAAATCACCTCCATATCCTTCATACAGCCTTCTAGACGTGGAGAAGCTCTTGGAGAAGCATTGGACACTACAAGAACTTCAGAAAAGGGTTTTTCTACTCTTATGGAATTCATTATGTTTTCCCATTTCTATTTTAGTTTCTTCTCCATTATGAGTAGCTAAATCCATACCTAGGGCTTCGATGTAACCTAACATGAATATTCTGGGTTTATAAGTTTGAAGTTTGGAGTTTCAAGTTTGATTCATGATTCATGTTCTTATTCATTATGCTTATAAGTTAACACGCTTGTTTGAATGATTGATCACCATTAGAACTTGGTTGTTAACTATCTTGGTTTGAATTAAGAGTAAACACCATGCTTTAATTCGAATTGAACTATGAATAGGAAGAGTATGTATGGACATTCGACAACAGGGATTAGATACATGCTTGGTTGTTTAAATTATTCTTCTATGCTTAATGGGTTCCTAATGCTTAATTTTAGGTCAGACAACAAATGATCAAATTAGGGAATTAGGAACACAAGGTTAGGACCAAACACCATGGCCTAATCATACTTTAGCTAGAATCAATCCTTGAATCTGAATTAGACTTGTTACTTGAATCTTTATAACCAAGAATTGAATTGTTATGGTGAATCGAATGCCCTAGTCTCCAAACCTGTGCTTTAACCTTCAAAACCACCCTTTGTTACTTTTGTTTACTTGCTTTCCGTTGCAATTTCAGTTTGTTCATTTCTTTCTATAATCACAAGCATTCTCACTTCAAAGTAAAAAACACGTAACGAACTGCCTTTGAACTTGAATTGTCCAACTTCTTACACCTAATGATTTCGGATCGAGCCCAAAACTTAGGCAACATCATAATATGGTGGGAGGAGTCATTTGGTTAAGTTTGAGTGAAATCCAATCTCTAGAACTACGGAATACACCAACCACTCCGATTAGGAACGAACTGCCTTTGAACATAAATTGTCCCATTTCTTACACCTATTGATTTCGGATCGAGCCCAAAACTCGGGCAACATCATAATATGGTGGGAGGAGTCATTTGGATAAGTTTCAGTGAAATCCGATCTCTAGAACTACCCAAAACACCAACCACACCAATTAGGAACGAACTGCCTTTGAACTTGAATTGTCCAATTTCCTACACCTATTGATTTCGGATCGAGCCCAAAACTTGGGCAACATCATAATATGGTGGGACGAGTCATTTGGTTAGTTTTCAGTGAAATCCGATCCCTAGAACTATGGAATACACCAACCACTCCGACTAGGAACGAACTGCCTTTGAACATAAATTGTCCAATTTCTTACACCTATTGATTTCGGATCGAGCCCAAAACTTGGGCAACATCATAATATGGTGGGAGGAGTCATTTGGTTAAGTTTGAGTCAAATCCGATCTCTAGAACTACCCAAAACACCAACCACTGCAATTACGAACGAACTGCCTACGAACTTGAATTATCCAATTTCCTACAACTATTGATTTCGGATCGAGCCCAAAACTTGAGCAACATCATAATATGGTGGGAGGAGTCATTTGGTTAGTTTTGAGTGAAATTAGATCTCTAGAACTATGGAATACCCCAACCACTGCGATTAGCAACGAACTGCCTTTGAACATAAATTGTCCAATTTGTTAAACCTATTGATTTCGGATCGAGCCCAAAACTTGGGCAACATCATAATATGGTGGGAGGATTCATTTGGTTAACTTTGGGTGAAATCCGATCTCTAGAACAACCCAAAACACCAACCACACCAATTAGTAACGAACTGCCTTTGAACTTGAATTGTCCAATTTCTTACACCTAATGATTTCGGATCGAGCCCAAAACTTGGGCGACATCATAATATGGTGGGAGGAGTCATTTGGTTAAGTTTGAATGAAATCCGATCTCTAGAACTACGGAATACACCAACCACTCCGATTAGGAACGAACTACCTTTAAACATAAATTGTCCCATTTCTTACACCTATTGATTTCGGATCGAGCCCAAAACTTGGGCAACATCATAATATGGTGGGAGGAGTCATTTGGATAAGTTTGAGTGAAATCCGATCTCTAGAACTACCCAAAACACCAACCACTCCAATTAGGAACGAACAGCCTTTGAACTTGAATTGTCCAATTTCTTACACCTTTTGATTTCGGATCGAGCCCAAAACTTGGGCAGCATCATAATGTGGTGGGACGAATCATTTGGTTAGTTTTGAGTGAAATCCGATCTCTAGAACTAGGGAATACACCAACCACTCCGATTAGGAACGAACTGCCTTTGAACATAAATTGTCCAATTTCTTACACCCATTGATTTCGGATCGAGCCCAAAACCTGGGCAACATCCTAATATGGTGGGAGGAGTCATTTGGTTAGTTTTTTAGTGAATTCCGATCTCTAGAGCTATGGAATACACCAACCACTACGATTAGGAACGAACTGCTTGTGAACATGAATTGTCCAATTTCTTAAACCTATTGATTTCGGATGGAGCCCAAAACTTGGGCAACATCATAACATGGTGGGAAGAGTCATTTGGTTAAGTTTGAGTGAAATCCGTTCTCTAGAACTACCCAAAACACCAACCACTCCAATTGGGAACGAACTGCCTTTGAACTTGAATTGTCCAATTTCTTACACCTATTGAATTCGGATCGAGCCCAAAACTTGGACAACGTCATAATATGATGGGAGGAGTCATTTGGTTAGTTTTGAGTGAAATCCGATCTCTAGAACCACGGAATACACCAACCACTCCGATTAGGAACGAACTGCCTTTGAACTTGAATTGTCCAATTTCTTACACCTATTGATTTCGGATCGAGCCCAAAACTTGGGCAACATCATAATATGGTGGGAGGAGTCAATTGGTTAAGTTTGAGCGAAATCCGATCTCTAGAACTACCCAAAACACCAACCACTTTAGTTACGAACAAACTGCCTTTGAACTTGAATTGTCCAATTTCTTACACCTATTGATTTCGGATCGAGCCCAAAACTTGGGCAACATCATAATGTGGTGGGAGGAATCATTTGGTTATTTTTGAATGAAATCCGATCTCTAGAACTATGGAATACACCAACCACTCCGATGAGGAACGAACTGCCTTTGAACACAAATTGTCCAATTTCTTGCACCTATTGATTTCGGATCGAGCCCAAAACTTGGGCAACATCATAATATGGTGGGAGGGGTCATTTGGCTAGTTTTGAGTGAAATCCGATCTCTAGAGCTATGGAATACACCAACCACTACGATTAGGAACGAACTGCCTTTGAACATAAATTGTCCAATTTCTTACACCTATTGATTTCGGATCGAGCCCAAAACTTGGGCAACATAATAATATGGTGGGAGGAGTCATTTGGTTAGTTTTCAGGGAAATCTGATCTCTAGAACTATGGAATACACCAACCACTCGGATTAGGAACGAACTACCTTTGAACATAAATTGTCCAATTTCTTACACCTATTGATTTCGGATCGAGCGCAAAACTTCGGCAACATCATAATATGGTGGGAGGAGCCATTTGGTTAAGTTTGAGTGAAATCCGATCTCTAGAACTACCCAAAACACGAACCACTTCAACTACGAACGAACTTCCTTTGAACTTGAATTGTTCGATTTCTTAAAACTATTGATTTCGGATCGAGTCCAAAACTTGGGCAACATCATAACATGGTGGGAGGAGTCATTTGGTTAAGTTTGAGTGAAATCTGATCACAAGAACTACCCAAAACACCAACCACACCAATTAGGAACGAACCGCCTTTGAACTTGAATTGTCCAATTTCTTACACCTACTGATTTCGGTTCGAGCCCAAAACTTGGGCAACATCATAATATGGTGGGACGAGTCATTTGGTAAAGTTTGAGTGAAATTAAATCTCTTGAACTACCCAAAACACCAACTACTCCAATTAGGAACGAACTGCCTTTGAACTTGAATTGCCCAATTTCTTACACCTATTGATTTCGGATCGAGCCCAAAACTTGGGCAACATCATAATATGGTGGGAGGAGTCATTTGGTTAAGTTTGAGTGAAATTCGATCTCTAGAACTACCCAATACACCAACCACCCCAATTAGGAACGAACTGCCTTTGAATTTGAATTGTCCAATTTCTTACACTTATTTATTTCGGATCGAGCCCAAAACGTGAGCAACATAATAATATGGTGGGAGGAGTCATTTGGTTAGTTTTCAGCGAAATCCGATCTCTAGAAGTATGGAATACACCAACCACTCCGATTTGGATCGAACTACCTTTGAACATAAACTGTCCAATTTCTTACATCTATTGATTTCAGATCGAGCCCAAAACTTGGGCAACATCATAATATGTGGGAGAAGTCATTTGGTTAAATTTGAGTGAAATCCGATCTCTAGAACTGCAGAAACACCAACCACTCCAATTAGGAACGAACTGCCTTTGAACTTGAATTGACCAATTTCTTAAACCAATTGATTTTGGATTGAGTCCAAAACTTGGGCAGCATCATAACATGGTGGGAGGAGTCATTTGTTTAAGTTTGAGTGAAATCCGATCTCTAGAACTACCCAAAACACCAACCACTACAATTAAAAACGAACTGCCTTTGAAATTGAATTGTCCAATTTCTTCAACCTATTGATTTCGGATTTAGCCCAAAACTTGGGCAACATCATAATGTTGTGGGAGGAGTCGTTTGGTTAAGTTTGAGTGAAATCCAATCTCTAGAACTACCCAAAACACCAACCACTCCAGTGAGGAACGAACTGCCTTTGAACTTGAATTGTCCAATTTCTTACACCTATTGATTTCGGATCGAGCCCAAAAATTGAGCAACACCATAATATGGTGGGAGGAGTCATCGAGGAGTCATTTGGTTAGTTTTGAGGGAAATCTAATCTCTAGAACTATGGAATACACCAACCACTCCGATTAGGAACGAACTGCCTTTGAACATAAATTGTCCAATTTGTTACACCTATTGATTTCGGATCGAGCCCAAAACTTGGGCAACAACATAATATTGTGGGAGGAGTCATTTGGTTAAGTTTGAGTGAAATCCGATCTCTAGAACTACCCAAAATACCAACCACTCCAATTAGGAACGAACTGCCTTTGAACTTGAATTGTCCAATTTCTTACATCTATTGGTTTCGGATCAAGCGCAAAACTTGAGCAACATCATAATATGGTGGGAGGTGTCATTTGGTTAGTTTTGAGTGAAATCCGATCTCTAGAACTATGGAATACAGCAACCACTACGATTAGGAATGAACTGCCTTCGAACATAAATTGTCCAATTTCTTACACTCTTTGATTTCGGATCGTGCCCAAAACTTGGGCAACATAATAATATGGTGGGAGGACTCATTTGGTTAGTTTTGAGGGAAATCCGATCTCTAGAGCTATGGAATACACCAACCACTTCGATTTGGAATGAACAACCTTTGAACATAAATTGTCCAATGTCTTACACCTATTGATTTTAGATCGAGCCCAAAATTTGGGCAACATCATTATATGGTGGGAGGAGTCATTTGGGTAAGTTTGAGTGAAATCCGATCTCTAGAACTACCCAAAACACCAACCACTCCAATTAGGAACGAACTTCCTTTGAACTTCAATTGTCCAATTTCTTAAACCAATTGATTTCGGATCGAGTCCAAAACTTGGGCAGCATCATAACATGGTGGGAGGAGTCATTTGGTTAAGTTTTAGTGAAATCCGATCTCTAGAACTACCCAAAGCACCAACCACTCCAATTAGGAACGAACTGCCTTTGAACTTGAATTGTCCAATTTCTTACACCTATTGATTTTGGATCGAGCCCAAAACTTGGGCAACAACACAATATGGTGGGAGGAGTCATTTGGTTAGTTTTGAGTGAAATCCGATCTCTAGAACTACCCAAAACACCAACCACTCCAATTAGGAACGAACTGCCTTTGAACTTGAATTGTCCAATTTCTTCAACGTATTGATTTCGGATTGACCCCAAAACTTGGGCAACATCATAATATTGTGGGAGGAGTCATTTGGTTAGTTTTGAGTGAAATCCGATCTCTAGAACCATGGAATACACCAACCACTCCGATTAGGAACGAACTGCCTTTGAACATAAATTGTCCAATTTCATACACCTATTGATTTTGGATCCAGCCCAAAATTTGGGCAACATCATAATATTGTGGGAGGAGTCATTTGTTTAAGTTTGAGTGAAATCCGATCTCTAGAACTACCCAAAACACCAACAACTCCAGTGAGGAACGAACTGCCTTTGAACTCGAATTGTCCAATTTCTTACACCTATTGATTTCGGATCGAGCCCAAAACTTGGGCAACATCATTATATGGTGGGAGGAGTCATTTGGTTAGTTTTGAATGAAATCCGAACCCCAGAACTATGGAATACACCAACCACTCCGATTAGGAACGAACTGCCTTCGAACATAAATTGTCCAATTTCTTAAACCTATTGAGTTCGGATCGTGCCCAAAACGTGGGCAACATCATAATGAGGTGGGAGGACTCATTTGGTTAGTTTTGAGGGAAATCCGATCTCTAGAGCTATGGAATACACCAACCACTCCGATTAGGAACGAACTGCCCTTGAACATGAATTGTCCAATATCTTAAACCTAATGATTTCGGATCGAGCCCAAAACTTGGGCAGCAAACTAATATGGTGGGAGGAGTCAGTTGGCTGAGTTTCAGTGAAATCCAATCTCTAAAACTACCCAAAACACCAACCATTCCAGTTAGGAACGAACTTCCATTGAACTTGAATTATCCAATTTCTTACACCTATTGATTTCGGATGGAGCCGAAAACTTGGCCAACATCATAATATGGTGGGAGGAGTCATTTGGTTAAGTTTGAGGGAAATCCAATCTCTAGAACTACCCGAAACACCAACCACTCCAATTAGGAACGAACTTCCTTTGAACTTGAATTGTCCAATTTCTTACACTTATTGATTTCGGATCGTGCCCAAAACTTGGGCAGCAAACTAATATGGTCGGAGGACTCATTTGGTAAGTTTTGAGGGAAATCCGATCACTAGAGCTATGGAATACACCAACCACTCCGATTAGGAACGAACTGCCTTTGAACATGAATTGTCCAATTTCTTAAACCTATTGATTTCGGATCGAGGCCAAAACTTGGGCAACATCATAGTATGGTGGGAGGAGTCATTTGGTTTAGTGTGAGTGAAATCCGATCTCTAGAACTACCCAAAACACCAACCACTCCAATTAGGAACGAACTGCCTTTGAACATGAATAGTATAATTTCTTAAACATATTGATTTCGAACCGAGGCCAAAACATGGGCAACATCATAATATGGTGGGAGGAGTCATTTGGTTAAGTTTGAGTGAAATCCAATCTCTACAACTACCCAAAACACCAACCACTTCAATTAGGAACGAACTGCCTTTTAACTTGAAATGTCCAATTTCTTACACCTATTGATTTCGGATCGAGCCCAAAACTTGGGCAACATCATAATTTGGTGGTAGGATTCATTTTGTTAGTTTTGAGTGAAATCTGATCCCTAGAACTATGGAATCCACCAACCACTCCGATTAGGAACGAACTGCCTTTGAACATAAATTGTCGAATTGCTTACACCTATTGATTTCGGATCGAGCCCAAAACTTGGGCAACATCATAATATAGTGGGAGGAGTCATTTGGTTAACTTTGAGTGAAATCCGATCTCTAGAACTACCGAAACACCAACCACTCCAATTAGGAACGAACTGCCTTTGAACTTCAATTGTCCAATTTCTTACACCTATTGATTTCGGATCGAGCCCAAAACTTGGGCAACAACACAATATGGCGGGAGGAGTCATATCGTTAGTTTTGAGTGAAATTCGATCTCTAGAACTATGGAATAAACCTACCACTCCGATTAGGAACGAACTGCCTTTGAACATAAATTGTCCAATTTCTTACACGTATTGATTTCGGATCGAGCCCAAAACTTGGCCAACATCATAATACGGTGGGAAGAGTCATTCGATTAAGTTTGAGTGAAATCCGATCCCTAGAATTACCCAATACACCAACCACCCCAATTAGGAACGAACTGCCTTTGAACTTGAATTGTCCAATTTCTTACACCTATTGATTTCGGATCGAGCCCAAAACTTGGGCAACATCATAATATGGTGGGAGGTGTCATTTGGTTAGTTTTGAGTGAAATCCGATCTCTAGAACTACCCAAAACACCAACATCACCAATTAGGAACGAACTGCCTATGAACATAAATTTCCCAATTTCTTACACCTATTGATTTCGGATCGAGCCCAAAACTTGGGCACCATCATAATATGGTGGGAGGAGTCATTTGGTTAAGCTTTGAGTGAAATCCGATCTATAGAACTACCCAAAACACCAACCTCTCCAACTAGGAACGAACTGCCTTTGAACATAAATTGCCCAATTTCTTACACCTATTAATTTCGGATCGAGACCAAAACTTGGGCAACATCATAATACGGTGGGAGGAGTCATTTTGTTAGTTTTGAGTGAAATCCGTTCTCTAGAACTATGGAATACCCCAACCACTCTGATTCGGAATGAACTGCCTTCGAACATAAATTGTCCAATTTCTTACTCCTGCTGATTTCGGATCGAGCCCAAAACTTGGGCAGCATCATAATATGGTGGGAGGAGCCATTTGGTTAAGTTTGAGTGAAATCCGATCTCAAGAACTACTCAAAACACCTTGAATTGTCCAATTTTTTACACCTATTGATTTCGGATCGAGCCCAAAACATGGGCAACATCATAATATGGTGGGAGGAGTCATTTGGTTAGTTTTGAGTGAAATCCAATCTCTAGAACTATGGATTACACCAACCACTCCGATTAGGAACGAACTGCCTTTGAACATAAATAGTCCAATTTCTTACACCTATTGATTTTGGATCGAGCTCAAAACTTTGGCAACATCATAATATGGTGGGGGGAGTCATTTGGTTAAGTTTGAGTGAAATCCGATCTCTAGAACAACCCAAAACACCAACCACTCCAATTAGGAACGAAATGCCTTTGAACTTGAATTATCCAATTTCTTACACCTATTGATTTCGGATCGAGCACAAAACCTGGGCAACATCATAATATGGTGGGAGGAGTCATTTGCTTAAGTTTGAGTGAAATCCGATCTCTAGAACTACCCAAAACACCAACCACTCCAATTAGGAACGAACTGCCTTTGAACTTGAATTGTCCAATTTCTTTGAACTTGAATTGTCAAATTTCTTACACCTATTCGTTTCAGATCGAGCCCAAAACTTGGGCAACAACGTAATATGGTGGGAGGAGTCATTTGGCTAATTTTGAGTGAAATCTGATCTCTAGAACTACCCAATACACCAACCACCCCAGTTTGGAACTAACTGCCTTTCAACTTGAATTGTCCAATTTCTGACACCTACTAATTTCGGATGGAGCCCAAAACTTGGGGAACATCATAATATGGTGGGAGGAGTCATTTGGTTAAGTTTGAGTGAAATCCGATCTCTAGAACTACCCAAAACACCAACCATTCCAATTAGGAACGAACTGCCTTTGAACTTGAATTGTCCAATTTCTTGCACCAATTGATTTCAGATCGAGCCCAAAACTTGGGCAACATCACAACATGGTGGGAGGAGTCATTTGGTTGGTTTTGAGTGAAATACAATCTCCAGAACTATGGAATACACCAACCACTCCGGTTAGGAACGAACTGCCTTTGAACATAAATTATCCAATTTCTTACACCTATTGATTTCGGATCGAGCCCAAAACTTGGGCAACATCATCATATGGTGGGAGGAGTCATTTGGTTTGTTTTGAGTGAAATCCGATCCCCAGAACTATGGAATACACCAACCACTCCGATTAGGTACGAACTGCCTTTGAGCATAAATTGTCCAATTTCTTACACCTACTGATTTCGGATCGAGCCCAAAACTTGAGCAACATCATATTATGGTGGGAGGAGTCATTTGGTTTGTTTTGAGTGAAATCCGATCTCTAGAACTATGGAATACACCAACCACTCCGATTAGGAACGAACTATCTTAGAAGATAAATTGTCCAATTTCTTACACCTAGAAATAGTCCAATTTCTTACACCTATTGATTTCGGATCGAGCCCAAAACTTTGGAAACATCATAATATGGTGGGGGGAGTCATTTGGTTAAGTTTGAGTGAAATCCGATCTCTAGAACAACCCAAATCACCAACCACTCCAATTAGGAACGAATTGCCTTCGAACTTGAATTGTCCAATTTCTTACACCTATTGATTTCGGATCGAGCACAAAACCTGGGCAACACCATAATATGGTGGGAGGAGTCATTTGGTTAAGTTTGAGTGAAATCCGATCTCTATAACTACCCAAAACACCAACCACTCCAATTAGGAACGAACTGCCTTCAAACTTGAATTGTCCAATTTCTTATGCCTATTCATTTCAGATCGAGCCCAAAACTTGGGCAACAACGTAATATGGTGGTAGGAGTCTTTTGGTTAATATTGAGTGAAATCTGATCTCTAGAACTACCCAAGACACCAACCACACCAGTTAGGAACTAACTGCCTTTGAACTTGAATTGTCCAATTTCTGACACCTATTGATTTCGGATGGACCCCAAAACATGGGGAACATCATAATATTGTGGGAGGAGTCATTTGGTTAAGTTTGAGTGAAATCCTATCTCTAGAACTACCCAAAACACCAACCACTCCAATTAGGAACGAACTGCCTTTGAACTTGAATTGTCCAATTTCTTGCACCAATTGATTTCAGATCGAGCCCAAAACCTGGGCAACATCACAATACGGTGGGAGGAGTCATTTGGTTGGTTTTGAGTGAAATACAATCTCTAGAACTATGGAATACACCAACCACTCCGATTAGGAACGAAATGCCTTTGAACATAAATTATCCAATTTCTTACATCTATTGATTTCGGATCGGGACCAAAACTTGGGCAAGATCATAATATGGTGGGGGGAGTCATTTGGATAATTTTGAGTGAAATCCAATCTCTAGAACTACCCAATACACCAATCACCCCAATTAGGAACGAACTGCCTTAGAACTTGAATTGTCCAATTTCTTACACCTATTGATTTCAGATCGAGCCCAAAAATTGGGCAACATCATAATATGGTGGGAGGAGTCATTTGGTTAAGTATGAGTGAAATCCGATCTCTAGAACTACCCAAAACACCAACCACTACAATTAGGAACAAACTGCCTTTGAACATAAATTGTGCAATTTCTTACACCTATTGATTTCGGATCGAGCCCAAAACTTGGGCATCATCATAATATGGTGGGAGGAGTCATTTAGTTAAGTTTGAATGAAATCCGATCTCTAGGACTACCCAAATCACCAACCACTCCAATTCGGAACGAACTGCCTTCGAACTTGAATTGTCCAATTTCTTACACCTATTGATTTCGGATCGAGCCCAAAACTTGGGAAACATCATAATATAGTGGGAGGAGTCATTTGGTTAGTTTTGAGTGAAATCCGATCTCTAGAACTATGCTATACACCAACTACTCCGAGTAGGAACGAACTGCCTTTGAACATAAATTGTGCAATTTCTTACACCTATTGATTTTGGATTGAGCCCAAAACTTGGGCAACATCATAATATGTTGGGAGGAGTCATTTGGTTAGTTTTGAGTGAAATCCGATCCCTAGAACTTTGGAATACACCAACCACTCCGATTAGGAACGAACTGCGTTTGAACCTAAATTGTTAAATTTCGTACACCTATTGATTTCGGATTGTGCCCAAAACTTAGGCAACATCATAATATGGTGGGAGGAGTCATTTAGTTAAGTTTGAGGGAAATACGATCTCTAGAACTACCCAAAACACCAACCACTTCAATTAGGAACGAACTGCCTTTGAACTTGAATTGTCCAATTTCTTACACATATTGATTTCGGATCGAGCCCAAAACTTGGGCAACATCATAATATGGTTGGAGGAGTCATTTGGTTAAGTTTTGAGTGAAATCCGATCTCTAGAACTACCCAAAACACCAACCACTCCAATTAGGAACGAACTGCCTTTGAACTTGAATTGTCAAATTTCTTACACCTATTGATTTCAGATCGAGCCCAAAACTTGGGCAACATCACAATATGGTGGGAGGAGTCATTTGGTTACACTACTACAAAAAAGACAAAAGACGACGGGAAATCACCGTCGTGAATTTGGTTTTCAAACCGTCGTAAAATCGATCGACGTCTTTTGAAAAGTAAAACCACGGTGCGAAATCACCGTCGTTGTTATAACAAACAACGTCATTAACAAAAAAACAACCGACGTCTATATACTGAAAAATGAACGAAAAAATTGTCCTGGAGAAGAATAGACGACCTATTTTATACAACCTCCGTCGTGTAAAAGAATACAATACGTCTTTAAATAAATAAAATATGACGTTATTAAATCATACGACGTCCAATATATTTATATAACCGTCGTGCAATAGTAATGCCACTTCGTTTTTTCCATTAATATTGACGTGAAAATAGCGGTTAGGGTAAATCACCGTCGTTGTTGTAACAAA
>NW_018921246.1:101997-116252 GCF_002207925.1 Prunus avium
CAATGTATTCAGTTTCAGCATGCTTGGATCAAAATTGGGGATGATTTTTGAAAGTTGACTCAGCAAATTTTCCCTCTCAGCTTCTACCAATTGCTTCGTCCTAGCCTCCATCTCTTTAAACTCTCTTCCCTTGATCTAGCCTCCATTTTCAAAGTCTCTTCTTGAAGGACAAGTCTTACACTTTCCTTCAATTGATCAGCAAACCTTACCTTCTGTTGTCTACGTAAATTTAAGTATTGCTTAGGGGAAACCCCAGCCCCTACCCCTCTAACTCTTCCTGGATGCTCGGGACCCAAAGCCAATGTCAAAACATCATTGGTTCCTGACAGAGAAAGAGTGCCTTCAGAGACTTGCTTTTGCAAATCATCCTAACACAAAGACATAATAAAAAGTCAGAATAAGGAAACAAACGACGGTTATTTATAAAAAATAGACGTAATATGATATTTCACACGACTCAATAACATAACAATCGATGTAATATAATATTTAAGACGACGCTAACTAAATAATGACGTTATTAATATATTAACACGACGTCAATAATAGTCCACCGACGTCTTATGATATAATTACAAAAAACAGAGCATGGATTCCAGATTCAAACCTTTAACGACGCGTTTTAAAATATTTCGACCTAGTAAAACTTTTCACACGACGCAAAAATATAACAGCAGACGTAATAAAATTTTTAAAACAGAGTGAGTAGGCTTACAATTAATTTTGCTTTCTCTGCAGTCTTTGGATCTGGGATGTTACCATGTTTGTCTTCTCTTGCTTTTTTCCATAAGGTAGATCGATCAATATCTACCCTAGGCATGATTTCCTTCAAGTCCTCCTTAAAACCAACATATCCTTTTCGAGACAATGGATGATTGTACTCGAGTTTCTCCCTCCTCTGTGATTGTTCTTCATGCACAGCCTCAAATTCTTTAGATAACCTTGAAGCTACAAAGGCATCCCATTGAGCTTTCTCTATGAATTTTTATGTTTCAGGGGGCTGCCTTAATCTATCCTGCTCCTTGATGAATGGAAGGATATGAAACCTCGTTAGTGTGGACTTGAAATCTTTCCATTTCTTGGCGGCAGAAGATAGCACCATTTGCTTGCCCCCTTTACCACCCACAAAAGCCATGTCAACGGCTTCCCAAATTTGCTCTTTTATATCCTTGGATATTTGAACCCATTTCTTGTCCACAAGTGGGACTCTGGAGCGTGCCAACACGCCAATGTAGGACTGCATCTCATTATGTGCACGGCCATATGGTTTCCCTTCTTCATTGTACTCAACAACAGGCTTGATTTTCTGAATTTTTCTCTGCACAACACGGGGCATTGTGCTCATACCCCGACCTGACTTTGCCTCCTCAGAAATAGTTGCCGTGCTGGCTGGTTCTGTCTCAGAAGATGAAACAAACTTCATCTTCTTCGAGGCCTTGGTTTGAGGATTTACAATTCTAAGCTCCTTCTTCGAGGATTCATTTTTTTTCAAACTAGACTCCTTACTTTGGGATTGAGAAACCATGGTTACAGACAAATTAAACCTGCAAGTGAAAATATATCAGTGAAATTAAGAAAAACCACGACGATTATTTATAAACTACGACGTATTATAATATTTCAAATGACGTAAGAACAAAACAAACGACGTAATAATAATTTTACACTACGGTAATTAATCACCGACGTGATAAAATATTACAACGAAGTCAATAATAAACAACCGACGTCGTATGATATAATAAGAAACAGAGTATTAAATATTACAACGACGTTAATAATAAAAATTCGCTGTGGTATTGAAAATAAAACGACGTAAATATTAATATACCGTTGTCTATACCACAAAAACAAATTAGGAACAACGTAAAATATTTTTAGCAGAAAAATAATTAAAAAGATTTTCGAAACAAAAACCATTGTTCAGAGAAATCAAACATGCGATGAATATATCCTTAAAAATCAAAAACAAAAAAAGGATATCATTTTAAAAAACAACGACGAACACTTTCACACGACCCTAGGGTGACTGACGAACCGTCGTGGTCTATAAATCTAACCACGTAAATAACAAGCCACCGTAGTCTTATTTAGTTGAAGTAAAAGAAGCAGAGTAGTGTTCAAACTTGGAAACTTTTCGTCTTTGTCTGCAAATTTTATCAAACTTGGAAAGAAAAAATGTAAAAAGATGTAAAAAAACGAAAATGATATGTGCATGCAAAACAGGAACAAAAATCCTTCCAGAAATGCTTACCATTTGCTTGCGATGAAAGCTTTCTTCTGGAGTTTGGTGTTTCAATTCAGAGATGAAGACGAAGAGGAGATGAAGACGAAGAGGAGATAAGCTTGAAAGTTTGAAAAAGTTCTTGGAGAATGAAAAATGAGAAAAGCTTGAAAGTTTTTCTCGGGTTTGCAACCAATGCAAGTATGGTCAGGAAGGCGAAAAGTTTAAAATAATAAAAAACCGTTTCATAAAAACGACGCTATTAATAGTATGCGCCCTAGTATGATACATTATACGGCGCTATTGTTAACACTGCCCTATAATATTACTTTAAACGACGGTATGTTTTAATGAAACGACGTTTTGAAATCGAATTACACGACGCATGTTTCTTAAAAAAAGATGAATCGTCATTTTCCAATTTACCAAACAACCTCATATTCAATAATAACGACGTTAAAAATTAATACCACGTCGTTTTAATTACTCATACCGACGTGTAATTTTTTTAATTACACAATAAATTAATTTTCCAAAAAATTACAACGTCGTTTTTATATAGCGTCATTGTTAAATAATTTATACGACCTTATTTTAAATTTAAACGACGTGTATGTTATATATAAACGTCGATATTTTAAAACACCGACGTGGTATATAAGATTTGTTTATAAATAATGGGTTTTCTGGCTTTCTGTCGTCTTCATTTTTCAATTAGGGTTTCAACTTTTTCTCAATTCCCTGGAGGCACATCACCTCTCTGTCTCATCTCGCTTTCATTTTTCAGTTTGGATGTTGATGTGTGGGCGCGTTTGTGTATCTGAAAGACACAAACACGCACACATCATCTAAAAAATTGTCTTTCTGCACAGAAGGAGAACAAGGTCTGCATCAGCCCTCTTTCTCAGCTCCTCCATGATGGGGTTCTCTGGGTTGATCTTCATGGTCTTCTTGCTCGACATGTACCCAGTCGCTCTGTTATCCCTCAAGGCCTGAGCCTTCATGATTCTTTCCATGTTGGCAGTCCAGCACGGTCAGACGGTCAGACACCACAACCTTCTCCACTCTGTCACCCAAAACATCCTTCACAACCTTGCAGAGTCCCTCAAACTTCTCCTTCAACTCTTCCTTCTTCTTTGCCTCGTCTTCACTCTCATCAAGCTTGAGACCTTCCTTGGCGGCTGAGACAAGCTTCTTGCCCTCAAACTCCTTGTGAGAGTAATGATAGACGAATAATGGCATAAAATTTGTACGTCGTTAATTTAACAAACCGTCGTGGTTAGTACAATTATGCGACAGTAGAGTTATGGATACCGTCATAGTATATTATAATTAAAAAGTCGATAAATTTATATTTACAGTCATGGTAACTTAATTTAAATCGGCGATTTTTTTTGTAATTAACCGTCGTAGATTACTTTGAATTTATGCGTCGCTGACTAAGAAAATTAGGTCGTGTTTATTAATTAATTAACACGGTGTCTTATTTTTATATCGTCGTCTTTACTTTCTACGGCGGTGATTTCATAGATGCAGTCGTTGTTTTTAGGTTCAGATTTTAACTCTGAAAATACCTTTGTAATCGGCAATTTTTTTTGTAATTAACCGTCATAGATTCCTTTGAATTTATGCGTCGCTAACTAAGAAAATTGGATTGTGTTTATTAATTAATTAACACGGCGTCTTATTTTTATATCGTCATCTTTACTTTCTACGGCGGTGATTTGATAGATGCAGTCGTTGTTTTTAGGTTCAGATTTTAACTCTGAAAATACCTTTGTAATAAGACGACGCTTTATAAATTTGGTGCGTCGTGGTTTCAAAATATCTATACACGTGCCGTTTTTTAGGTGTTTAAAGTATGTTTCTACGACGAGTTTCTATTACCATCGTCTTTTAAAAAACAACGACGGTTTTTTCGTTGCTTACTGGTCGTCTTTTGCCCTTTTTGTAGTAGTGTTTGTTTTGAGTGAAATACGATCTCTAGAACTACCCAATACACCAACCACCCCAATTAGGAACGAACTGCCTTTGAACTTGAATTGTCCAATTTCTTTCACCTATTGATTTCGGATCGAGCCCAAAACTTGGGCCACATCATTATATGGTAGGAGGAGTCATTTTGTTTGTTCCGAGTGACATCCGATCTCTAGAACTACCCAATACACCAACCACCCCAATTAGGAACGAACTACCTTTGAACATGAATTGTCCAATTTCTTTCACCTATTGATTTCGGATCGAGCCCAAAACTTGGGCCACATCATTATATGGTAAGAGGAGTCATTTTGTTAATTTTGAGTGAGATCCAATCTCTAGAACTACCCAATACACCAACCACCCTAATTAGGAACGAACTGCCTTTGAACTTGAATTGTCCAATCTCTTACACTTATTGATTTCGGATAGAGCCCAAAACTAGGGCAACATCATAATATGGTGGGAGGAGTCATTTGGTTAAGTTTGAGGGAAATCCGATCTCTAGAACTACCCAATACACCAACCATCCCAATTAGGAACGAACTGCCTTTGAACTTGAATTGTCCAATTTCTTACACCTATTGATTTCGGAACGAGTCCAAAACTTTGGCAACATCACAATATGGCGGGAGGAGTCATTTGGTGAGTTTTGAGCGAAATCCGATCTCTAGAACTACGGAATACACCAACCACTCCAATTAGGAAAGAACTGCCTTTCAATATAAATTGTCCAATTTCTTGCACCTATTAATTTCGGATCGAGCCCAAAACTTGGGCACCATCATAATATGGTGGGAGGAGTCATTTGGTTAAGTTTGAGTGAAATCCAATCTCTAGAACTACCCAAAACACCAACCACTCCAATTAGGAACGAACTGCCTTTGAACTTGAATTGTCCAATTTCTTACACCTATTGATTTCGGATCGAGCCCAAAACTTGGGCAACATCGTAATATGGTGGGAGGGGTTATTTGGTTAGTTTTGAGTGAAATCCGATCTCTAGAACTATGGAATACACCAACCACTCCGACTTGGAACGAACTGCCTTTAAACTTAAATTGTACAATTTCTGAAACCTATTGATTTCGGATCGAGCCCAAAACTTGGGCAACACCATAATACGGTGGGAGAAGTGATTTGGTTAAGTTGGAGTGAAATCCGATCTCTAGAACTACCCAAAACACCAACCACTCCAATTAGGAACGAACTGCCTTTGAACTTGAACTGTCCAATTTCTTACACCTATTGATTTCGGATCGAGAACAAAACATGGGCAACATCATAATATGGTGGGAGGAGTCATTTGGTTTAGTTTGAGTGAAATCCAATCTCTAGAGCTACCCAAAACACCAACCACTCCAATTAGGAACGAACTGCCTTCGAACTTGAATTGTCCAATTTCTTACACCTATTGATTACGGATCGAGCGCAAAACTTGGGCAACATCATAATATGGTGGGAGGAGTCATTTGGGTTAGTTTGAGTGAAATCCAATCTCTAGAGCTACCCAAAACACCAACCACTCCAATTAGGAACGAACGGCCTTTGAACTTGAATTGTCCAATTTCTTACACCTATTGATTTCAGATCGAGCCCAAAACTTGGCAACATCATAATATGGTGGGAGGAGTCTTTTGGTCAAGTTTGAGTGAAATCCGATCTCTAGAACTGCCCAAAACACCAACCACTCCAATTCGGAACGAACTGCCTTTGAACTTGAATTGTCCAATTTCTTACACCTATTGATTTCGGATCGAGCCCAAAACTTGGGCAACATCCCAATATAGTAGGAGGAGTCATTTGGTAAGTTTTGAGTGAAATCCGATCTCTAGAACTGTGGAATACACCAACCACTACGATTAAGAAAGAACTGCCTTTGAACATAAATTGTCCAATTTCTTACACCAATTGATTTCGGATCGAGCCCAAAACTTGGGCAACATCATAATACGGTGGGAGGAGTCATTTGGTCAAGTTTGAGTGAAATCCAATCTCTAGAACTACCCTATACACCAACCACCCCAATTAGGAACGAACTGCCTTTGAACTTGAATCGTCCAATTTCTTACACCAATTTATTCCGGATCGAGCCCAAAACTTGGGCAACATCAAAATATGGTGGGAGGATTCATTTGGTTAAGTTTGAGTGAAATTCGGTCTCTAGAACTACCCAATACACCAACCACCCCAATTAGGAATGAACTGCCTTTGAACTTGAATTGTCCAATTTCTTACACCTATTGATTTCGGATAGAGCCCAAAACGTGGGCAACATCATAATAAGGTGGGAGGAGTCATTTGGTTAAGTTTAAGTGAAATCCGATCACTAGAACTGCCCAAAACACCAACCACTCCTATTGGGAACGAACTGCCTTTGAACTTGAATTGTCCAATTTCTTACACCTATTGCTTTTGGATCGAGCCCAAAACTTGGGCAACATCATAATATGGTGGGAGGAGTCATTTGGTTAAGTTTGAGTGAAGTACAATCTCTAGAACTACCCAAAACACCAACCACTCCAATTAGGAACGAACTGCCTTTCAACTGGAATTGTCCAATTTCTTACACCTATTGATTTTCGATCGAGCCCAAAACTTGGGCAACGTCATAATACGGTGGGAGGAGTCATTTGGTTGTGTTTGAGGGAAATCCGATCTCTAGAACTTCCCAATACACCAACCTCCCAAAGTTGGAATGAACTGCCTCTGAACTTGAATTGTCCAATTTCTTACACCTATTGATTTCGGATCGAGCCCAAAACTTGGACAACATCATAATATGGTGTGAGGAGTCATTTGGTTAAGTTTCAGTGAAATCCAATCTCTAGAACTGCCCAAAACACCAACCACTCCAATTAGGAACGAACTGCCTTTGAACTTGAATTGTCCAATTTATTACACCTATTGATTTCGGATCGAGCCCAAAACTTGGGCAACATCATAATATGGTGGGAGGAGTCATTTGGTTAAGTTTGAGTGAAGTCCAATCTCTAGAACTACCAAAAACACCAACCACTCCAATTAGGAACGAACTGCCTTTCAACTCGAATTGTCCAATTTCTTACACCTATTGATTTTGGACCGAGCCCAACACTTGGGCAACATCATAATACGGTGGGAGGAGTCATTTGGTTGTGTTTGAGTGAAATCCGATCTCTAGGACTACCCAATACACGAACCACCCAAATTTGGAACGAACTGCCTTTGAACTTGAATTGTCCAATTTCTTACACCTATTGATTTCAGATCGATCCCAAAACTTGGGCAACATCATAATATGGTGGGAGGAGTCATTTGGTTAAGTTTGAGTGAAGTTCAACCTATAGAACTACCAAATACACCAACCACTCCAATTAGGAATGAACTGCCTTTGAACTTGAATTGTCCAATTTCTTTCACGTATTGATTTCGGTTCGAGCCCAAAACTTGGGCAACACCATAATATGGTGGGAGGAGTCATTTTGTTTGTTCCGAGTGACATCCGATCTCTAGAACTATGGAATACACCAACCACTCCGATTAGGAACGTACTGCCTTTGAACTTGAATTGTCCAATTTTTTACACCTATTGATTTCGGATTGAGCCCAAACCTTGGGCAAAATCATAATACGGTGGGAGGAGTCATTTGGTTAAGTTTGAGTGAAATCCGATCTCTAGAACAACCCAATACACCAACCACCCCAATTAGGAACGAACTGCCTTTGAACTTGAATTGTCCAATTTCTTACACCTATTGATTTCGGATCGAGCCCAAAACTTGGGCAACATCATAGTATGGTGGGAGGAGTCATTTGGTTATGTTTGAGTGAAATCCGATCTCTGGAACTACCCAAAAGAACGACCACTCCAATTAGGAACAAACTGCCTTTGAACTTGAATTGTCCAATTTCTTACACCTATTGATTTTGGATCGAGCCCAAAACTTGGGCAACATCCTATTATGGTAGGAGGAGTCATTTGGTTAAGTTTGAGTGAAATCCGGACTCTAGAACTGCCAAAAACACCAACCACTCCAATTAGGAACGAACTGCCTTTGAACTTGAATTGTCCAATTTCTTACACCTACTGATTTTGGATAGAGCCCAAAACTTGGGCAACAACATAATGTGGTGGGAGGAGTCATTTGGTTAAATTTGAGTGAAATCCAGTCTCTAGAACTACCCAAAACACCAACCACTCCAATTAGGAACGAACTGCCTTTCAACTTGAATTGTCTAATTTCTTACACCTATTGATTTCGGATTGAGCCCAAAACTTGGGAAACATCATAATACGGTGGGAGGAGTCATTTGGTTTAGTTTGAGTGAAATCCGATCTCTAGAACTACCCAATACACCAACCACCACAATTAGGAACGAACTGCCTTTGAACTTGAATTGCCCAATTTCTTAAACCTATTGATTTCTAATCGAGCCCAAAACTTGGGCAACATCTTAATATGGTGGGAGGAGTCATTTGGTTAATTTTGAGTCAAATCCGATCTCTAGAACTACCCAATACACCAACCACCCCAATTAGGAACGAACTACCTTTGAACGTGAATTGTCCAATTTCTTTCACCTATTGATTTCGGATCGAGCCCAAAACTTGGGCCACATCATAATATGGGAAGAGGAGTCATTTTGTTAATTTTGAGTGAGATCCAATCTCTAGAACTACCCATTACACCAACCACCCCAATTAGGAACGAACTGCCTTTGAACTTGAACTGTCCAATTTCTTACTCCTATTGATTTCGGATAGAGCCCAAAACTTGGGCAACATCGTAATATGGTGGGAGGAGTCATTTGGTTAGTTTTGAGTGAAATCCGATCTCTAGAACTACCGAATACACCAACCACCCAAATTAGGAAAGAACTGCCTTTAAACATAAATTGTACAATTTCTTAAACCTATTGATTTCGGATCGAGCTCAAAACTCGGCCAACATCATAATATGGTGGGAGGAGTCATTTGGTTAAGTTTGAGTGAAATCCGATCTCTAGAACTGCCCAAACCACCAACCACTCCAATTAGGAACGAATTGCCTTTGAACTTGAATTGTCCAATTTGTTACACCTATTGATTTCTGATCGAGCCCAAAACTTGGGCAACATCTTAATATGGTGGGAGGAGTCATTTGGTTAAGTTTGAGTGAAATCCGATCTCTAGAACTGCCCAAAACACTAACCACTCCAATTAGGAACGAACTGCCTTTGAACTTGAATTGTCCAATTTCTTACATCTATTGGTTTCGGATCAAGCGCAAAACTTGGGCAACAACATAATACAGTGGGAGGAGTCATTTGGTTAAGTTTGAGTGAAATCCAATCTCTAGAACTACCCAAAACACCAACCACTCCAATTAGGAACGAACTGCCTTCCAACTTGAATTGACCAATTTCTTTCACCTATTGATTTCGGATCGAGCCAAAAACTTGGTTAACATCATAATACGGTGGGAGGAGTTGTTTGGTTATGTTTGAGTGAAATCCGATCTCTAGAACTACCCAAAACACCGACCACTCCAATTTGGAACGAACTGCCTTTGAACTTGAATTGTCCAATTTCTTACACCTATTGATTTTGGGTCGAGCCCAAAACTTGAGCAACATCATAATACGGTGGGAGGAGTCATTTGGTTTTGTTTGAGGGAAATCCGATCTCCAGAACTACCCAATACACCAACCACCCCAATTAGGAACGAACTGCCTTTGAACTTGAATTATCAAATTTCTTACACCTATTGATGTCGGATCGAGCCCAAAACTTGGGCAACATCATAATATGGCGGGAGGAGTCGTTTGGTTAAGTTTGAGTGAAATCCGATCTCTAGAACTACCCAAAACCCCGACCACTCCAATTTGGAATGAACTGCCTTTGAACTTGAATTATCAAATTTCTTACACCTATTGATTTCGGATCGAGCCCAAAACTTGGGCAACATCATAATATGGCGGGAGGAGTCGTTTGGTTGTGTTTGAGTGAAATCCGATCTCTAGAACTACCCAATACACCAACCACCCAAATTAGGAACGAAGTGCCTTTGAACTTGAATTGTCCAATTTCTTACACCTATTGATTTCGGATCGAGCCCAAAACTTGGGCAATATAAATCTTTTGGTTAAGTTTGAGTGAAATCCAATCTCTAGAACTACCCAAAACACCAACCACTCCAATTAGGAACGAACAGCCTTCCAACTTGAATTGTCCAATTTCTTACACCTATTGATTTCGAAACGAGGCTAAAACTTGGGCAACATCTTTATATGGTGGGAGGAGTCATTTGGTTAAGTTTGTGTGAAATCCGATCTCTAGAACTACCCAACACCAACCACTCCAAATAGGAACGAACTGCCTTTGAACTTGAATTGTCCAATTTCTTACACCTACTGATTTCGGATCGAGCCCAAAACTTGGTCAATATAATAATATGGTGGGAGGAGTCATTTCTTTAGTTTTCAGTGAAATCCGATCTCTAGAACTACCGAATACACCAAACACCACAATTAGGAACGAACTGCCATTGAATTTGAATTGTACAATTTCTTACACCTATTGATTGCGGATCAACCCCAAAACTTGGGCAACATCATAATGTGGTGGGAGGAGTCATTGGGTTAATTTTGAGTGAAATCCAATCTCTAAAACTACCCAAAACCCCAACCACCCCAATTAGGAACGAACTGCCTACGAACTTGAATTGTCCAATTTCTTACACCTATTGATTTCGAAACGAGGCTAAAACTTGGGCAACATCTTTATATGGTGGGAGGAGTCATTTGGTTAAGTTTGTGTGAAATCCGATCTCTAGAACTACCCAACACCAACCACTCCAAATAGGAACGAACTGCCTTTGAACTTGAATTGTCCAATTTCTTACACCTATTGATTGCGGATCAACCCCAAAAGTTGGGCAACATCATAATGTGGTGGGAGGAGTCATTGGGTTAATTTTGAGTGAAATCCAATCTCTAAAACTACCCAAAACCCCAACCACCCCAATTAGGAACGAATTGCCATTGAACTTGAATTGTCCAATTTCTTACACCTATTGATTGCGGATCAACCCCAAAAGTTGGGCAACATCATAATGTGGTGGGAGGAGTCATTTGGTTAATTTTGAGGGAAATCCGATCTCTAGAACTATGGAATACACCAACCAGTTCGATTGGGAACGAACTGCCTTTGAACTTGAATTGTCCAATTTCTTGCACCTATTGATTTCGGATCGAGCCCAAAACTTGGGCAGCAGCAAAATATGGTGGGAGGAGTCATTTGGTTGAGTTTGAGTGAAATCCGAGCTCTAGAACTACCCAAAACACCAACCACTAGAATTAGGAACGAACTGCCATTGAACTTGAATTGTCCAATTTCTTACACCTATTGATTTCGGATCGAGCCCCAAACTTGGGCAACACCATAATATGGCGGGAGGAGTCGTTTGGTTGTGTTTGAGTGAAATCCGATCTCTAGAACTACCCAATACACCAACCACCCAAATTAGGAACGAACTGCCTTTGAACATGAGTTGTCCAATTTCTTACACCTATTGATTTCGGATCGAGCCCCAAACTTGGGCAACATCATAATATGGTGGGAGGAGTCATTTCGTTTGTTTTGGGTGAAATCCGATCTCTTGAACTATGGAATACACCAACCAGTCCGATTAGGAACGAACTGCTTGTGAACATAAATTGTCCAATTTCTCACACCTATTGTTTTCGGATTGAGCCGAAAACTTGGGCAATATTATAATGTGGTGGGAGTAGTCATTTGGCTAAGTTTGAGTGAAATCTGATCTCTAGAACTCCCAAAAACACCAACCATCCCATTAGTAACGAACTGCCTTTGAACTTGAACTGTCCAATTTCTTACACCAATTCATTTCAGATCGAGCCCAAAACTTGGACAACATCATAATATGGTGGGAGGAGTCATTTGGTTAAGTTTGAGTGAAATCCGATCTCTAGAACTACCCAAAACACCAACCACTCCAATCAGGAACGAACTGCCTTTGAACTTGAATTGTCCAATTTCTTACACCTATTGATTGCGGATCAACCCCAAAACTTGGGCAACATCATAATGTGGTGGGAGGAGTCATTGGGTTAATTTTGAGTTAAATCCAATCTCTAAAACTACCCAAAACCCCAACCACCCCAATTAGGAACGAACTGCCTACGAACTTGAATTGTCCAATTTCTTACACCTATTGATTTCGGATCGAGCCCAAAACTTGGGCAACATTATAATATGGTGGAAAGAGTCATTTGGTTAATTTTGAGTGCATTCGGATCTCTAGAACTACACAGTCCACCAACCACCCCAATTAGGAACGAACTGCCATTGAACTTGAATTGTCCTATTTCTTACACCTATTGATTTCTTATCGAGCCCAAAACTTGGGCAACATCATAATGTGGTCGGAGGAGTCATTTGGTTAAGTTTGAGTGAAATCCAATCTCTAGAACTACCCAAAACACCAACCACTCCAATTAGGAACGAACTGCCTTTGAACTTGAATTGTCCAATTTCATACACCTATTGATTTCGGATCGAGCCCAAAACTTGGGCAACATCATAATATGGTCGGAGGATTCATTTGGTTAACTTTGAGTGAAATCCGATCTCCAGAACTACCCAAAACACCAACCACTTTGAACATAAATTGTCCAATTTCTTACACCTATTGATTCCAGATCGAGCCCAAAACTTGGGCAACATCATAATATGGTGGGAGAAGTCATTTGGTTAACTTTCCGTGAAATCCGATCTCAAGAACTACCCAAAACACCAGCCACTCCAATCAGGAACGAACTTCCTTTGAACTTGAATTGTCCAATTTCTTACACCTATTGATTTCGGATCGAGCCCAAAACTTCGTCAACATCATAATATGGTGGGAGGAGTCATTTGGTTAAGTTTGGGTGAAATCCGACCTCTAGAACTTCCCAAAACGCCAACCACTCCAATTAGGAACGAACTGCCTTTGAACTTGAATTGTTCAATTTCTTGCACCTATTGATTTCGAATCTAGCCCAAAACTTGGCCAAAATCATAATATGGTGGGAGGAGTCATTTGGTTAGTTTTGAGTGAAATCCGATCTCTAGAACTATGGAATACACCAACCACTCCGATTAGGAACGAACTGCCTTTGAAGATAAAATGTCCAATTTCTTACACCGATTGATTTCGGATCGAGCCCAAAACTTGGGCAACAGCATAATACGGTGGGAGAAGTCATTTGGTTGAGTTTGAGTGAAATCCGATTCTAGAACTACCCAAAACACCGACCACTAGAATTAGGAACGAACTGCCATTGAACTTGACTTGTCCAATTTCTTACACCTATTGGTTTCGGATCGAGCCCAAAACGTGGGCAACATCATAATATGGTGGGAGGAGTCATTTGGTTAGTTTTGAGTGAAATCCGATCTCTAGAACTATGGAATACACCAACCACTCCGATTAAGAACGAACTGCCTTTGAACATAAATTGTCCAATTTCTTACACCTATTGATTTCGGATCAATCCCAAAACTTGGTCAACATCATAATATGGTGGGAGGAGTCATTTGGTTAGTTTTGAGTGAAATCCGATCTCTAGAACTATGGAATACACCAACCACTCCGATTAGGAACGAACAGCCTTTGAACATAAATTGTCCAATTTCTTACTCCTAATGATTTGGGATCGAGCCCAAAACTTGGGTAACATCATAATATGGTGGGAGGAGTCATTTGGTTAAGTTTGAGTGCAATCAGATCTCTAGAACTACCCAAAACACCAACCACTCCAATTAGGAACGAACTGCCTTTGAACATGAATTGTTCAATTTCTTCCACCTATTGATTTCGGATCGAGCCCAAAACATGGGCAAAATCATAAAAGGGAGGGAGGAGTCATTTGGTTAGTTTTGAGTGAAATCCGATCTGTAGAACTATGGAATACACCAACCACTCCGATTAGGAACGAACTGCCGTAGAAGATAAATTGTCCAATTTCTTACACCTATTGATTTCGGATCGAGCCCAAAACTTGGGCAACAACATAATATGGTGGGAGG
>NW_018921246.1:116533-133316 GCF_002207925.1 Prunus avium
GGGCAACAACATAATACGGTGGGAGGAGTCATTTGGTTAGTTTTTAGTGAAATTCGATCTCTACAACTATGGAATACCCCAACCACTCCGATTAGGAATGACCTGCCTGTGAACATAAATTGTCCAATTTCTTACACCTATTGATTTCGGATCGAGCCCAAAACTTGGGTATCATCATAATATGGTGGGTGGTGTCAATTGGTTAAGTTTGAGTGAAATCCGATCTCTAGAACTACCCAAAACACCAACCACTCCAATTAGGAACGAACTGCCTTTGAACTTGAATTGTCCAATTTCTTACACCTATTGATTTCGGATCGAGCCCAAAACTTGGGTATCATCATAATATGGTGGGGGGGGTCAATTGGTTAAGTTTGAGTGAAATCCGATCTCTAGAACTACCCAAAACACCAACCACTCCAATTAGGAACGTACTGCCTTTGAACTTGAATTGTCCAATTTCTTATACCTATTGATTTCAGATCGGGCCCAAAACTTGGGCAACATCATAATATGGTTGGAGGAGTCTTTTGGTTAAGTTTTAGTGAAATCCGATCTCTAGAACTACCAAAAACACCAACCACTCCAATTAGGAACAAACTGCCTTTGAACTTGAATTGTCCAATTTCTTACACCTATTGATTATAGATCGTGCCCAAAACTTGCGCAACATCATAATATGGTGGCAGGAGTCATTTGGTTAGTTTTGAGTGAAATCCGATCTCTAGAACTATGGAATACACCAACCACTAGGAACGAACTGCCTTTGAACATAAATTGTCCAATTTCTTTCACCTATTGATTTCGGATTGAGCCCAAAACATGGGCAACATCATAATATGGTGGGAGGAGTCATTTGGTTAAGTTTGAGTGAAATCCGATCTGGGGATTGCATAGTTCTAGGGACTGGATTTCACTTAAAACTCACCAAATCACTACTCCCAGCATATTATGATGTTTCCCAAGATTTTGGCTCGATCCGATATCAATAGGTGTAAGAAATTGGACAATTCAAATTGAAAGGCAGTTCGTTCCAAATTGGAGTGGTTGGTGTATTGCATAGTTCTAGTGATTGGATTTCACTCAAAACTAGCCCAATGACTCCTCCCACCATATTATGATGTTTCCCAAGATTTGGGCTCGATCCAATATGAATAGGTGTAAGAAATTGGACAATTCCATTTGAAAGGCAGTTCGTTCGAAATTGGAGTGGTTGGGGTATTGCATAGTTCTAGCGATTGGATTTCACTCACAATTCACCAAATGACTCCTCCCACCGTATTATGATGTTTCCCATGATTTGGGCTCGATCCGATATCAATAGGTGTAACAAATTGGACAATTCAAGTTCCAACGCAGTTCGTTCCAAATTGGAGTGGTTGGTGTATTGCATAGTTCAAGCGATTGGATTTCACTCAAAACTCACCAAATGACTCCTCCCACCATATTATGGTGTTTCCCAAGATTTGGGCTCGATCCGATTTCAATAGGGGTAAGAAATTGGACAATTCAATTTGAAAGGTAGTTCGTTCCAAATTGGAATGGTTGGTGTATTGCATAGTTCTAGTGATTGGATTTCACTCAAAACTAGCCCAATGACTCCTCCCACCATATTATGATGTTTTCCAAGTTTTGGGCTCGATCCGATGTCAATAGAGGGAAGAAATTGGACAATTCAACTTGAAGGGCAGTTCGTTCCAAATAGGAGTGGTTGGTGTATTGCATAGTTCTAGCGATTGGATTACACTCACAACTCACCAAATGACTCCTCCCACCATATTATGATGTTTCCCAAGATTTGGGCTCGATCCGATATGAATAGGTGTAAGAAATTGGACAATTCCATTTGAAAGGCAGTTCGTTCGAAATTGGAGTGGTTGGTGTATTGCATAGTTCTAGCGATTGGATTTCACTCACAACTCACCAAATGACTCCTCCCACCATATTATGCTGTTTCCCAAGATTTGGGCTCAATCCGAAATCAATAGGTGTAAGAAGTTGGATAATTCAAGTTCCAACGCAGTTCGTTCCAAATTGGAGTGGTTGGTGTATTGTATAGTTCTAGCAATTGGATTTCACTTGAAACTCACCAAATGACTACTCCCACCATATTATGATGTTTCCCAAGATTTGGGCTCGATCCGATATCAATAGAGGGAAGAAATTGGACAATTCAACTTGAAGGGCAGTTTGTTCCAAATTGGAGTTGGTGGTGTATTGCATAGTTCTTGCAATTGGATTTCACTCAAAACTCACCACATGACTCCTCCCACCATATTATGATGTTTCCCAAGTTTTGGGCTCGATCCGATATCAATAGAGGGAAGAAATTGGACAATTCAACTTGAAGGGCAGTTTGTTCCAAATTGGAGTTGGTGGTGTATTGCATAGTTCTAGGGATTGGATTTCACTCAAAACTCCCCAAATGACTCCTCCTACCATATTATGATGTTTCCCAACATTTGTGCTCGATCCGATATCAATAGGCGTAAGAAATTGGACAATTCAATTTGGAAGGCAGTTCGTTCCAAATTGGAGTGGTTGGTGTTTTGCATAGTTCTAGCGATTGGATTTCACTCAAAACTCCCCAAATGACTCCTCCCACCATATTATGATTTTTCCCAAGATTTGGGCTCGATCCGATCTCAATACGTGAAAGAAATTGGACAATTCATGTTCCAACGCAGTTCGTTCCAAATTGGAGTGGTTGGTGTATTGCATAGTTTTGGCTATTGTATTTCACTCAAAACTCACCAAATGACTCCTCCCACCATATTATGATATTTCCCAAGTTTTGGGCTCGATCCGATATCAATCGAGGGAAGAAATTGGACAATTGAACTTGAAAGGCAGTTCGTTCCAAATTGGAGTGGTTGGTGTATTGCATAGTTCTAGCAATTGGATTTGACTCAAAACTAGCCAAATGAATCCTCCCACCATATTATGATGTTTCCCAATTTTTGGGCTCGATCCGATATTGATAGAGGGAAGAAATTGGACAATTCAACTTGAAGGGCAGTTCGTGCCAATTTGGAGTGGTTGGTGTATTGCATAGTTCTAGCGGTTGGATTTCACTCAAAATTCATCAAATGAGTCCTCCTACCAAATTATGATGTTTCCCAAGATTTGGGCTCGATCCGATATCAATAGGTGTAAGAAATTGGACAATTCATGTTCCAACGCAGTTCGTTCCAAATTAGTTGCGTAGTTCTAGCGATTGGATTTCACTCAAAACTCACCAAATGACTCCTCCCACCGTATTATGATGTTTACCAAGATTTGGGCTCAATCCGATATCAATAGGTGTAAGAAATTGGACAATTCCATTCGGAAGGCAGTTCGTTCCAAATTAGAGTGGTTGGTGTATTGCATAGTTCTAGCGATTGGATTTCACTCAAAACTCCCCAAATGACTCCTCCCACCATATTATGATGTTTCCCAAGATTTGGGCTCGATCCGATATCAATAGGTGTAAGAAATTGGACAATTCCATTCGAAAGGCAGTTCGTTCCAAATTAGAGTGGTTGGTGTATTGCATAGTTCTATCGATTGGATTTCACTCAACACTAACCTATTGACTCCTCCCACCATATTATGATGTTTCCCAAGTTTTGGGCTCGATCCGATATCATTAGAACGAAGAAATTAGACAATTCAACTTGAAGGGCAGTTCGTTCGAAATAGAAGTGGGTGGTGTATTTCATAGTTCTAGCAATTGGATTTCACTCAAAACAAACCAAATCACTTCTCCCACCATATTATGATGTTTCCCAATTTTTGGGCTCGATCCGATATTGATAGAGGGAAGAAATTGGACAATTCAACTTGAAGGGCAGTTCGTTCCAAATTGGAGTGGGTGGTGTATTGCATAGTTCTAGCGGTTGGATTTCACTCAAAATTCATCAAATGACTCCTCCTACCATATTATGATGTTTCCCAAGATTTGGGCTCGATCCGATATCAATAGGTGTAAGAAATTGGACAATTCAAGTTCCAACGCAGTTCGTTCCAAATTGGAGTGGTTGGGGTATTGCATAATTCTAGCGATTGGATTTCACTCAAAACTAATATTATGATGTTTCCTATGTTTTGGGCTCGATCCGATATCAATACAGGGAAGAAATTGGACAATTCAACTTGAAAGGCAGTTCGTTCCAAATTGGAGTGGTTGGTGTATTGCATAGTTCTAGCGATTGGATTTCACTCCAAACTAGCCTATTGACTCCTCCCACCATATTATGACGTTTCCCAAGTTTTGGGCTCAATTCGATATCAACAGAAGGAAGAAATTGGACAATTCAACTTGAAGGGCAGTTCGTTCCAAAATTGGAGTGGTTGGTGTATTGCATAGTTCTAGCGATTGGATTTCACTCAAAACTCTCCGAATGCGTCCTCCCACCACATTATGTTGTTTCCCAAGATTTGGGCTCGATCCGATATCAATACATGTAAGAAATTGGACAATTCTAGTTCCAACGCAGTTCGTTCCAAATTGGAGTGGCTGGTGTATTGCATAGTTCTAGCGATTGGATTTCACTCGAAACTCACCAAATGACTCCTCCCACCATATTATTATGATGTTTCCCAACATTTCGGCTCGACCCGATATCAATACATGTAAGAAATTGGACAATTCTAGTTCCAGCGCAGTTCGTTCCAAATTGGAGTGGTTGGTTTATTTCATAGTTCTAGCGATTGGATTTCACTCAAAACTCACCAAATGACCCCTCCCACCGTATTATGATGTTTACCAAGTTTTGGGCTCGATCCGATATCAATAGGTGTAAGAAATTGGACAATTCAAGCTCCAATGCAATTCGTTCCAAAATGGAGTGGTTGGTGTATTGCATAGTTCTAGCGATTGGATTTCACTCAAAACTCACGAAATGACTCCTCCCACCGTACTATGATGTTTCCCAGGATTTGGGCTCGATTCGATATCAATAGAGGGAAGAAATTGGACAATTCAACTTCGAAGGCAGTTCGTTCCAAATTGGAGTGGTTGGTGTATTGCATAGTTCTAGCGATTGGATTTCACTCAAAACTTGCCACATGACTCCTCCCACCATATTATGATGTTTCCCAAGTTTTGGGCTCGATCCGATATCAATAGAGGGAAGAAATTGGACAATTCAACTTGAAGGGCAGTTCGTTCCAAATTGGAGTGGTTGGTGTATTGCATAGTTCTAGCGGTTGGATTTCACTCAAAACTCACCAAAAGACTCCTCCTACCATATTAGGTTGTTTCCCAAGATTTGGGCTCGAACAGATATCAATAGGTGTAAGAAATTGGACAATTCATGTTCCAACGCAGTTCGTTCAAAATTGGAGTGGTTGGTGTACTGCATAGTTCTAGCGATTGGATTTCACACAAAACTCACCAAATGACTCCTCCCACCGTATTATGATGTTTCCCAAGATTTGGGCTCGATCCGATATCAATAGGTGTAAGAAATTGGACAATTCAATTTGAAAGGCAGTTCGTTCCAAATTGAAGTGGTTGGTGTATTGCATGGTTCTAGCGATTGGATTTCACTCAAAACTCAACAAATCTCTCCTCCCACCATATTATTTTGCTTCCCAAGTTTTGGGCTCGATCCGAAATCAATAGGTGTAAGAAATTGGACAATTCAAGTTCAAAGGCAGTTCGTTCAAAATTGGAGTGGTTGTGGTAATTCATAGTTCTAGCGATTGGATTTCACTCAAAACTCACCAAATGACTCCTCCCACCATATTATGGTGTTGCCCAAGTTTTGCGCTCGATCCGAAATCAATAGGTGTAAGAAATTGGACAATTCAAGTTCACATTCAGTTCGTTCCAAATTGGAGTGGTTGTGGTAATTCATAGTTCTAGCGATTGGATTTCACTCAAAACTCACCAAATGACTCCTCCCATCACATTATGATGTTGCCCAAGTTTTGCGCTTGATCCGAAATCAATAGGTGTAAGAAATTGGACAATTCAAGTTCACATGCAGTTCGTTCCAAATTGGAGTGGTTGTGGTAATTCATAGTTCTAGCGATTGGATTTCACTCAAAACTCCGCAAATGACTCTTTCCACCATATTATTTTGTTTCCCAAGATTTTGGCTCGATCCGATATAAATAGGTGTAAGAAATTGGACAATTCCATTTGAAAGGCAGTTCGTTCCAAATTGGAGTGGTTGGTGTATTGCATAGTTCTAGCCTCAAAACACACCAAATGACTCCTCCCATCATATTTTGATGTTGCCCAAGTTTTGGGCTCGATCCAAAATCAATAGGTGTAGCGAAATGGAGAAATCAAGTTCAAAGGCAGTTCGTTCCAAATTGGAGTGGTTGTGGTAATTCATAGTTCTAGCGATTGGATTTCACTCAAAACTCACCAAATGACTCCTCCCATCATATTACGGTGTTGCCCAAGTTTTGGGCACGATCCGAAATCAATAGGTGTAGTAAATTGGACAATTCAAGTTCAACGGCAGTTCGTTCCTAATTGGAGTGGGTGGTGTATTCCATACTTCTAGCGTTTGGATTTGACTCAAAACACACCAAATGACTCCTCCCATCATATTATGGTGTTGCCCAAGTTTGGGGCACGATCCGAAATCAATAGGTGTAGTAAATTGGACAATTCAAGTTCAACGGCAGTTCGTTCCTAATTGGAGTGGGTGGTGTATTCCATACTTCTAGCGTTTGGATTTGACTCAAAACACACCAAATGACTCCTCCCATCATATTATGGTGTTGCCCAAGTTTGGGGCACGATCCGAAATCAATAGGTGTAGTAAATTGGACAATTCAAGTTCAACGGCAGTTCGTTCCTAATTGGAGTGGGTGGTGTATTCCATACTTCTAGCGTTTGGATTTGACTCAAAACACACCAAATGACTCCTCCCATCATATTATGGTGTTGCCCAAGTTTGGGGCACGATCCGAAATCAATAGGTGTAGTAAATTGGACAATTCAAGTTCAACGGCAGTTCGTTCCTAATTGGAGTGGGTGGTGTATTCCATACTTCTAGCGTTTGGATTTGACTCAAAACACACCAAATGACTCCTCCCATCATATTATGGTGTTGCCCAAGTTTGGGGCACGATCCGAAATCAATAGGTGTAGTAAATTGGACAATTCAAGTTCAACGGCAGTTCGTTCCTAATTGGAGTGGGTGGTGTATTCCATACTTCTAGCGTTTGGATTTGACTCAAAACACACCAAATGACTCCTCCCATCATATTATGGTGTTGCCCAAGTTTGGGGCACGATCCGAAATCAATAGGTGTAGTAAATTGGACAATTCAAGTTCAACGGCAGTTCGTTCCTAATTGGAGTGGGTGGTGTATTCCATACTTCTAGCGTTTGGATTTGACTCAAAACACACCAAATGACTCCTCCCATCATATTATGGTGTTGCCCAAGTTTGGGGCACGATCCGAAATCAATAGGTGTAGTAAATTGGACAATTCAAGTTCAACGGCAGTTCGTTCCTAATTGGAGTGGGTGGTGTATTCCATACATCTAGCGTTTGGATTTCACTCAAAACACACCAAATCACTCCTCCCATCATATTTTGATGTTGCCCAAGTTTTGGGCTCGATCCAAAATCAATAGGTGTAGCAAAATGGAGAAATCAAGTTCAAAGGCAGTTCGTTCCAAATTGGAGTGGTTGTGGTAATTCATAGTTCTAGCGATTGGATTTCACTCAAAACTCACCAAATGACTCCTCGCATCATATTATGGTGTTGCCCAAGTTTTGCGCTCGATCCGAAATCAATAGGTGTAGCAAATTGGACAATTCAAGTTCAATGGCAGTTCGTTCCAAATTGGAGTGGTTGGGGTATTCCGTACTTGTAGCGTTTGGATTTCACTCAAAACACACCAAATGACTCCTCCCACCATATTAAGATGTTGCCCAAGTTTTGGGCTCGATCCGAAATCAATAGGTGTAGCGAAATGGAGAAATCAAGTTCAAAGGCAGTTCGTTCCAAATTGGAGTGGTTGGGGTAATTCATAGTTCTAGCGATTGGATTTCACTCAAAACTCACCAAATGACTCCTCCCATCATATTATGGTGTTGCCCAAGTTTTGCGCTTGATCCGAAATCAATAGGTGTAGCAAAATGGAGAAATCAAGTTCAAAGGCAGTTCGTTCCAAATTGGAGTGGTTGTGGTAATTCATAGTTCTAGCGATTGGATTTCACTCAAAACTCACCAAATGACTCCTCGCATCATATTATGGTGTTGCCCAAGTTTTGCGCTCGATCCGAAATCAATAGGTGTAGCAAATTGGACAATTCAAGTTCAATGGCAGTTCGTTCCAAATTGGAGTGGTTGGGGTATTCCGTACTTGTAGCGTTTGGATTTCACTCAAAACACACCAAATGACTCCTCCCACCATATTAGGCTCGATCCGAAATCAATAGGTGTAAGAAATTGGACAATTCAAGTTCAGATGCAGTTCGTTCCAAATTGGCGTGGTTGGGGTAATTCATGGTTCTAGCGACTGGATTTTAGTCAAAACACACCAAACGACTCCTCCCACCATATTATGACGTTGCCCAAGTTTTGGGCTCGATCCGAAATCAATAGGTGTTAGAAATTGGACAATTCAAGTTCAATGGCAGGTGGTTCCAAATTGAAGTGGTTGGGGTATAGTTCTAGCGATTGGATTTCACTCAAAACACACCAAATGACTCCTCCCACCGTATTATGATGTTGCCCAAGTTTTAGGCTCGATCCGAAATCAATAGGTGTAAGAAATTGGACAATTCAAGTTCAATGGTAGTTCGTTCCTAGTTAGAGTGGTTGGTGTATTCCATACTTCTAGCAATTGGATTTCACTCAAAACTCACCAAGTTACTCCTCCCACCATATTACGATGTTACCCAAGTTTTGGGCTCGATCCGAAATGAATAGGTGTAAGAAATTGGACAATTCAAGTTCAACGGCAGTTAGTTCCAAATTGGAGTGGTTGGTGTATTCCATACTTCTAGCATTTGGATTTCACTCAAAACACACCAAATGACTCCCCCCATCACATTATGATGTTGCCTAAGTTTTGGGCCCAATCCGAAATCAATAGGTGTAAGAAATTGGACAATTCCTGTTCAAAGGCATTTCGTTCCAAATTGAAGTGGTTGGGTTAATTCATAGTTCTAGCGATTGGATTTCACCCAAAACACACCAAATGACTCCACCCACCATATTATGATGTTTCCTAGGTGTTGGGCTCAATCCGAAATCAATAGGTGTAAGAAATTGGACAATTCAAGTTCAACGGCAGTTCGTTCCAAATTGGAGTGGTTGGAGATATTCATAGTTCTAGCGATTGGATTTCACACAAAACACACCAAATGACTCCTCCCACCATATTATGATGTTGCCCAAGGTTTGGGCTCGATCCGAAATCAAAGGTGTAAGAAATTGGACAATTCAAGTTCAAAGGAAGTTCGTTCCAAATTGGTGTGGTTGGGATATTTGATAGTTCCAGCGATTGGATTTCACTCAAAACACACTAAATGACTCCTCCCACCATATTATGATGTTGCCCAAGTTTTGGGCACGATCCGAAATCAATAGGTGTAAGAAATTGGACAATTCAACTTCAAAGGCAGTTCGTTCCGAATTGGAGTGGTTGGGGTAATTCATAGTTCTAGCGATTCGACTTCACTCAAAACACACCAAATGACTCCTCCTACTATATTGGGATGTTGCCCAAGTTTTGGGCTCGATCCGAAATCAATAGGTGTAAGAAATTGGACAATTCAAGTTTAACGGCAGTTCGTTCCTAATTGGAGTGGTTGGTGTATTCCATACTTCTGGCGATTGGGTTTCACTCAAAACACACCAAATGACTTCTCCCACCATATTATGATGTTGCCCAAGTTTTGGCCTCGATCCGAAATCAATAGGTGTAAGAAATTGGACAATTCAAGTTCATAGGCAGTTCGTTCCAAATTGGAGTGGTCGGGGTAATTCATAGTTCTAGCAATTGGATTTCACACAAAACACACCAAATGACTCCTCCAACCATATTAAGATGTTGCCCAAGTTTTGGGCTCGATCCGAAATTAATAAGTGTAAGAAATTGGATAATTCACCCTCAAAGGCAGTTCGTTCCAAATTGGAGTGGTTGGGGTAATTCATAGTTCTAGCGATTGGATTTCCCTCAAACCACACCAAATGACTCCTCCCACCATATTATGGTGTTGCCCAAGTTTTGGGCTCGATCCGAAATCAATAGGTGTAAGAAATTGGACAATTCAAGTTCAACGGCAGTTCGTTCCTAATTGGAGTTTTTGGTGTATTCCATAATTGTAGCAATCGGATTTCACTCAAAACACAGAAAATGAGTCCTCCCACCACATTATGATGTTGCCTAGGCTTTGGGCTCGATCCGAAATCAATAGGTGTAAGAAATTGGACAATTCAAGTTCAACGGCAGTTCGTTCCTAATTGGAGTGGTTGGTGTTTTCCATACATCCAGCGATTGGATTTCACACAAAATTCAACAAGAGACACCTCCCGCCATATTATGGTGTTGCCCAAGCTTTGGGCTCGATCCGAAATCAATAGGTGTAAGAAATTGGACAGTTCACGTTCAAAGGCAGTTCCTTCCAAATTGGAGTGGTTGGGGTAATTCATACTTCTAGCGATTGGATTTCACTCAAAACTCTCCAAAAGACTCCTCCCACCATATTATGATGTTGTCCAGGTTTTGGGCTCGATCCGAAATCAATAGCTGTAAGAAATTGGACAATTCAAGTTCAACGGCAGTTCGTTCCTAATTGGAGTGGTTGGTGTATTCCTTTCTTCTAGCGATTGGATTTCACTCAAAACACACCAAATGACTCCTCCCACAATATTATGATGTTGCCCAAGTTTTGGGCTCGAACCGATTTGAATAGGTGGAAGAAATTGGACAATTCAAGTTCAACAGCAGTTCGTTCCTAATTGGAGTGGTTGGTGTAATTCAAAGTTCTAGTGGTTGGATTTCACTCAAAACACACCAAATGACTCCTCCCCCCATATTATGATGTTGCCCAAGTTTTGGGCTCGATATGAAATCAATACGTGTAAGAAATTGGACAATTCAAGTTCATAGGCAGTTCGTTCCAAATTGGAGTGGTTGGGGTAATTCATAGTTCTAGCTATTGGATTTCACTCAAAAAACACCAAAAGACTCCTCCCACCATATTATGATTTTGCCCAAGTTTTGGGCTCGATCCGAAATCAATAGGTGTAAGAAATTGGACAATTCAAGTTCAAAGGCAATTTGTTCCACATTAGAGTGGTTGGGGGAATTCATAGTTCTAGCGATTGGATTTCACTCAAAACACACCAAATGACTCCTCCCACCATATTATGATGTTGCCCAAGTTTTGGGATCGATCCGAAATCAATAGGTGTAAGAAATTGGACAATTCAAGTTCAAAGGCAGTTCGTTCCAAAATGGAGTGGTTAGGGTAATTCATAGTTCTAGCGGTTGGATTTCACTCAAAACTCACCAAATGACTCCTCCCACCATATTGTGATGTTGCCCATGTTTTGGGCTCGATCCGAAATCAATAGGTGTAAGAAATTGGACAATTCAAGTTCAAAGGAAGTTCGTTCCAAAATGGAGTTGTTAGGGTAATTCATAGTTCTAGCGATTGGATTTCACTCAAAACACACCAAATGATTCCTCCCACCATATTTTGTTGTTGCCCAAGTTTTACGCTAGATCCGAAATCCATAGGTGTAAGAAATTGGACAGTTCAAGTTCAAAGGCAGTTCGTAACAAATTGGAGTGGTTGGGGTAATTCATAGTTCTAGCGATTGGATTTTACTCAAAATACACCAAATGACTCCTCCCACCATATTGTGATGTTGCCCAAGTTTTGGGCTCGATCTGAAATCAATAGGTGTACTAAATTTGACAATTCAAGTTCAAAGGCAGTTCGTTACAAATTGGAGTGGTTGGGATAATTCATGGTTCTAGCGATTGCATTTCACTCAAAACACCCCAAATGACTCCTCCCACCATATTATGATGTTGCCCAAGTTTTAGCCTCGATCCGAAATCAATAGGTGTATGAAATTGGACAATTCAAGTTCAACGGAGTTCGTTCCTAATTGGAGTGGTTGGTGTATTCCATACATCTAGCGATTGGATTTCACTCAAAACTCACCAAATCACTCCTCCCACCATGTTATGATGTTGCCCAAGTTTTGGGCTCGATCCGATATTAATAGGTGTGGGAAATTGGACAATTCAAGTTCAACAGCAGTTCGTTCCTAATTGGAGTGGTTGGTGTAATTCATAGTTCTAGCGATTGGATTTCCCTCAAAACACACCAAATGACTCCTCCCACCATATTATGATGTTGTCCAAGTTCTGGGCTCGATCCGAAATCAATAGGTGTAAGAAATTGGAGAGTGCAAGTTCAACGGCATTTCGTTCTTAATTGGAGAGGTTGGTGTATTTCATACTTCTGGCAATTGGATGTCACTCAAAACACACCAAATGACTGCTCCCACCATATTGGGATGTTGCCCATGTTTTGGGCTCGATCCGAAATCAATAGGTGTAAGAAATTGGACAATTAATGTTCAACGGCAGTTCGTTCCTATTTGTTGTGGTTGGTGTATTCCATACTACTAGCGATTGGATTTAACTCAAAACTCTCCAAATGACTCCTCGCGCCATATTATGATGTTCCCCAAGTTTTGGGCTCGATCCGATATCAATAGGTGTGAGAAATTAGACAATTCAAGTTCAACGGCAGTTCGTTCCTAATTGGAGTGGTTGGGGTAATTCATAGTTCTAGCTATTGGATTTCACTCAAAAAACACCAAAAGACTCCTCCCACCATATTATGATTTTGCCCAAGTTTTGGGCTCGATCCGAAATCAATAGGTGTAAGAAATTGGACAATTCAAGTTCAAAGGCATTTTGTTCCACATTGGAGTGGTTGGGGTAATTCATAGTTCTAGAGATTGGATTTTACTCAAAATACACCAAATGACTCCTCCCACCATATTGTGATGTTGCCCAAGTTTTGGGCTCGATCTGAAATCAATAGGTGTACTAAATTTGACAATTCAAGTTCAAAGGCAGTTCCTTACAAATTGGAGTGGTTGGGATAATTCATGGTTCTAGCGATTGCATTTCACTCAAAACACCCCAAATGACTCCTCCCACCATATTATGATGTTGCCCAATTTTGGCCTCGATCCGAAATCAATAGGTGTATGAAATTGGACAATTCAAGTTCAACGGCAGTTCGTTCCTAATTGGAGTGGTTGGTGTATTCCATACATCTAGCGATTGGATTTCACTCACAACTCACCAAATCACTCCTCCCACCATGTTATGATGTTGCCCAAGTTTTGGGCTCGATCCGAAATCAATAGGTGTAAGAAATTGGACAATTCAAGTTCAACGGCAGTTCGTTCCTAATTGGAGTGGTTGGGGTAATTCATAGTTCTAGAGATTGGATTTTACTCAAAATACACCAAATGACTCCTCCCACCATATTATGATGTTGTCCAAGTTCTGGGCTCGATCCGAAATCAATAGGTGTAAGAAATTGGACAGTGCAAGTTCAACGGCATTTCGTTCTTAATTGGAGAGGTTGGTGTATTTCATACTTTTGGCGATTGGATGTCACTCAAAACACACAAAATGACTGCTCCCACCATATTGGGATGTTGCCCATGTTTTGGGCTCGATCCGAAATCAATAGGTGTAAGAAATTGGACAATTCAAGCGCCAAGGTAGGTCGTTCCAAATTGGAGTGGGTGGTGTCTTGCATAGTTCTAGCATTGGATTTAACTCAAAACTCTCCAAATGACTCCTCGCGCCAGATTATGATGTTGCCCAAGTTTTGGGCTCGATCCGATATCAATAGGTGTGAGAAATTAGACAATTCAAGTTCAACGGCAGTTCGTTCCTAATTGGAGTGGTTGGTGTAATTCATAGTTCTAGCGATTGGATTTCACTCAAAACTCACCAAATGACTCCTCCCACCATATTACGAGGTTGCCCAAGTTTTAGGCTCGATCCGAAATCAATAGGTGTAAGAAATTGGACAATTCAAGTTCAACGGCAGTCTGTTCCTAATTGGAGTGGTTGGTGTATTCCATACTTCTAGCGATTTGATTTCACTCAAAACTCACCACATGACTCCTCCCACCATATTATGATGTTGCCCAAGTTTTGGGCTCGATCCGATATCATTAGGTGTGACAAATTGGACAATTCAAGTTCAACAGTAGTTCGTTCCTGATTGGAGTGGTTGGTGTAATTCACAGTTCTAGCGATTGGATTTCACTCAAAACTCACCAAATGACTCCTCCCACCATATTATGATGTTGCCCAAGTTTTGGGCTCGATCCGAAATCAATAGTTGTAAGAAATTGTACAATTCAAGTTCAACGGCAGTTCATTCCAAATTGGAGTGGTTGGTGTATTCCATACATCTAGCGATTGGATTTCACTCAAAACACACCAAATGACTCCTCCCACCACATTATGATGTTGCCCAGGATTTGGGCTCGATCCGAAATCAATAGGTGTAAGAAATTGGACAATTCAAGTTCAAAGGCAGTTCTATTGGATTTCCCTCAAAACACACCAAACGACTACTCCCACCATATTACGATGTTGCCCAAGTTTTGGGCTCGATACGAAATCAATAGGTGTAAGAAATTGGACAATTCAAGTTCAAAGGCTGTTCATTCCAAATTGTAGTGGTTGGGGTAATTCATAGTTCTAGCGATTGGATTTCACTCAAAACACCCAAAATGACTCCTCCCACCATATTATGATGTTGCCCAAGTTTTGGGCACGATCCGAAATCAATAGGTGTAAGAAGTTGGACAATTCAAGTTCAAAGGCAGTTCGTTCCAAATTGGAGTGGTTGGGGTAATTCATAGTTCTAGCGATTGAATTTCACTCACAACACACCAAATGACTCCTCCCCCCATATTTTGTTGTTGCCCAAGTTTTGGGCACTATCCGAAATCAATTGGTGTAAGAAATTGGACAATTCAAGTTCAAAGGCAGTTCGTTCCAAATTGGAGTGGTTGGGGTAATTCATAGTTCTAGAGATTGGATTTCACTCAAAACACACCAAATGACTCCTCCCACCATATTATGATGTAGCCCAAGTTTTGGGCTCGATCCGAAATCAAAAGGTGTACGAAATTGGACAATTCAAGTTCAACGGCAGTTCATTCCTAATTGGAGTGGTTGGTGTATTCCATACTTCTAGCGATTGGATTTCACTCAACACTCGCCAAATGACTCCTCCCACCGTATTATGATGTTGCCCACGTTTTGGAGTCGATCCGAAATCAGTAGGTGTAAGAAATTGGACGATTCAAGTTCAACGGCAGTTCGTTCCTAATTGGAGTGGCTGGTGTATTCCATACTTGTAAAGATTGGATTTCACTCAAAACACACCAAATGACTCCTCCCACCATATTGTGATGTTGCCCAAGTTTTGGGCTCGAGCCGATATCAGTAGGTGTAAGAAATTGGACAATTCAAGTTCAACGGCAGTTCGTTCCAAATTGGAGTGGTTGGGGTAATTCATAGTTCTAGCAATTGGATTTCACTGAAAACACACCAAATGACTCCTCCCACCATATTACGATGTTGCCCATGTTTTGGGCTCGATCCGAAATCAATAGGTGTAAGAAATTGGACAATTCAAGTTCAAAGGCAGTTTGATCGGTGCATAATTACATGTCATTTTGTATCCTTCTAAGTTGTAATTTGGTTATGTTTTTGAGTTAAACTTGTGCTTTTAAAAAGTTTTGTGTTTGTTTCAGTGTAATAAGCTTGACACTCATTAAATGCATTTTGGAGACAAGTTGGCTCATCGGTGTCTGCAGATCCGTCAACTTCACGAATTGGACTGTACTTGCTCAAGAAGAATCAGATGATGACCCATACATCATTGGAAAGATGCGGAAGTCTAGTTTCTGGAGAATTTTACGGTTCTTGATTCCGAGTCTTCTAGAGAAAGTTATACAAGTTTTGGCAACTTAAGGTCAAATTCGGCAGCATCTGCGTTACAGGGCCAAATATCACATTTGAAGGGCTTTCCGATTTTTCCTTGAGCTGGGCTGCATATACTTGGAAAGATAATTCAAAGAGCTTCAAGATCCAGATTTTTTCCAAATTTTGTAGGAGGGAAAATCAAGCCCAAAACAAGCCCACAAGCTGACTGCAATGAAGTCAATTCCAGTCTATTTTCGGCAGTCAACTTGCAAGGCCCAAGATGTACACTTGTATTGCTCAGATGGGAAGACATTGTTAATAGAAGTTGTTCCAATGGGTGTCTAGTATAACATATCCAAATTTCAGCCCAATTGAACATATCTAGAGTCCTCAGCCTGTCCAACACTGAACCCTGCTCAGGAGGATTCGTTTTTCCAGCAACACATGTGCAACAGCAAAAGAACTTTATTAGCCAGCAACAAAGACTAGCAGCACATGGGTTGGCAGAAAATAAAGAGCCAGACCTCCATGCTAAAAGAATAAACCAGCAATCACATGTGAAGAAAGCTTGAGGTGCAACAAAAGAAGTATGGGATGGAGTTGATTCCAACCACACTAACATAGGCAAGATGAAGTGGGAGTTATGGGTTGTATTAAATGAGGAATGGTGATGTTGGATTTCATCATGATGTTCCTTCCTCTTAGCCCTATAAATAGAGAAGTCTTCAAGCTTCATAAATCACACCCCAAGGGGGGGAGCTCTCAAACACTTCTCTAGAGTAGACACCATGCTTTAATTCGAATTGAACTATG
>NW_018921246.1:144308-154628 GCF_002207925.1 Prunus avium
CTGCAAGAATGAACACAAGTTTGCCAAGCTAAACCAAAATCAATAGGACTTTACTCATGGATGTAATGTAATGGTTAGAAAAGGAATGGATATTGAAATACAAAGTCTAAGGAACAAAGTAGAGCATGTCATATAAACAAGATCATGGACGTTTGAAATGTAAGGCATAGAAATGAATAGCTCACAACACCAGATTTTTCAATTGAATCTCTTCACAATTTGATTTTGACGTTTACACACTTTGTATAATGTTTGGCCCAATTTTGCGGCTCTTTACCCTAGATCACCTTGATTTCTCCTTATATCACCCTAGGGTCGTGACTACATTGGCCACACTTCTTTTCTTTTCTTTTTTTTCTTTTGATTTTTTTTTTTAACAGCTCATTTATTGCCTTGAATACATTACAATCTAAAATACAACCATGCTCTACATGTCCCCTAGATGGTAGGATGTTTAATGGATGATAAGGGGATAGAAAGAAATGGTTAAGTGTTTGGGCACAAAAGGGTTTACAATGGAATATGTATTGTATGGGTTGATGGAGGAAAAAGAAAGAGGTTTAACAAAGATGGCCTAAATCATAACTGAGTTATAACTTGACATTCCAGTGAATCACACAAGCAAAAATGCATACAATTGGGTAAGACATGCAAGAGTTGTATAATCATGGCTTAAGTGCATAGAAAGCTCAAACATAATTATGTGAGACTTAGCTAGCAAAAGAATAAGATTCAGACCTAACACAATGCTTATCAAATTCCTAAGAGCCATATTAGAAGTTAGACTCATGATTTATCATTGGTGTGGGAAGGAAAACTGAAAATGACTCAAAGAAAAGAAACATAAAAGAAAAACGAGAGGTTTCAAATTGCTGTTTTGCCCTATTCGACATATGTTCTGTTTTGACATGTAACTTTTAAACCACTTGGTCAAATTTAATGTTCTTTACGTCGTTGGATTCAGCATGAAAAAAATGAAGAACAATTCAACTTGAAAGGCAGTTCGTTCCAAAATGGAGTGGTTGGTGTATTAAATAGTTCTAGCAATTGGATTTCACTCAAAACTCACCAAATGACTCCTCCCACCATATTATGACGTTGCCCAAGTTTTGGGCTCGATCCGACACCAATAGGTGGAAGAAATTGAACAATTCAAGTTCAAAGCCAGTTCGTTCCAAATTGGAGTGGTTGGTGTATTGCATAGTTCTTGCGATTGCATTTCACTCAAAACTGACCAAATGACTCCTCCCACCAAATTATGATGCTGCCCAAGTTTTGGGCTCGATCCGAAGTCAATGGTTGTAAGAAATTGGGCAATTCTAGATCCAACCCAGTTCGTTCCAAATTGGAGTGGTTGGTGTATTCCATAGTTCTAGCAATTGGATTTTACTCAAAACTCACCAAATGACTCCCCCCACCATATTATGATGTTGCCCAAGTTTTGGGCTCGATCCAAAATCAATAGGTGTAAGAAATTGGACAATTCAAGTTCCAACGCAGTTCGTTCCAAATCGGAGTGATTGGTGTATTGCATAGTTCTAGCGATTGAATTTCACGCAAAACTCACCAAATGAATCCTCCCACCGTATTACAATGTTGCCCAAGTTTTGGGCTCGATCCGATATCAATAGAGGTAAGAAATTGGACAATTCAACTTGAAAGGAAGTTCGTTCCAAATTGGAGTGGTTGGTGTGTTGTGTAGTTCTAGCGATTAGATTTCACTCAAAACTCACCAACTGACTCCCCCCACCATATTACGATGTTTCCCAAGATTTGGCTTGATCCGATATCAATAGGTGTCAGAAATTGGACAATTCCATTTGGAAGGCAGTTCGTTCCAAACTGGAGTGGGTGGTGTATTGCATAGTTCTACCGATTGGATTTCACTCAACACTCACCAAATGACTCCTCCCACCATATTATGAGGTTGCCCAAGTTTTGGGCTCGATCCGATATCAATTGGTGTTAGAAATTGAACAATTCAAGTTCATAGCCAGTTCGTTCGAAATTGGATGGGTTGGTGTATTGCATAGTTCTAGCGATTGGATTTCACTCAAAACTCACCAAAATGACTCCTCCCACCATATTATGATATTTCCCAACTTTTGGGCTCGATCCGATATCAATAGGTGTAAGAAATTGGGCAATTCAAGTTCCAACACAGTTCGTTCCAAATTGGAGTGGTTGGTGTATTGCATAGTTCTAGCGATTGGATTTCACTCAAAACTCACCAAATGACTCCTCCCACCATATTATGATATTTCCCAACTTTTGGGCTCGATCCGATATCAATAGGTGTAAGAAATTGGGCAATTCAAGTTGAAATGCAGTTCGTTCCAAATTGGAGGGGTTGGTGTATTGCATAGTTCTAGCGATTGCATTTCACTCAAAACTCACCAAATGACTCCTCCCACCATATTATGATGTTGCCCAAGTTTTGGGCTCGATCCGAAATCAATAGGTGTAAGAAATTGGACAATTCAAGTTCCAACGCAGTTCATTCCAAATCGGAGTGATTGGTGTATTGCATAATTCTAGCGATTGAATTTCACGCAAAACTCATCAAATGAATCCTCCCACCATATTATGATGTTGCCCAAGTTTTGGGGTCGATACGATATCAATAGAGGTAAGAAATTGGACAATTCAACTTGAAGGGAAGTTCGTTCCAAATTGGAGTGGTTGGTGCTTTGCATAGTTCTAGCGATTGGATTTCACTCAAAACTCACCAAATGACTCCTCCCACCACATTATGATGTTTCCCAACTTTTGGGCTCGATCCGATATCAATACGTGTAAGAAATTGGACAATTCATGTTCCAACGCAGTTCGTTACAAATTGAAGTGGTTGATGTATTGCATAGTTCCCGCAATTGGATTTCACTCAAAAGTCACCAAATGACTCCTCCCACCGTATTATGCTGTTTCCCAACTTTTGGGCTCGATCCGATATCAATAGGTCTGAGAAATTGCACAATTCAAGTTCCAACGCAGTTCGTTCCAAATTGGATGGGTTGGTGTGTTGCATAGTTCTAGCGATTGGATTTCACTCAAAACTCACCAAATGACTCCTCCCACCATATTATGATATTTCACAACTTTTGGGCTCGATCCGATATGAATAGGTGTAAGAAATTGGGCAATGCAAGTTCCAACGCAGTTCGTTCCAAATTGGAGTGGTTGGTGTATTCCATAGTTCTAGCGATTGGATTTCTCTCAAAACTCACCAAATGATCAACTTGAAAGGCAGTTCGTTCCAAATTGGAGTGGTTGGTGTATTCCATAGTTCTAGCGATTGGATTTCACTCAAAACTCACCAAATCACTCCTCCCACCATATTATGATATTTCCCAACTTTTGGGCTCGATCTGATATCAATAGGTGTAAGAAATTGGGCAATTCAAGTTCCAACTCAGTTCGTTCCAAATTGGAGGGGTTGGTGTATTGCATAGTTCTAGTGATTGCATTTCACTCAAAACTCACCAAACGACTCCTCCCGCCATATTATGATGTTGCCCAAGTTTTGGGCACGATCCGAAATCAATAGGTGTAAGAAATTGGACAATTTAAGTTCCAACGCAGTTCGTTCCAAATCAGAGTGGTTGGTGTATTGCATAGTTCTAGCGATTGAATTTCACGGAAAACTCACCAAATGAATCCTCCCACCATAATATGATGTTGCCCAAGTTTTTGGCCTGATCCGATGTCAATAGAGGTAAGAAATTGGACAATTCAACTTGAAAGGAAGTTCGTACCAAAGTAGAGTGGTTGGTGTATTGCATAGTTCTAGCGATTGGATTTCACTCAAAACTCACCAAATGACTCTTCCCACCATATTATGATATTTCCCAACTTTTGGGCTCGATCCGAAATCAATAGGTGTAAGAAATTGGGCAATTCAAGTTCCAACGCAGTTCGTTCCAAATTGGAGTGGGTGGTGTGTTGCATAGTTCTAGCGATTGGATTTCAATCAAAACTCCCCAAATGACTCCTCCCACCATATTATGTTGTTTCCGAAGATTTGTGCTCGATCCGATATCAATAGGTGTAAGAAATTGGACAATTCACGTTCCAACGCAGTTCGTTCCAAATTGGTGTGGTTTGTGTTGCATAGTTCTAGCGATTGGCTTCCACTCAAAACACACAACATGACTCCTCCCAACATATTATGATGTTTCCGAAGTTTTGGGCTCGATCCGATATAAATAGATGTAAGAAATTGGACAATTCAAGTTCCAACGCAGTTCGTTCCAAATTGGAGTGGTTGCTGTATTGCATAGTTCTAGCGGTTGGATTTCACTCAAAACTCACCAAATGACTCCTCCCACCGTATTATTATGTTTCCGAAGTTTTGGGCTCGATCCGATATCAATAGTGGTAAGATATTGCACAATTCAACTTGAAAGGCAGTTCGTTCCAAATTGGAGTGGTTGGTGTATTGCATAGTTCCAGCAATTGGATTTCACTCAAAAGTCACCAAATGACTCCTCCCACCGTATTATGATGTTTCCCAAGTTTTGGGCTCGATCCGATGTCAGTAGGTGTAAGAAATTGGACAATTCAAGTTCCAACGCAGTTCGTTACAAATTGGAGTGGTTGGTGTATTGCATAGTTCCAGCGATTGGATTTCACTCAAAACTCACCAAATGACTCCTCCCACCATATTATGATGTTGCCCAAGTTTTGGGCTTGATCCGAAATCAATAGGTGTAAGAAATTGAACAATTCTTTTTCCAGTGCAGTTCTTTCCAAATTGGAGTGGGTGGTGTACTGCATAGTTCTAGCGATTGGATTTCACTCAAAACTCAACAAATGACTCCTCCCACCATATTTTGATGTTGCGCAAGTTTTGGGCAGAAGCCGATATCAATAGGTGTAAGAAATTGGACAATTCAAGTTCCAACGCAGTTCATTACAAATTGGAGTGGTTGGTATATTGCATAGTTCCAGCGATTGGATTTCACTCAAAACTCACCAAATGACTCCTCCCACCATATTATGATGTTGCCCAAGTTTTGGGCTTGATCCGAAATCAATTGGTGTAAGAAATTGAACAATTCTTGTTCCAATGCAGTTCTTTCCAAATTGGAGTGGTTGGTGTACTGCATAGTTCTAGCGATTGGATTTCACTCAAAACACACCAAATGACTCCTCCCACCATATTATGATGTTGCCCAAGTTTTGGGCTCGATCCGAAATCAATAGGTGTAAGAAATTGGACAATTCAAGTTCAACGGCATTATGATATTTCCCAAGTTTTGGGCTCGATCCGATGTCAATAGGTGTAAGAAATTGGACAATTCAAGTTCCAACGCAGTTCGTTCCAAATGGGTGTGGTTGGTGTATTGCATAGTTCTAGTGATTGGATTTTACTCAAAACACACCAAAAGACTCCTCCCACCGTATTATGTTGTTTCCCAAGTTTTGGGCTCGATCCGATATCAATAGGTGTAAGAAATTGGACAATTCAATTTGAAAGGAAGTTCGTTCCAAATTCAAGCGGTTGGTGGATTGCATAGTTCTAGAGATTGCATTTCACTCAAAACTCACCAAATGAAGCCTCCCACGATATTATGATGTTGCCCTAGTTTTGGGCTCGATCCGAAATCAATAGACGTAAGAAATTGGACAATTCAACTTGTAAGGCAGTTCGTTCCAAATTGGAGTGGTTGGTGTATTGCATAGTTCTAGCAATTGGATTTCACTCAGAACTCACCAAATGACTCCTCCCCCCATATTTCGATGTTTCCCAAGTTTTGGGCTCGATCCGATATCAGTATTTGTAAGAAATTGGACAATTCAAGTTCCAACGCAGTTCGTTCAAAATTGTATTAGTTGGTGTATTGCATAGTTCTAGCAATTGGATTTCACTCAAAACTCACCAAATGACTCCTCCCACCATATTATGTTGTTACCCAAGTTTTGGGCTCGATCCGATATCAATAGGTGTAAGAAATTGGACAATTCAAGTTCCGACGCAGTTCGTTCCAAATTGGAGTGGTTGGTGTATTCCATAGTTCTAGCGGTTGGATTTCACTCAAAACTCACCAAACGACTCCTCCCACCATCTTATGATGTTTCCCAGGTTTTGGGTTCGATCCGTTATCCATAGGTGTAAGAAATTAGACTATTCAATTTGAAAGGCAGTTCATTCCAAATTTGAGTGGTTATTGTATTGCATAGTTCTAATGATTGGATTTCACTCTAAACTAACCAAATGACTCCTCCCACCATGTTATATTTTTGCCTATGTTTTGGGCACGATCCGATATCAATAGAGGTAAGAAATTGGACAATTCAACTTGAAAGGCAATTCGTTCCAAATTGGAGTGGTTGGTGTATTGCATAGTTCTGGCAATTGGATTTCACTCAAAACTCACCAAATGACTTCTCCCACCATATTAAGATGTTGCCTAAGGTTTGGACTCGATCCGATATCAATAGAGGTAAGAAATTGGACAATTCAACTTCAAAGGCAATTCGTTCCAAATTGGAGTGGTTGGTGTATTGCATAGTTCTAACGATTGGATTTCACTCAAAACTCACCAAATGTCCCACCATATTATGATGTTGCCCAAGTTTTGGGCTTGATCCGATATCAATAGGTGTAAGAAATTGAACAATTCAAGTTCAAAGGCATTTCGTTCCAAATTGGTGTGGTTGGTGTACTGCATAGTTCTAGCGATTGGATTTCACTCACAACTCACCAACGACTCCTCCCACCAAATTATAACGTTGCCCAAGTTTTGGACTCGATCCAAAATCGATATGTTTAAGAAATTGGACAATCCAAGTTCAACGGCAGTTCGTTTCTGATTGGAGTGATTGGTGTATTCCGTACTTCTAGCGATTGGATTTCACTCAACCACTCACCAAATGACTCCTCCCACCATATTATGATGTTGCCTATGTTTTGGGCTCGATCCGAAATCAATAGGTGTAAGAAATTGGACAATTCAATTTCAAAGGCAGTTCGTTCCAAATTGGAGTGGTTGGGGTAATTCAAAGTTCTAGCGATTGGATTTCACTCAAAACTCTCCAATTGACTCCTCCCACCATATTATGATGTTGCCCAAGTTTTGGGCTAGATCCGAAATCGATTGGTGTAAGAAATTGGACAATTCAAGTTCAACGGCAGTTCGTTCCTAATTGGAGTGGTTGGCCTATTCCATAGTTCTAGAGATCGGATTTCACTAAAAACTCACCAAATGACTCCTCCCACCATATTATGATGTTGCCCACGTTTTTGGCTCGATCCGAAATAAATAGGTGTAAGAAATTGGACAATTCAAGTTCAAAGGCAGTTCATTCCAAATTGGAGTCGTTGGGGTAATTCATAGTTCTAGCTGTTGGATTTCACTCAAAACACACCAAATGACTCCTCCCACCATATTATGATGTTGCCCAAGTTTTGGGGTCGATCCGAAATCAATTGGAGTAAGAAATTGGACAATTTGAGTTCAACGGCAGTTCGTTCCTAATTGGAGTGGTTGGTGTATTCCATAGTTCTAGCGATTGGATTTCACTGAAAACGCACCAAATGACTCCTCCCACCATATTATGATGTTGCCCAAGTTTTTGGCTCGATCCGAAATCAATAGGTGTAAGAAATTGGACAATTCATGTTCAACGGCAGTTCGTTCCTATTTGTTGTGGTTGGTGTATTCCGTACTACTAGCGATTGGATTTCACTCAAAACACACCAAATCACTCCTCCCACCATATTATGGTGTTGCCCACGTTTTGGGCTCTATCCGAAATCAATGGGTGTAAGAAATTGGACAATTCAAGTTCAATGGCAGTTCGTTCCTAAATGGAGTGGTTGGTGTATTCCATACTACTAGCGATTGGATTTCACTCAAAACACACCAAATGACTCCTCCCAACATATTATGATGTTGCCCAAGTTTTGGGCTCGATCCAAAATCAATAGGTGAAAGAATTTGGACATTTCAAGTTCAACGGTAGTTCGTTCCAAATTGTAGTGGTTGGTGTTTTCCATACTTCTAGCGGTTGGATTTCACTCAAAACTCTCCAAGTGACTCCTCCCACCATATTATGGTGTTGCCCAAGTTTTGGGCTCGATCCGAAATCAATAGGAGTAAGAAATTGGACAATTCAAGTTCAAAGAAAGTTCGTTCCAAATTGGAGTGGTTGGGGTAATTCATAGTTCTAGCGATTGGATTTCACTGAAAACACACCAAATTACTCCTCCCACCATATTATGATGCTGCCCAAGTTTTGGGCTCGATCCGAAATCAATAGGTGTAAGAAATTGGACTATTCAAGTTCAAAGGCAGTTCGTGCCAAATTGGAGTTGTTGGGGTAATCCGTAGTTCTAGCGATTGGATTTTACTCAAAACACACCAAATGACTCCACCCACCATCTTATGATGTTGACCAAGTTTTGGGCTCGATTCGAAATCAATAGGTGTAAGGAATTGGACAATTCAAGTTCAACGACAGTTAGTTCCAAATTGGAGTGGTTGGCTAAATTCATAGTTCTAGCGATTGGATTTTTCTGAAAACACACCAAATGACTCCTCCCACCATATTATGATGTTGCCCAAGTTTTGGGCTCGATCCGAAATCAATAGGTGTAAGAAATTGAACAATTGAAGTTCAACGGCACTTCGTTCCTAATTGGAGTGGTCGATGTATTCCATACTTCTAGCGATTGGATTTCACTCAAAAGACACCAAATGACTCCTTCCACCATATTATGATGTTGCCCAAGTTTCGGGCTCGATCCAAAATCAATAGGTGTAAGAAATTGGACATTTCAAGTTCAACGGCAGTTCGTTCCTACTTGGAGTGGTTCGTGTATTCCATACTTATAGCGATTGGATTTCACTCAAAACTCACCAAATGACTCCTCCCACCATATTATGATGTTGCCCAGGTTTTGGGCTCGATCCGAAATGAATAGGTGTACGAAATTGGACCATCAAGTTCATAGGCAGTTCGTTCCAAACTGGAGTGGTTGGGGTAATTCATAGTTCTAGCGATTGGATTTCACTCAAAAAACTCCAAATGACTCCTCCCACCATATTATGATGTTGCCCAAGTTTTGGGCTCGATCCGAAATCAATAGGTGTAAGAAATTGGACAATTCAAGTTCAACGGCAGTTCGTTCCTACTTGGAGTGGTTCGTGTATTCCACACTTCTAGCGATTGGATTTCACTCAAAACACACCAAATCACTCCTCCCACCATATTATGATGTTGCCCAGGTTTTGGGCTCGATCCGAAATGAATAGGTGTACGAAATTGGGCCATTCAAGTTCATAGGCAGTTCGTTCCAAATTGGAGTGGTTGGGGTAATTCATAGTTCTAGCGATTGGATTTCACTCAAAACACACCAAACGAATCCTCCCACCATAGTATGTTGTTGCCCAAGTTTTGGGGTCGATCCGAAATCAATAGGTGTAAGAAATTGGACAAGTCAAGTTCAACGGCAGTGCTTTCCTAACTGGAGTGGTTGGTGTATTCCATAATTCTAGCGATTGGATTTCACTCAAAACTCACCAAATGACTCCTCCCACCAACCTTTCCATGAGCCCGTAATTTCTGCTTGTGAAATCTGGGGCGCTTCTATCTGTCAACACGTGTCTCGCTCAGTCTGCCCATGACTAACCATGAGACGACATCAGGGACCACATTCCCTCTGCGGCAGTTCGTTCCTAATTGGAGTGGTTGGTGTATTCCGCACTTCTAGCGGTTGGATTTCACTCAAAACGCACCAAATGACTCCTCCCACCATATTGTGGTGTTGCCCAAGTTTTGGGCTCAATCCGAAATCAGTAGGTGTAAGAAATTGGACAATTCAAGTTGAAAGGCAGTTCGTTCCGAAATGGAGTGGTTGGGGTAATTCATAGTTCTAGCGATTGGATTTCACTCAAAAAACACCAAATGACTCCTCCCACCATATTATGATGTTGCCCAAGTTTTGGGCTCGATCCGAAATCAATAGGTGTTCCAAATTGGACAATTCAAGTTCAACGGCAGTTCGTTCCTAATTGGAGTGGTTGGTGTATTCCATACTTCTAGCGGTTGGATGTCACTCAAAACTCACCAAGTGACTCCTCCCACCATATTACGACGTTGCCCAAGTTTTGGGGTCGATCCGAAATCAATAGGTGTAAGAAATTGGACAATTCATGTTCAACGGCAGTTCGTTCCAAATTGGAGTGGTTGAGGTAATTTATAGTTCTAGAGATTGGATTTCACTCAAAACACACCAAATGACTCCTCCCACCATATTACGATGTTGCCCATGTTTTGGGCTCGATCCGAAATCAATAGGTGTAAGAAATTGGA
>NW_018921246.1:160990-174483 GCF_002207925.1 Prunus avium
ACTCCTCCCACCATATTATGATGTTTCCCAAGATGTGGGACCGATCCGATATCAATAGGTGTAAGAAATTCGACAATTCAAGTTCCAACACAGTTCGTTCCAAATTGGAGTGGTTGGTGTATTGCATAGTTCTAGCGATTGGATTTCACTCAAAACTCACCAGATGACTCCTCACACCATATTATGATGTTTCCCAAGATTTGGGCTCGATCCGATATCAATAGGTGTAAGAAATTGGACAATTCCTTTTGAAAGGCTGTTCGTTCCAAGTTGGAGTGGTTGGTGTATTGCATAGTTCTAGCGATTGGATTTCACTCAAAACTCACCAAATGACTCCTCCCACCATATTATGATGTTTCCCAAGATTTGGGCCCGATCCGATATCAATAGGTGTAAGAAATTCGACAATTAAATTTGGAAGGCACTTCGTTCCAAATTGGAGTGGTTGGTGTATTGCATAGTTCTGGCAATTGGATATCACTCAAAACTTGCCAAATGACTACTCCCACCATATTATGATGTTGCCGAAGTTTTGGACTCGATCCGATATCAATAGAGGTAAGAAATTGGACAATTCAAGTTCGAACGCAGTTCGTTCCAAATTGGAGTGGTTGGTGTATTGCATAGTTCTAGCGATTGGATTTCACTCAAAACTCACCAAATGACTCCTCCCACCATAGTACGATGTTTCCCAACATTTGGGCTCGATCCGATATCAATAGGTGTAAGAAATTCGACAATTCAAGTTCCAGCGCAGTTCGTTCCAAATTGAAGTGGTTGGTGTATTCCATAGTTCTAGCGATTGGATTGCTCTCAAAACTCCCCAAATGACTCCTCCCACCATATTATGATGTTTCCCAGGTTTTGGGCTCGATCCGATATCAATAGGTGTAAGAAATTGGCCAATTCAAGTTCCAACGCAGTTCGTTCCAAATTGTAGTGGTTGGTGTATTGCATAGTTCTAGCGATTGGATTTCACTCAAAACTCACCAAATAACTCCTCCCACCATATTATGATGTTTCCCAAGATTTAGGCTCAATCCAATGTCACCAGGTGTAAGAAATTTCGTTCCAAATTGGAGTGGTTGGTGTATTGCATAGTTCTAGCGATTGGATTTCACTCAGAACTCACCAAATGACTCCTCCCAGCATCTTAAGATGTTGCCCAAGTTTTGGGCTCGATTCGATATCAATAGGTGTAAGAAATTGGACAATTCAAGTTCGAGCGAGTTCGTTCCAAATTGAAGTGGTTGGTGTATTCCATAGTTCTTGCGATTGGATTTCTCTCAAAACTCACCAAATGACTCCTCCCACCATATTATGATGTTTCCCAAGATTTGGGACCGATCCGATATCAATAGGTGTAACAAATTGGACAATTCCTTTTGGAAGGCAGTTCGTTCCAAATTGGAGTGGTTGGTGTATTGCATAGTTCTAGCAATTGGATATCACTCAAAACTGGCCAAATGACTACTCCCACCATATTATGATGTTGCCCAAGTTTTGGGCTCGATACGATATCAATAGGTGTAAGAAATTGGAGATTTCAAGTTCCAACGCAGTTCGTTCCAAATTGGAGTGGTTGGTGTATTGCATTGTTCTAGCGATTGGATTGCACTCAAAACTCACCAAATGACTCCTCCCACCATATTATGATGTTTCCCAAGATTTGGGCTCGATCCGATATCAATAGGTGTAACAAATTGGACAATTCCTTTTGGATAACAATAGGTTTAAGAAATTGGACAATTCAAGTTCCAACGCAGTTCGTTCCAAATTCGAGTGGTTGGTGTATTGCATAGTTCTAGCAACTGGATTTAACTCAAAACCCCCAAAACGATTGCTCCAAGAATATTATGATGTTTCCCAACTATTGGGCTCGATCTGATATCAATAGGTGTTAGAAATTGGACAATTCATGTTCCAACGCAGTTCATTCAAAATTGGAGTGGTTGGTGTATTGCATAGTTCTAGCGATTGGATTTCACCCAAAACTCACCAAATGACTCCTCCCACCATATTATGATGTTGCCCATGTTTTGGGCTCGATCTGATATCAATAGAGGTAAGAAATTGGACAATTCAACTTGCAAGGCAGTTCTTTGCAAATTGGAGTGGTTGGTGTATTGCATAGTTCTAGCGTTGGGATTTCACTCAAAACTCACCAAATGACTCCTCCCACCGTACTATGATGTTTCCGAAGTTTTGGGCTCGATCTGATATCAATAGGTGTAAGAAATTGGACAATTCAAGTTCCAACGCAGTTCGTTCCAAATTGGAGAGGTTGGGGTATTGCATAGTTCTAGCGATTGGATTTCACTCACAACTCAACAAATGACTCCCCCACCATATTATGATATTTCCCAAGATTTCGGCTCGATCCGATATCAATAGGTGTAAGAAATTGGATAATTCAATTTGAAAGGCAGGTCGTTCAAAATTGTAGTGGTTGGTGTATTGCAAAGTTCTTGAGATTGGATTTCATTTAAAACCCACCAAATGTGGTCTCCCACCATATTATGATGTTTCCCAACTTTTGGGCTCGATCTGATATCAATAGGTGTTAGAAATTGGACAATTCAAGTTCCAATGCAGTTCGTTCCAAATTGGAGTGGTTGGTGTATTGCATAGTTCTAGCGATTGGATTTCACTCAAAACTCACCAAATGACTCCTCCCACCATATTATGATGTTGCCCAAGTTTTGGGCTCCATCTGATATCAATAGAGCTAAGAAATTGGACAATTCAACTTGCAAGGCAGTTCGTTGCAAATTGGAGTGGTTGGTGTATTGCATAGTTCTAGCGTTGGGATTTCACTCAAAACTCACCAAATGACTCCTCCCACCGTATTTTGATGTTTCCGAAGTTTTGGGCTCGATCCGATATCAATAGGTGTAAGAAATTGGACAATTCAAGTTCCAACGCAGTTCTTTCCAAATTGGATTGGTTGGGGTATTGCATAGTTCTAGCGATTGGATTTCACTCAAAACTCAACAAATGACTCCCCCCACCATATTATGATGTTTCCCAAGATTTGGGCTCGATCCGATATCAATAGGTGTATGAAATTGGACAATTCAAGTTCCAATGCAGTTCGTTCCAAATTGGAGTGGTTGGTGTATTGCACAGTTCTAGCGATTGGATTTCGTACAAAACTCACCAAATGAATCCTCCCACCATATTATGATGTTGCCCAAGTTTTGGGGTCCATACGATATCAATAGAGGTAAGAAATTGGACAATTCTATTTGAAAGGCAGTTCGTTCCAAATTGGAGTGGTTGGTGTATTGCATAGTTCTAGCGATTGGATTTCACTCAAAACTCACCAAATGACTCCTCCCACCATATTATGTTGTTTCCCAAGATTTGGGCTCGATCCAATATAAATATGTGTAAGAAATTAAACAATTCTTGTTCCAACACAGTTCGTTCAAAATTGGAGTGGTTGGTGTATTGCATAGTTCTAGCGGTTGGATTTCACTCAAAACTCACCAAAAGACTCCTCCCACAATATTATGTTGTTTCCAAAGATTTGGGGTCGATCCAATATCAATAGGTGTAAGAAATTGGAGAATTCAAGTTTCAACGCAGTTCGTTCCAAATTGGAGTGGTCGGTGTATTGCATAGTTCTAGCGATTGGATTTCCCTCAAAACTCACCAAATGATTCCTCCCACCATATTATGTTGTTTCCCAAGATTTGGGCTCGATCCGATATCAATGGGTGTAAGAAATTGGAAAATTCAATTTGAAAGGCAGTTCGTTCCAAATTAGAGTGGTTGGTGTGTTGCATAGTTCTAGCGATTGGATTTCACTCAAAACCCGCCAAATGACTCCTCCCACCACATTATGTTGTTTCCCAAGTTTTGGGCTCGATTAGATATCAATAGAACCTATGCAATACACCAACCACTCCAATTTGGAACGAACTGCTTTGGAACTTGAATTGTCCAATTTCTTACACCTATTGATATCGGATCGAGCCCAAAACTTGGGAAACATCATTATATGGTGAGACGACTCATTTGGTAGGTTTTGAGTGAAATCCAATCGCTAGAACTATGCAATACACCAACCACTCCAATGTGGAACGAATTGCCTTCCATGTTGAATTGTGAAATATCTTACCTCTATTGATATCGTATCGAGCCCAAAACTTGGGCAACGTCATAATATAGTGGGAGGAGTCATTTGGCTAGTTTTGAGTGAAATCCAATCGCTAGAACTATGCAATACACCAACCACTCCAGTTTGGAACGAATTGCCTTCCAAATGGAATTGTCCAATTTCTTACACCTATTGATATTGGATTGAGCCCAAATCTTGGGAAACATCATAATTGGGTGGGAGGAGTCATTTGGCAGGTTTTAAGTGAAATCCAATCGGTAGAACAATGCAACACACCAACTACTCCAATTTGGAACGAACTGCGTTGGAACTTGAATTGTCCAATTTCTTACACCTATTGATATCGGATCGAGCCCAAAACATGGTAAACATCATAATATGGTGGGAGGACTCGTTTGGTTGGTTTTGAGTGAAATCCAATCGCTAGAACTATGCAATACACCAAGCTCTCCAATTCGAAACGAACTGCCTTCCAAATTGAATTGTCCAATTTCTTACATCTATTGATATCGGATCGAACCCAAGAGTTGGGAAACATCATAATGTGGTGGGATGAGTCATTTGGTGAGTTTTGAGTGAAATCCAATCGCTAGAACTATGCAATACACCAACCACTCCAACTTGGAACGAACTGCGTTGGAACTTGAATTGTCCAATTTCTTACACTTATTGATATCGGATCGAGCCCAAATCTTGGGAAACATCATAATATGGTGGGAGGAGTCATTTGGTGAGTTTTGAGTGAAATCCAATCGCGAGAACTATGCAATACACCAACCTCTCCAGTTTGGAAAGAATTGCCTTTCATGTTGAATTGTCAAATATCTTACCTCTATTGATATCATATCGAGCCCAAAACTTGGGCAACGTCATAATATAGTGGGACGAGTCATTTGGCTAGTTTTGAGTGAAATCCAATCGCTAGAACTATGCAATACACCAACCACTCCAATTTGAAACGAACTGCCTTCCAAATTGAATTGTCCAACATCTGACCTCTATTGATATCGGATCGAGCCCAAAACATGGGCAACGTCATAATATGGTGGGAGGAGTCATTTGGCTAATTTTGAGTGAAATCCAATTGCTAGAACTATGCAATACACCAACCACTCCAGTTTGGAAAGAATTGCCATTCAAATGGAATTGTCCAATTTCTTACACCTATTGATATTGGATCCAGCCCAAATCTGGGGAAACATCATAATATGGTGGGAGGAGTCATTTGGCTAGTTTTGACTGAAATCCAATCGCTAGAACTATGCTGTACACCAACCACTCCAATTTGGAACAAATTGCCTTTCAAATTGAATTGTCCTATTTCTTACACCTATTGTGATCGGATCGAGCCCAAATCATGGGAAACATCATAATCCGGTGGGAGGAGTCATTTGGCGAGTTTTGAGTGAAATCCAATCGCTAGAACTATGCGATACACCAACCACTCCAATTTGTACGGAACTGCGTCGGAACTTGAATTTTCCAATTTCTTACACCTATTGATATCGGATCAAGCCCAAAACATGGGAAACACCATAATATAGTGGGAGGAGTCATTTGGTGAGTTTTGAGTGAAATCCAATGGCTTGAAATATGCAATACACCAACCACTCCAATTTGGAACGAACTGCGTTGGAACATGAATTGTCCAATTTCTTACATCTACTGATATCGGATCTAGCCCAAATCTTGGGAAACATCATAATATGGTGGGAGGAGTCGTTTGGTGAGTTTTGAGTGAAATCCAGTCTCTAGAACTATGCAATACACCACCCACTCCAATTTGGAACGAACTGCGTTGGAACTTGAATTGTCCAATTTCTTACACCTATTGATATCGGATCGATCCCAAAACTTGGGAAACATCATAATACGGTGGGAGGAGTCATTTGGTGAGTTTTGCGTGAAATCCAATCGCTAGAACTTTGCAAAACAACAACCACTCCAATTTGGAATGAACTGCCTTTCAAGTTGAATTGTGCAATATCTTACCTCTATTGATATCGGATCGAGCCCAAAACTTGGGCAACGGTGGGATGAGTCATTTGGCTAGTTTTGAGTGAAATCCAATCACTAGAACTATGCAATACACCAACCACTACAATTTGGACCGAAGTGCGTTGGAACTTGAATTGTCCAATTTCTTACACCTATTGATATCGGATCGAGCCCAAAACTTGGGAAACATCATAATATGGTGGGATTTGTCATTTGGTGCGTTTTGAGTGAAATCCAATCGCTAGAACTATGCACTACACCAACCACTCCAATATGGAACGAACTGCGTCGGAACATGAATAGTCCTGTTTCTTACACCTATTGATATCGGATCGAGCCCAAAACTTGGGAAACATCATAATATGGTGGGATTTGTCATTTGGTGCGTTTTGAGTGAAATCCAATCGCTAGAACTATGCACTACACCAACCACTCCAATATGGAACGAACTGCGTCGGAACATGAATAGTCCTGTTTCTTACACCTATTGATATCGGATCGTGCCCAAATCTTGGGAAACATCATAATGAGGTGGGAGGGGTCATTTGGTGAGTTTTGAGTGAAATCCAATCGCTAGAACTATGCAATACACCAACCACTCCAACTTGGAACGAACTGCCTTTCAAGTTGAATTGTCCAATATCTTACCTCTATTGATATCGGATCGGGCCCAAATCTTGGGAAACATCATAATATGGTGGGAAGAGTCGTTTGGTGAGTTTTGAGTGAAATCCAATCGCTAGAACAATGCAATACACCAACTACTCCTATTTGGAACGAACAGCGTAGGAACTTGAATTGTCCAATTTCTTACGCCTATTGATATCGGATCAAGCCCAAAACTTGGGAAACATCATAATATGGTTGGATGAGTCATTTGGTGTGTTTTGAGTGAAATCCAATCGCTAGAACTATGCAATACACCAACCACTCCAATATGGAACGAACTGCGTCGGAACATGAATAGTACTGTTTCTTACACCTATTGATATCGGATCGAGCCCAAATCTTGGGAAACATCACAAGACGGTTGGAGGAGTCATTTGGTGAGTTTTGCGTGAAATGCAATCGCTAGAACTATGCAAAACAACAACCACTCCAATTTGGAACGAATTGCCTTTCAAATGGAATTGTCCAAATTCTTACACCTATTGATTTCGGATCGAGCCCAGAACTTGGGAAACATCCTAATATGGTGGGAGGACCCATTTGGTGGGTTTTGAGGGAAATCCAATCGCTAGAACTATGCAAGACACCAACCACTCCAATTTGGAATGAACTTCCTTTCAAATTGAATTCTCTAATTTCTTACACCTATTGATATCGGATCGAGCCCAAATCTTGGGAAACATCATAATCTGGTGAGGGGGGTCATTTGGTGTGTTTTGAGTGAAATCCAATCACTAGAACTATGCAATACACCAACCACTCCAATTTGGAACGAACTGCCTTTCAAATTGAATTGTCCAATTTCTTACACCTAGTCATATCGGATCGACCCGAAATCTTGGGAAACATCATAATATTGTGGGAGGAGTCATTTGGTGAGTTTTGAGTGAAATCCAATCGCTAGAACTATGCAATACAACAACCACCCCAATTTGGAACGAATTGCGTTGGAACATGAATTGTCCAATTTCTTACACCTATTGATATCGGATCGAGCCCAAATCTTGGGAAACATCATAATATGGTGGGAGGAGTCATTTGGTGAGTTTTGAGTGAAATCCAATCGCTAGGACTATGCAATACACCGACCACTCCAATTTGGAACGAACTGCCTTTCAAATAGAATTGTCCAATTTCTTACACCTATTGATATCGGATCGAGCCCAAATCTTGGGAAACATCATAATATGGTGGGAGGAGTCATTTGGTGAGTTTTGAGTGAAATCCAATCGCAAGAACTATGCAACACACCAATCACTCCAATTTGGAACGAACTGCGTTGGAACATGAATTGTTCAATTTCTTACACCTATTGATATCGGATCGAGCCCAAATCTTGGGAAACGTCATAATATGGTGGGAGGAGTCATTTGGTGAGTTTTGAGTGAAATCCAATCGCTAGAACTATCCAATACACCAACCACTGCAATTTGGAACGAATTGCGTTGGAACATGAATTGTCCAATTTCTTACACCTATTGATATCTGATCGAGCCCAACTCTAAGGAAACATCATAATATGGTGGGAGGAGTCATTTGGTGAGTTTTGAGTGAAATCCAATTGCTACAACTATGCAATACACCAACCACTCCAATTTGGAACGAACTGCGTTGGAACATGAATTGTCCAATTTCTTAATCCCATTGATATTGGATCGAGCCCAAGTCTTGGGAAACGTCATAATATGGTGGGAAGAGTCATTTGGTGAGTTTTCAGTGAAATCCAATCGCTAGAACTTTGCAATACACCAACCACTCCAATTTGGAACGAAGTGCCTTTCAAATTGAATTGTCCAATTTCTTACCCCAATTGATATCGGATCGAGCCCAAATCCTCGGAAACATCAAAATATGGTGAGAGGAGTTAGTCGCTGAGTTTTGAGTGAAATCCAATCTCTAGAACTATGCAATACACCAACCACTCCGATTTGGAATGAACTGCCTTTCAAATTGAATTGTCCAATTTCTTACACCTATTGATATCGGATCGAGCCCAAATCTTGGGAAACCTCATAATATGGTGGGAGGAGTCATTTGGTGAGTTTTGAGTGAAATGCAATTGCTAGAACTATGCAATACACCAAGCACTCCAATTTTGAACGAACAGCCTTTCAAGTTGAATTGTCCAATTTCTTACCTCTCTTGATATCGGATCGAGCCCAAAACTTGGGCAACATTATAATATGGTGGGAGGAGTCATTTGGTGAGTTTTTGAGTGAAATCCAATCGCTAGAACTATGCAATACCCCAACCACTCCAATTTGGAACTAACTGCGTTGGAACATGAATTGTCCAATTTCTTGCACCTATTGATATCACATCGAGCCCAAATCTTGGGAAAGATCATAATATGGTCGGAGGAGTCATTTGGTGAGTTTTGAGTGAAATCCAATCGCTAGAACTATGCAATACACCAACCACTCCAATTTGGAACGAACTGCGTTGGAACATGAATTGTCCAATTTCTAACACATATTGATATCGGATCAAGCCCAAAACTTGGGAAACATCATCATATGGTGGGAGGAGTCATTTGGTGAGTTTTGAGTGAAATCCAATCTCTAGAACTATGCAATACACCTACCACTCCAATTTGGAACGAACTGCCTTCCAAATGGAATTGTCCAATTTCTTACACCTATTGATATCAGATCGAGCCCAAATCTTCGGAAACAGCATAATATGGTGGGAGGAGTCATTTGGTGAGTTTTGAGTGAAGTCCAATCGCTATAACTATGCAATACACCAACCACTCCAATTTGGAACGAACTGCGTTGGAACATGAATTGTCCAATTTCTTATACCTATTGATATCGGAGCTAGCCCAAATCCTGGGAAACGTCATAATATGGTGGGAGGAGTCATTTGGTGAGTTTTGAGTGAAATCCAGTCGCTAGAACTATGCAATACACCAACCACTGCAATTTGGAACGAACTGCGTTGGAACATGAATTGTCCAATTTCTTACACCTATTGATATCGGATCGAGCCCAAGTCTTGGGAAACATCATAATATGGTGGGAGGAGTCATTTGGTGAGTTTTCGGGGAAATCCAATCGCTAGAACTATGCAATACACCAACCACTGCAATTTGGAACGAACTGCGTTGGAACATGAATTGTCCAATTTCTCACACCTATTGAAATCGGATCGAGCCCAAATCTTGGGAAACATCATAATTTGGTGGGTGGAGTCATTTGGTGAGTTTTGAGTGAAATCCAATCGCTAGAACTATGCAATACACCAACCACTCCAATTTCGAACGAACTGCCTTTCCAATAGAACTGTCCAATTTCTTACACCTATTGACGTCGGATCGAGCCCAAATCTTGGGAAACATCATAATATGGTGGGAGGAGTCATTTCGTGAGTTTTGAGTGAAATCCAATCGCTAGAACTATGCAAAACACCAACCACTCCAATTTGGAACGAACTGCGTTGGAACATGAATTGTCCAATTTCTTACACCTATTGATATTGGATCGAGCCCAAACTTGGGAAACATTATAATATGGTGGGAGGAGCCATTTGGTTGGTTTTGAGTGCAATCAAATCCCTAGAACTATGCAATACACCAACCACTCCAATTTGGAACGAACTGCCTTTCAAATGGAATTGTCCAATTTCTTACACCTATTGACATCGGATCGACCCCAAGTCTTGGGAAACATCATAATATGGTGGGAGGAGCCATTTGGGGAGTTTTGAGTGAAATCCAATCTCTAGAACTATGCAATACACCAACCACTCCAATTTGGAATGAACTGCGTTGGAACATGAATTGTCCAATTTCTTACACCTATTGATATCGGATCGACCCCAAATCTTGGGAAACATCATAATATGGTGGCTGGAGTCATTTGGTGAGTTTTGAGTGAAATCCAATCTCTAGAACTATGCCATACACCAACCACTCCAATTCGGAACGAACCGCGTTGGAACTTGAATTGTCCAATTTCTTACACCTATTGATATTGGAACGAGCCCAAAACTTGGGAAACATCATAATATGGTGGGAGGAGCCATATGGTTTGTTTTGAGTGCAATCCAATCGCTAGAACTGTATAATACACCAACCACTCCAATTTGGAACGAACTGCCTTTCAAATAGAATTGTCCAATTTCATACACCTATTGACATCGGGTCGATCCCAAATCTTGGGAAACACCGTAATATGGTGGGAGGAGTCATTTGGGGAGTTTTGAGTGAAATCCAATCTCTAGAACTATGCAATACACCAACCACTCCTATTCGGAACGAACTGCGTTGGAACTTGAATTGTCCAATTTCTTACACCTATTGATATTGGATAGAGCCCAAAACTTGGGAAACAACATAATATGGTGGGAGGAGCCATTTGGTTGGTTTTGAGTGCAATCAAATCGCTAGAACAATGCAATACACCAACCACTCCAATTTGGAACGGACTGCCTTTCAAATAGAATTGTTCAATTTCATACACCTATTGACATCGGATCGATCCCAAATCTTGGGAAACATCATAATATGGTGGGAGGAGTCATTTGGTGAGTTTTGAGGGAAATCCAATCGCTAGAACTATGCAATACACCAACCACTCCAATTCGGAACGAACTGCGTTGGAACTTGAATTGTCCAATTTCTTTCACCTATTGATATTGGATCGAGCCCAAATCTTGGGAAACAACATAATATGGTGGGAGGAGTCATTTGGCTGGTTTTGAGAAAAATCGAATAGCTAGAACTATGCAATACACCAACCACTCCAATTTGGAACGAACTGCGTTGGAACATGAATTGTCTAATTTCTCACACCTATTGATATCGGATGGAGCCCAAATCTTGGGAAACATCATAATATGGTGGGTGGAGTCATTTGGTGAGTTTTGAGTGAAATCCAATCTCTAGGACTATGCAATACACCAACCACTCCATTTTTGGAACGAACTTCCTTTCAAATGGAATTGTCCAATTTCTTACACCTATTGATATCGGATCGAGCCCAAAACTTGGGAAACATCATATTATGGTGGGAGGACTCATTTGGTGGGTTTTGAGTGAAATCCAATTGCTAGAACTATGCAATACACCAACCACTCCAACGAACTGCCTTTCAAATTGAATTGTCCAAATTGGAGGGGATGGTGTATTGCATAGTTCTAGAGATTGGATTTCACTCAAAACTCCCCAAATGACTTCTCCAACCATATTCTGATGTTTCCCATGATTTCGGCTCGGTCCAATATCAATAGGTGTAAGAAATTGGACAATTCAAGTTCCAACGCAGTTTGTGCCAAATTGGGGTGGTTGATGTATTGCCTAGTTCTAGCGATTGGATTTCACTCAAAACTCACAAAATTACTCCTCCAACCATATGATGGTGTTTCCCAAGATTTGGGCTCGATCCGATATCAATAGGTGTAAGAAATTGGACAAGTCAAGTTGAAACACAATTCGTTCCAAATTGGAGTGGTTGGTGTATTGCACAGTTCTAGCGATTGGATTTCACTCAAAACTCACCAAATGACTCCTCCCACCATATTATGATGTTTCCCAAGATTTGGGCTTGATCCGATATCCGTAGGTGTAATAAATTGGACAATTCCATTTGAAAGGCAGTTCGTTCCAAAATTGGAGTGGTTGGTGTATTGCACAGTTCTGGCGATTGGATTTCACTCAAAACAAGCCAAATGACTCCTCCGACCATATTATGTTGTTTCCCAAGTTTTCGGCTAGATCCGATATCAATAGGTGTAAGAAATTGGACAATTCAATTTGAAAGGCAGTTCGTTCCGTATTGGAGTGGTTGGTGTATTGCATAGTTCTAGCGATTGGATTTCACTCACAACTCACCAAATGACTCCTCCGACCATATTATGATGTTTCCTGAGATTTGGGCTCGATCCAATATTAATAAGTGTAAGAAATTGGACAATTCAAATTCCAACGCTGTTCGTTCCAAATTGGAGTGGTTGGTGTATTGCATAGTTCTAGCCATTGAATTTCACTCAAAACTCACCAAATGACTCATCTCACCATATTATGATGTTTCCAAGATTTGGGCTCGATCCGATATCAATGGTTGTAAGAAATTGGACAATTCCATTTGAAAGGCAGTTCGTTTCAAGTTGGAGTGGTTGGTGTATTGCATAGTTCTAGCGATTGGATGATTAGTTCATAATTGTATGTCATTTTGTACCCCTCTAGCTTATGATTTGGTTATGTTATTGAGTTAAAGTTGTGCTTTGAATCCCTTTTCTGTTTATCATTCAGTTCATTGGGCCTTAGGTAGCAATAGTGGCTTTGGATTGGAAAAGATGCAAAATGGTGCAAAAACGAGCAGACTGAGTTAGCTATTTGTTTCGGCCTTAACTTCCTCCTCCCAACTTGTTTTGGCCCAATTAATATGTGGTTGGAAAGAACAGATTCTGAACTGCAAGATGGACTGATAAAACGTATCAATTGATGAAGGCAAGCCCAATCCATGGGCCCATCAAAATGCACACCATACATTCCAGTCTATTTTCGGCAGTCAACTTGCAAGGCCCAAAACGTACACTTATACTGCTCAGATGGGAATGCATTCTTCATTAAAGTTGTTCCAATCGGTGTCTATTATGACATATCCAAATTGGAGCACCATTGGATACATATTGAAATCTCAGGCCTTCATACACCAAGCCTGGTTCAGCAGCATCTTTTATTTCCAGCAACCAAAAG
>NW_018921246.1:175210-185626 GCF_002207925.1 Prunus avium
AATAGGAAGAGTATGTATGGACATTCGACAACAGGGATTAGATACATACTTGGTTGTTTAAATTGTTCTTCTATGCTTAATGGGTTCCTAATGCTTAATTTAGCTTAGACAACAAATGATCAAATTAGGGAATTAGGAACACAAGGTTAGAACCAGACACCATGGCCTAATCATACTAATTGCCCCGTACAATGGCGAGTTAACATAATATTAACAACACTGGATTTCACTCAAAACTCACCAAATGACTCCTCCCACCATATTATGATGTCTCCCAAGTTTTGGGCTAGATCCAATATCAATAGGTGTAAGAAATTGGACAATTCAAGTTCCAACGCAGTTCTTTCCAAATTGGATTGGTTGGGGTATTGCATAGTTCTAGCGATTGGATTTCACTCAAATGGGAGTGGTTAGTGTATTGCATACTTCTAGCGATTGGATTTCACTCAAAACTCCAAAAATGACTCCTCCCACCATATTATGATGTTTCCCAAGATTTGTTCTCGATCCGATATCAATAGGTGTAAGAAATTGGACAACTCATGTTCCAACGCAGTTCGTTCCAAATTGGAGGGGTTGGTGTATTGCATAGTTCTAGCGATTGGATTTCACTCAAAACTCACCGAATGACTCCTCCCACCATATTATGATGTTTCCCAAGATTTGGGATCGATCCAGTATCAATAGGTGTAAGAAATTGGACAATCCATGTTCCAACGCAGTTCGTTCCAAATTGGAGTGGTTGGGGTATTGCATAATTCTAGCGATTGGATTTCACTCAAAACTCACCAAATGACTTCTCTCACCATATTATGATGTTTCCCAAGATTTGGGCTCGATCCGATATCAATAGGTGTAAGAAATTGGACAATTCCATTTGAAAGGCAGTTCGTTCCAAATTGGAGTGGTTGGTGTATTGCATAGTTCTAGGGATTGGATTTCCCTCAAAACTAGCCAAATGACTCCTCCCACCATATTATGATGTTTCCCAAGATTTGGGCTCGAACCGATATCAATAGGTGTAAGAAATTGTACAATTCAAGTTCCAAAGCAGTTCGTTCCAAATTGGAGTGGTTGGTGTATTGCATAGTTCTAGCGATTGGATTTCACCCAAAACTCACCAAATGACTCCTCCAACCATATTATGATGTTTCCCAAGATTTGGGCTCGATCCGATATCAATAGGTGTAATAAATTGGAGAATTCAAATTCCTACGCTGTTCGTTCCAAATTGGAGTGGTTGGGGTATTGCGCGTTCTAGCGATTGGATTTCACCCAAAACTCACCAAATGACTCCTCCAACCATATTATGATGTTTCCCAAGATTTGGGCTCAATCCGATATCAATAGGTGTAAGAAATTGGACAATTGAAGTTCCAATGCAGTTCGTTCCAAATTGGAGTGGTTGGTGTATTGCATAGTTCTAGCGATTGGATTTCACTCAAAACTCACGAAATGACTCCTCCAACCATTTTGTGATGTTTCCCAAGATTTGGGCTCGATACGATATTAACAGGTGTAAGAAATTGGACAATTCATGTTCCAACGCAGTTAGTTCCAAATTGGAGTGGTTGGTGCATTGCATAGTTCTAGCGATTGGATTTCACCCAAAACTTACCAAATAACTCCTCCCACCATATTATGATGTTTCCCAAGATTTGGGCTTGATCCGATATCAATAGGTGTATGAAATTGGACAATTCAGGTTCCAACGCAGTTCGTTCCAAATTGGAGTGGTTGGTGTATTGCATAGTTCTAGGGATTGGATTTCACTCAAAACTCACGAAATGACTCCTCCAACCATTTTATGATGTTTCCCGAGATTTGGGCTCGATACGATATCAATAGTTGTAAGAAATTGGACAATTAAGGTTCCAACGTAGTATGTTCCAAATTGGAGTGGTTGGTGTATTGCATAGTTCTAGCGATTCGATTTCGTTCAAAACTCACCAAATGACTCCTTCTTCCGTGTTATGTTGTTTCCAAAGATTTCAGCTCGATCCCATATCAATAGGTGTAAGAAATTGGACAATTCATGTTCCGACGCAGTTCGTTCCAAATTGGAGTGGATGGTGCATTGCATAGTTCTAGCGATTCGATTTCACCCAAAACTCACCAAATAACTCCTCCCACCATATTATGATGTTTCCCAAGATTTGGGCTCAATCCGATATCAATAGGTGTAAGAAATTGGACAATTCATGTTCGAACGCAGTTCGTTCCAAATTGGAGTGGTTGGTGTATTGCATAGTTCTAGCGATTGAATTTCACTCAAAATTCCCCAAATGACTCCTCCCACTGTATTGTGATGTTTCCCAAGTTTTGGCCACGATCCGATATTAATAGGTGTAAGAAATTGGACAATTCAAGTTCCAACGCAGTTCGTTCCAAACAGGAGTGGTTGGTGTATTGCATAGTTCTAGCGATTGGATTTCGCTCAAAACTCACCAAATGACCCCTCCCACCGTATTATATTGTTTCCCAAGATTTGGGCTCGATCCGATATCAATAGGTGTAAGAAATTGGACAATTCCTTTTGAAAGGCAGTTCGTTCCAAATTGGAGTGGTTGGTGTATTGCATAGTTCTAGCGATTGGATTTCATTCAAAACTAGCCAAATGACTCCTCCAACCGTATTATGATGTTTCCCAAGATTTGGGCTCGATCCGATATCAATAGATGTAAGAAATTGGACAATTCATGTTCCAACGCAGTTCGTTCCAAATTGGAGTGGTTAGTGTATTGCATAGTTCTAGTGATTGGATTTCACTCAAAACTAGCCAAATGACTCCTCCCACCATATTATGATGTTTCCCAAGATTTGGGCTCGATCCGATATCAATAGGTGTAAGAAATTGGACAATTCAAGTTCCAACGTAGTTCGTTCCGAATTGGAGTGGTTGGTGTATTGCATAGTTCTAGCGATTGGATATCACTCAAAACTCACCAAATGAGTCCTACCGCCATATTATGTTGTTTCCCAAGATCTGGGCTCGATCCGATATCAATAGGTGTAAGAAATTGGACAATTCAAGTTCCAACATAGTTCGTTCCAAATTGGAGTGGTCGGTGTATTGCATTGTTCTAGCGATTGGATTTCACTCAACACTCACCAAATGACTCCTCCAACCTTATTATGGTGTTGCCCAAGTTTTGGGCTCGATCCGAAATCAATAGGTGTAAGAAATTGGACAATTCAAGTTCAAAGGCAGTTCGTTCCAAATTGGAGGTAATTCATAGTTCTAGCGATTGGATTTCACTCAAAAGACACCAAATGACTCCTCCAAACATATTACGATGTTGCCCATCTTTTGGGGTCGATACGAAATCAATAGGTGTAAGAAATTGGACAATTCAAGTTCAACGGCAGTTCGTTCCTGATTGGAGTGGTTGTTGTATTCCACACTACTAGCGATTGGATTTCACTCAAAACACACCAAATGACTCCTCCCACCATATTATGATGTTGCCCAAGTTTTGAGGTCTATCCCGAATCAATAGGAGTAAAAAATTGGACAATTTGAGTTCAACGGCAGTTCGTTCCTAATTGGAGTGGTTGTCGTATTCCATAGTTCTAGCGATTGGATTTCACTCAAAACTCCCCAAATAATTCCTCCCACCATATTATGGCGTTGCCCAAGTTTTGGGCTCGATTCGAAATCAATAGGTGTAAGAAATTGGACAATTTAAGTTCAACCGCAGTTCGTTCCTAATTGGAGTGGTTGGTATATTCCATACTTGTAGCGATTGGATTTCACTCAAAACTCACCAAATGACTCCTCCCACCATATTATGATATTGCCCAGGTTTTGGACTCGATCTGAAATCAATAGGTGTACGAAATTGGACCATTCAAGTTCAAAAGCAGTTCGTTCCAAATTGGAGTGGTTGGGGTAATTCATAGTTCTAGCGATTCGATTTCACTCAAAACACACCAAACGACTCCTCCCACCATGTTATGATGTTGCCCAAATTTTGGTATCGATTCGAAATCATAGGTGTAAGAAATTGGACAATTCAAGTTCAACGGTAGTTCGTTCCAAATTGGAGTGGTCGGTGTTTTCCACACTTCTAGTGGTTGGATTTCACTCAAAACCCACCAAATGACTCCTCCAACCATATTATGGTGTTGCCCAAGTTTTGGACTCGATCCGAAATCAATAGGTGTAAGAAATTGGATAACTCAAGTTCAACGGCAGTTCGTTCGTAATTGGAGTGGTTGGTGTATTCCATACTTCTAGCGATTGGATTTCACTCAAAAGACACCAAATGACTCCTCCCACCATATTATGATGTTGCCCAAGTTTTGGGCTCGATCCGAAATCAATAGGTGTAAGAAATTGGACAATTCAAGTTCAAAGGCAGTTCTTTCCAAATTGGAGTCGTTGTGGTAATTCATAGTTCTGGCGATTGGATTTCACTCAAAAGACACCAAATGACTCCTCCCACCATATTATGAAGTTGCCCAAGTTTTGGGCTCGATCCGATATCAATAGGTGTAAGAAATTGGACAATTCAATTTGGGCTCGATCCAAATTGGAGTGGGTGGTGTATTGCATAGTTCTAGAGACTGGATTTCACTCAAAACTCACCAAACGACTCCTCCCACCATATTATGATGTTGCCCAGGTTTTGGGCTCGATCTGAAATCAATAAATGTAAGAAATTGGACAATTCAATTTGGGCTCGATCCAAATTGGAGTGGGTGGTGTATTCCATACTTCTAGCGATTGGATTTCGCTCAAAACACCCCAAATGACTCCTCCCACCCTATTTTGATGTTGCCCAAGTTTTGGACTCGATCCGAAATCAATAGGTGTACGAAATTGGACAATTCAATTTGGGCTCGATCCAAATTGGAGTGGGTGGTGTATTCCATACTTCTAGCGATTGGATTTCGCTCAAAACACCCCAAATGACTCCTCCCACCCTATTTTGATGTTGCCCAAGTTTTGGACTCGATCCGAAATCAATAGGTGTACGAAATTGGACAATTCAATTTGGGCTCGATCCAAATTGGAGTGGGTGGTGTATTCCATACTTCTAGCGATTGGATTTCGCTCAAAACACCCCAAATGACTCCTCCCACCATATTTTGATGTTGCCCAAGTTTTGGGCTCGATCTGAAATCAATAAATGTAAGAAATTGGACAATTCAAGTTCAAAGGCAGTTCGTTCCAAATTGGAGTGGTTGGGGAAATTCATAGTTCTAGTGATTGGATTTCACTCAAAACACACCAAATGACTCCTCCCACCATATTATGATGTTGCCAAAGTTTTGGGGTCGATCCGAAATCAATTAAGAAATTGGACAATTCAAGTTCAACGGCCGTTCGTTCCAAATTGGAGTGGTTGGTGTATTCCACACTTCTAGCGATTGGATTTCACTCTACACTCACCAAATGACTCCTCCCACCCTATTATGATGTTGCCCAAGTTTTGCTCGATCCGAAATCAATAGGTGTACGAAATTGGACAATTCTAGTTCAACGGCAATTCGTTCCAAAATGGAGTGGTTGGGGTATTTCATAGTTCTAGTGATTGGATTTCGCTCAAAACACCCCAAATGAATCCTCCCACCATATTACGATGTTGCCCAAGTTTTGGGCTCGATCCGATATCAATAGAGGTAAGAAATTGGACAATTCAAGTTCAACGGCAGTTCGTTCCTATTTCCAGTGATTGGTGTATACCATACTTCTAGCGATTGGATTTCACTCAAAACTCACCAAATGACTCCTCCCACCATATTTTGATGTTGCCCAAGTTTTAGGCTCGATCTGAAATCAATAAATGTAAGAAATTGGACAATTCAAGTTCAAAGGCAGTTCGTTCCAAATTGGAGTGGTTGGGGGAATTCATAGTTCTTGTGATTGGATTTCACTCAAAACACACCAAATGACTCCTCCCACCATATTATGATGTTGCCAAAGTTTTGGGCTCGATCCGAAATTGATAGGTGTAAGAAATTGGACAATCCAAGTTCAGAGGCAGTTCGTTCCAAATTGGAGTGGTTGGGGTAATTCATTGTTCTAGCGATTGGATTTCACTCAAAACACACCAAACGACTCCTCCCACCATATTATGTTGTTGCCCATGTTTTGGGCTCGATCCGAAATCAATAGGTGAAAGAAATTGGACAATTCAAGTTCAACGGCAGATCGTTCCTAATTGGAGTGGTTGGTGTATTCCATACTTCTAGCGATTGGATTTCACTCAAAACTCACCAAATGAAAACCCCCACCACATTATGATGTTGCCCAAGTTCTGGGCTCGATCCGAAATCAATAGGTGTAGGAAATTGGACAATTCAAGTTCAACGGCAGTTCATTCCTAATTGGAGTGTTTGGTGTATTCCATACTTCTAGCGATTGGATTTCACTCAAAAGACACCAAATGACTCCTCCCACCATATTATGATGTTGCCCAAGTTTTGGGCTCGATCCGAAATCAATAGGTGTAAGAAATTGGACAATTCAAGTTCAACGGCAGTTCGTTTCTAATTGGAGTGGTCGGTGTATTCCATAGTTCTAGCGATTGGATTTCCCTCACAAGAAACCAAATGACTCCTCCCACCACATTATGATGTTGCCCAAGTTTTGGGCTCGATCCGAAATCAATAGGTGTAAGAAATTGGACAATTCAAGTTCAACGGCAGTTCGTTCCTAATTGGCGTGGTTGGTGTATTCCAGACTTCTAGCGATTGGATTTCGCTCAAAACACACCAAATGACTCCTCCCACCATATTATGATGTTGCCCAAGTTTTGGGCTCGATCCGAAATCAATAGGTGTAAGAAATTGGACAATTAAAGTTCAAAGGCAGTTCGTTCCAAATTGGAGGGGTTGCGGTAATTCATAGTTCTAGCGATTGGATTTCACTAAAAACACTCCAAGTGACTTCTCCCACAATATTATGATGTTGCCCAAGTTTTGGGGTCGATCCGAAATCAATAGGTGTAAGAAATTGGACAGTTTCAACGCAGTTCATTCCCAATTGGAGTGGTTGGTGTCTTGCACAGTTCTAGCGATTGGATTTCACTCAGAACTCAGCAAATCACTCCTCCCATCATATTATGATGTTTCCCAAGATTTGGGCTCGATCCGATGTCAATAGGTGTAAGAAATTGGGCAATTCAATTTGAAAGACAGTTCATCCCAAATTGGAGTGGTTGTTGTATTGCATAGTTCTAGCGATTGGATTTCACTCAAAACTCACCAAATGACTCCTCCCACCATATTATGCGGTGTCCCAAGATTTGGGCTCAATCCGATATCAAAAGGTGTTACAAATTGGACAATTCAAGTTCCAAGGCAGTTCGTTCCAAATTGGAGTGGTTGGTGTATTGCATAGCTCTAGTGATTGGATTTCACTCAAAACTCACCAAATGACTCCTCCCACCATATTATGATGTTTCCCAAGATTTGGATTCGATCCGATATCAATAGGAGTAAGAAATTGGACAATTCAATTTGAAAGGCAGTTCGTTCCAAATTGAAGGGGTTGTTGTATTGCATAGTTCTAGCGATTGGATTTGACTCAAAACTCACCAAATGACTCCTCCCACCATATTATGATGTTGCCCCAGTTTTGGGCTCGATCTGATATCAATAGAGGTAAGAAATTGGACAATTCAACTTGAGAGGCAGTTCGTTCCAAATTGGAGGGGTTGTTGTATTGCGTAGTTCTAGCGATTGGATTTCACTCAAAATACACCAAATGACTCCTCCCACCGTATCATGTTGTTTCTCAAGTTTTGGGCTCAATCCGATATCAAAAGGTGTTAGAAATTGGACAATTCAAGTTCCAACGCAGTTCGTTCCAAATTGGAGTGGTTGGTGTATTGCATAGTTCTAGTGATTGGATTTCACTTAAAACTCACCAAATGACACCTCCCACCGTATTATGGTGTTTCCTAAGAATTGGGCTCGATCCGATATCAATAGGTGTAAGAAATTGGACAATCCAAGTTCCAACGCAGTTCGTTCCAAATTGGGGTGGTTGGTGTCTTGCATAGTTCTAGCATTTGGATTTCACTCAAAACACACCAACTGACTCCTCCAACCATATTATGATGTTTCCCAAGATTTGGGCTCGATCCGATATCAATAGGTGCAAGAAATTGGACAATTCAAGTTCCAACGCAGTCCGTTCCAAATTGGAGTGGTTTGTGTATTGCATAGTTCTAGCGATTGGATTTCACTCAAAACTACCAAAAGACTCCACCAAACATATTACGTTGTTTCCCAAGATTTGGGGTTGATCCGATATCAAAAGGTGTAAGAAATTGGACAAGTCAATTTGAAAGGCAGGTCGTTCCAAATTGGAGTGGTTAGTGTATTGCATATTTCTAGGAATTGGATTTCACTCAAAACCCACCAAATGATTCCTCCCACCATATTATTATGTTTTCCAAGTTGTGGGCTCGATCCGATATCAATAGGGGTAAGAAATTGGACAATTCAAGTTCCAACGCAGTTCGTTTAAAATTGGGGTGGTTGGTGTATTGCATAGTTCTAGAGATTGGATTTCACTCAAAACCCACCAAATGACTCCTCCCACCGTATTATGATGTTTCCCAAGATTTGGGCTCGATCCAATATCAATAGTTCCAATGCAGTTCGTTCCAAATTGGAGTGGTTGGTTTATTGATAGTTCTAGCGATTGGATTTCACTGAAAACACCCCAAATGACTCCTCCCACCATATTATGATGTTGCCCAAGTTTTGGGCTCGATCCGATATCAGCAGAGGTAAGAAATTGGACAATTCAACTTGAAAGGCAGTTCGTTCCAAATTGGAGTGGTTGCTGTATTGTATAGTTCTAGCGATTGCATTTCACTCAAATCTCACCAAACGACTCCTCCCACCGTATTATGATGTTTCCCAAGTTTTGGGCTCGATACGATGTCAAGAGGTGTAAGAAATTGGACAATTCAATATGAAAGGCAATTTGTTCCAAGTTGGATTTCACTCAAAACTCCCCAAATGCCTCCTCCCACCGTATTATGATGTTTCCCATGATTTGGGTTCGATCCGATATCAATAGGTGTAAGAAATTGGACAATTCAAGTTCAAAGGCAGTTCGTTCCAAATTGGAGTGGTTGGTGTATTGCATAGTTCTGACGATTGGATTTCACTCAAAACTCACCAAATGACTCCTCCCACCATATTATGATGTTTCCCATGATTTGGGTTCGATCCGATATTAATAGGTGTAAGAGATTGGACAATTCAATTTGAAAGGCAGTTCATTCCAAATTGGAGTGGTTGGTGTATTGCATAGTTCTAGCGATTGGATTTCACTCAAAACTCCCCAAATGACTCCTCCCACCGTATTATGATGTTTCCCAAGATTTGGGTTCGATCCGATATCAATAGGTGTAAGAAATTAGACAATTCAAGTTCTAACGCAGTTCGTTCAAAATTGGAGTGGTTGGTGTATTGCATAGTTCTAGCGATGGGATTTCACTCAAAACCCCCCAAATGACTCCTCCCGCCATCATAATATGGTGGGAGGAGTCATTTCGTGAGTTTTCGTGAGATATCCAAATGCTAGAACTATGCAATACACCAACCACTCCAATTAGGAACGACCAGCGTTGGAAAATGAATTGTCCAATTTCTTACACCTATTGATATCAGATCGAGCCCAAATCTCGGGAAACATCATAAAAACGGTGGGAGGAGTGATTTGGTCAGTTTTGAGTGAAATCCAAACGCTAGAACTATGCAATACACCAACCACTCCAACTTGGAACGAACTGCCTTCCAAATTGGATTGTCCAATTTCTTACACCTATTGATATCGGATCGAGCCCACATCTTGGGAAACAACGTAATATGGTGGGAGGATTCGTTTGGTGAGTTTTGAGTGAAATCCAATCGCTAGAACAATGCAATACACCAACCACTCCAATTAGGAACGAACTGCGTTGGAAAATAAATTGTCCAATTTCTTACACCTACTGATATCAGATCGAGCCCAAATCTCGGGAAATATCATAAAACAGTGGGAGGACTGATTTTGTCAGTTTTGAGTGAAATCCAATCGCTAGAACTATGCAATACACCAACCACTTCAATTTGGAACGAACTGCGTTGGAACTTGAATTGTCCAATTTCTTACACCTATTGATATTGGATCGAGCCCAAATCTTGGGAAACATCATAATATGGTGGGAGGAGTCATTTGGAGAGTTTTGAGTGAAATCCAGTCGCTAGAACTATGCAATACACCAACCACTCCAATTTGGAACGAACTGCCTTACAAATTGAATTGTCCAATTTCTTACACCTATTGATATCGGGTCAAGCCCAAATCTTGGGAAACATCATAATATGGTGGGAGGAGTCATTTGGTGAGTTTTGAGTGAAATCAAATCGCTAGAACTATGCAATACACCAACCACTCCAACT
>NW_018921246.1:196706-207319 GCF_002207925.1 Prunus avium
CTAGAACTATGCAATACACCAACCACTCCAATTTGGAACGAACTGCGTTGGAACTTGAATTGTAAAATTTCTTACACTTATTGATATCGGATCGAGCCCAAATCTTGGGACACATCATAATATGGTGGGAGGAGTCATTTGGTGAGTTTTGAGTGAAATCCAATCGCTAGAACTATGCAATACACCAACCACTCCAATTTGGAACGAACTGCGTTGGAACTTGAATTGTAAAATTTCTTACACTTATTGATATCGGATCGAGCCCAAATCTTGGGACACATCATAATATGGTGGGAGGAGTCATTTGGTGAGTTTTGAGTGAAATCCAATCGCTAGAACTATGCAATACACCAACCACTCCAATTTGGAACTAACCGCGTTGGAACTTGAGTTGTCCAATTTCTTACACCCATTGATATCGGATCGAGCCCAAATCTTGGGCAACATCATAATATGGTGGGAGGAGTGTTTTGGTGAGTTTTGAGTGAAATGCAATCGCTAGAACTATGCAATACACCAACCACTCCAATTTGGAACGAACTGCGTTGGAACTTGAATTGTAAAATTTCTTACACTTATTGATATCGGATCGAGCCCAAATCTTGGGAAACATCATAATATGGTGGCAGGAGTCATTTGGTGAGTTTTGGAGTGAAATCCAATCGCTAGAACTATGCAGTACGCCAACCACTCCAATTTGGAACGAACTGCGTTGGAACTTGAATTGTAAAATTTCTTACACTTATTGATATCGGATCGAGCCCAAAACTTGGGAAACATCATAATATGGTGGGAGGAGTCATTTAGTTAATTTTGAGTGAAATCCAATCGCTAGAACTATGCAATACACCAACCACTCTAATTTGGAACGAACTGCCTTTCAAATTGAATTGTCCAATTTCTGACACCTATTGATATCGGATCGAGCCCAAAACTTGGGAAACATCATAATATGGTGGGAGGAGTCATTTAGTTAATTTTGAGTGAAATCCAATCGCTAGAACTATGCAATACACCAACCACTCTAATTTGGAACGAACTGCCTTTCAAATTGAATTGTCCAATTTCTGACACCTATTGATATCGGATCGAGCCCAAATCTTGGGACACATCATAATATGGTGGGAGGAGTCATTTGGTGAGTTTTGAGTGAAATCCAATCGCTAGAACTATGCAATACACCAACCATTACAATTTGGAACTAACCGCATTTGAACTTGAGTTGTCCAATTTCTTACACCCATTGATATCGGATAGACCCAAATCTTGGGCAACATCATACTATGGTGGGAGGAGTTATTTGGTGAGTTTTGAGTGAAATCCAATCGCTAGAACTATGCAATACACCAACCACTCCAATTTGGAACTAACCGCGTTGGAACTTGAGTTGTCCAATTTCTTACACCCATTGATATCGGATCGAGCCCAAAACTTGGGAAACATCATAATATGGTGGGAGGAGTCATTTAGTGAATTTTGAGTGAAATCCAATCGCTAGAACTATGCAATACACCAACCACTCCAATTTGGAAAGAACTACGTAGGAACATGAATTGTCCAATTTCTTACACCCATTGATATCGGATCGAGCCCAAATCTTGGGCAACATCATAATATGGTGGGAGGAGTGTTTTGGTGAGTTTTGAGTGAAATGCAATCGCTAGAACTATGCAATACACCAACCACTCCAATTTGGAACGAACTGCGTTGGAACTTGAATTGTCCAATTTCTTACACTTATTGATATCGTCCCAAATCTTGGGAAACATCATAATATGGCGGGAGGAGTCATTTGGTGAGTTTTGAGTGAAATCCAATCTCTAGAACTATGCAATACACCAACCACTCTAATTTGGAACGAACTGCCTTTCAAATTGAATTGTCCAATTTCTTATACCTATTGATATTGGATCGAGTCCAATTCTTGGGAAACATCATAATATGGTGGGAGGAGTCATTTGGTGAGTTTTGAGTGAAATCCAATCGCTAGAACTATGCAATACACCAACCACTCCAATTTGGAACTAACCGCGTTGGAACTTGAGTTGTCCAATTTCTTACACCTATTGATATCGGATCGAGCCCAAATCTTGGGAACTATCATAATATAGTTGAATGAGTCATTTGGTGAGTTTGGAGTGAAATCCAATTGCTAGAACTATGCAATACACCAACCACTACAATTTGGAACGAACTGCCTTCCAAGTTGAAAAGTCCAATTTCTTACCTCTATTGATATCGGATCGAGTCCCGAACTTGGGCAACGTCATAATATGGGGAGAGGAGTGTTTTGGTGAGTTTTGAGTGAAATCCAATCGCTAAAACTATGCAATACGCCAACCACTCCAATTTGGAACGAACTGCGTTGGAACTTGAATTGTCGAATTTCGAACACCTATTGATATAGGATCGAGCCCAAATCTTGGGACACATCATAATATGGTGGGAGGAGTCTTTTGGTGAGTTTTGAGTGAAATCCAATCACTAGAACTACGCAATACACCAACCACTCCAATTTGGAACGAACTGCGTTGGAACTTGAATTCCCAATTTCTAACACCTATTGATATCAGATCGAGCCCAAAACTTGGGAAACATCATAATATGGTGGGAGGAGTCATTTAGTGAATTTTGAGTGAAATCCAATCGCTAGAACTATGCAATACACCAACCACTCCAATTTGGAAAGAACTACGTAGGAACATGAATTGTCCAATTTCTTACACCTATTGATATTGGATCGAGCCCAAATCTTGGGAGACAACATAGTATAGTGAGGGGAGTCATTTGGCTGGTTTTGAGGGAAATCCAATCCCTAGAACGATGCAATACACCAACCACTACAGTTTGGAACGTATTGCCTTCCAAATTGAATTTTCCAATTCTTACACCTATTGATATCGGATCGACCCCAAATTTTGGGAAACATCATAATATGGTGGGAGGAGTCATTTGGCTACTTTTGAGTGAAATCCAATCGCTAGAACTATGCAATACACCAACCACTCCAATTTGGAATGAACTGCCTTCCAAATTGAATTGTCCAATTTCTTACACCTATTGATATCGGATCGAACCCAAATCTTGCGAAACATCATAATATGGTGGGCGGAGTCGTTTGGTGAGTTTTGAGTGAAATCCAATCGCTAGAACAATGCAATACACCAACCACTCCAATTTGGAACGAACTGCGTTGGAACTTGAATTGTCCAATTTCTTACACCTATTGATATCAGATCGAGCCCAAATCTTGGGACACGTCATAATATGGTGGGAGGAGTCATTTGGTGAGTTTTGAGTGAAATCCAATCGCTAGAACTATGCAATACACCAACCACTCCAATTTTGAACGAACCGCGTTGGAACTTGAGTTGTCCAATTTCTTACACCTATTGATATCGGATCGAGCCCAAATCTTGGGAACCATCATAATATAGTTGAATGAGTCATTTGGTGAGTTTTGAGTGAAATCCAGTCTCTAGAACTATGCAATACACCAACCACTCCAATTTGGAACGAACTGCGTTGGAACTTGAATTGTAAAATTTCTTACACTTATTGATATCGGATCGAGCCCAAATCTTGGGAAACATCATAATATGGTTGGAGGAGTCATTTGGTGTGTTTGGAGTGAAATCCAATCGCTAGAACTATGCAATACACCAACCACTACAATTTGGAACGAACTGCCTTCCAAGTTGAAAAGTCCAATTTCTTACCTCTATTGATATCGGATCGAGTCCTGAACTTGAGCAACGTCATAATATGGGGGGAGGAGTGTTTTGGTGAGTTTTGAGTGAAATCCAATCACTAGAACTATGCAATACGCCAACCACTCCAATTAGGAACGAACTGCGTTGGAACTTGAATTGTCCAATTTCGAACACCTATTGATATCGGATCGAGCCCAAATCTTGGGACACATCATAATATGGTGGGAGGAGTCATTTGGTGAGTTTTGAGTGAAATCCAATCGCTAGAACATTGCAATACACCAACCACTCCAATTTGGAACGAACTGCGTTGGAACTTGAATTGTCCAATTTCTTACACCTATTGATATCAGATCGAGCCCAAATCATGGGAAACATCATAATATGGTTGGAGGAGTCATTTGGTGAGTTTTGAGTGAAATCCAATCGTTAGAACTATGCAATACACCAACCAATACAATTTGGAACGAATTGCCTTCCAAGTTGAAAAGTCCAATTTCTTACCTCTATTGATATCGGATCGAGTCCCAAATTTGGGCAATGTCATAATATGGTGGGAGGAGTCTTTTGGTGAGTTTTGAGTGAAATCCAATCGCTAGAACTACGCAATACACCAACCACTCCAATTTGGAACGAACTGCGTTGGAACTTGAATTGTCCAATTTCTTACACCTATTGATATTGGATCGAGCCCAAATCTTGGGACACATCATAATATGGTGGGAGGAGTCTTTTGGTGAGTTTTGAGTGAAATCCAATCGCTAGAACTATGCAATACACCAACCACTCCAATTTGGAACGAACTGCGTTGGAACTTGAATTGTCCAATTTCTTACACCTATTGATATTGGATCGAGCCCAAATCTTGGGACACATCATAATATGGTGGGAGGAGTCATTTGGCGAATTTTGAGTGAAATCCTATCGCTAGAACTAGGCAATACACCAACCACTTCAATTTGGAACTAACCGCGTTGGAACTTGAGTTATCCAATTTCTTACACCTATTGATATCGGATCGAGCCCAAATCTTGGAAACCATCATAATATGGTTGAAGGAGACATTTGGAGAAATCCAGTCTCTAGAACTATGCAATACACCAACTACTCCAATTTGGAACGAACTGCGTTTCAAGTTGAATTGTCCAATTTCTTACCTCTATTGATCTCGGATCGAGCCCAAAACTTGGGCAACATCGTAATATGGTGGGAGGAGTCATTTGATGAGTTTCGAGTGAAATCCAATTGCTAGAACTATGCAATACACCAACCGCTCCATTTCGGAATGAACTGCCTTTCAAATTGAATTTTCCAATTTGTTATACCTATTGATATCGGATCGAGTCCAAATCTTGGGAAACATCATAATATGGTGGGAGGAGTCATTTGGTGTGTTTTGAGTGAAATCCAATCGCTAGAACTATGCAATACACCAACCACTCCAATTTTGAACGAACTGCGTTGGAACTTGAATTGTCCAAATTTTTACACCTATTGATATCGGATCGAGCCCAAATATTGGGAAACATCATAACATGGTGGGAGGAGTCATTTGGTGAGTTTTGAGTGAAATCCAATCGCTATAACTGTGCAATACACCAACCACTCTAATTTGGAACGAACTGCGTTGGAACATGAATAGTCCAGTTTCTTACACCTATTGATATCGGATCAAGCCCAAATCTTGGGAAACATTAAAATATGGTGGGAGGAGTCATTTGGGGAATTTTAAGTGAAATCCAATCGCTAGAACTATGCAATACACCAACCACTCCAATTTGGAACGAACTGCTTTGGAACATGAATTGTCCAGTTTCTTACACCTATTGATATCGGATCGAGCCAAAAACTTGGGAAACATCATAATATGGTGGGAGGAGTCATTTGGTGAGTTTTGCATGAAATCCAATCGCTAGAATTATGCAAAACAACAACCACTCCAATTTGGAACGAATTGCCTTTCAAATGGAATTGTCCAAGTTCTTATACCTATTGATATCGGATCGAGCCCAAAACTTGGGAAACATCAAAATATGGTGGGAGGAGTCATTTGGTGGGTTTTGAGTGAAATCCAATCGCTAGAACTATGCAATATACCAACCACTCCAATTTGGACCTCACTGCCTTCCAAATTGAATTGTCCAATTTCTTACACCTATTGATATCGGATCGAACCCAAATCTTGGGAAACATCATAATATGGTGGTAGGAGTCATGTGGTGAGTTTTGAGTGAAATCCAATCGCAAGAACCATGCAATACACTGACCACTCCAATTTGGAACGAACTGCGTTGGTACATGAATTGTCCAATTTCTTAAACCTAGTGACATCGGATCGAACCCAAATCTTGGGAGGAGTCATTTGGTGAGTTTTGAGTGAAATCCAATCGCAAGATCTATGTAATACACCAACCACTCCAATTTGGAACGAACTGCGTTGGAACATGAATTGTCCAATTTCTTACACCTATTGATATCGGATGGAGGCGAAATCTTGGGAAAAAACATAATATGGTGGGTGGAGTCATTTGGTGAGTTTTGAGAGAAATCCAATCGCAAGAACAATGCAATACACCAACTACTCCAACTTGGAACGAATTGCGTAGGAATTTGAATTGTCCAATTTCTTACACCCATTGAGATCGGATCGAGCCCAAAACTTGGGCAACATCATAATATGGTGGGAGGAGTCATTTGGCAAGTTTTGAGTGAAATCCAATCGCTAGAACTATGCAATATGCCAACCACTCCAATTTGGAACGAACTGCCTTTCAAATTGAATTGTCCAATTTCGAACACGTATTGATATCGGATCGAGCCCAAAACTTGGGCAACATCATAATATGGTGGGAGGAGTCATTTGGCAAGTTTTGAGTGAAATCCAATCGCTAGAACTATGCAATATGCCAACCACTCCAATTTGGAACGAACTGCCTTTCAAATTGAATTGTCCAATTTCGTACACGTATTGATATCGGATCGAGCACAAATCTTGGGAACCATCATAATATGGTGGGAGGAGTCATTTGGTGAGTTTTGAGTGAAATCCAATCGCAAGAACAATGCAATACACCAACTACTCCAATTTGGAACGAACAGCGTAGGAACTTGAATTGTCCAATTTCTTACACCCATTGAGATCGGATCGGGCCCAAAACTTGGGCAACATCATAATATGGTGGGAGGAGTCATTTGGCAAGTTTTGAGTGAAATCCAATCGCTAGAACTATGCAATATACCAACCACTCCAATTTGGACCTCACTGCCTTCCAAATTGAATTGTCCAATTTCTTACACCTATTGATATCGGATGGAGGCGAAATCTTGGGAAAAAACATAATATGGTGGGTGGAGTCATTTGGTGAGTTTTGAGAGAAATCCAATCGCAAGAACAATGCAATACACCAACTACTCCAACTTGGAACGAATTGCGTAGGAATTTGAATTGTCCAATTTCTTACACCCATTGAGATCGGATCGAGCCCAAAACTTGGGCAACATCATAATATGGTGGGAGGAGTCATTTGGCAAGTTTTGAGTGAAATCCAATCGCTAGAACTATGCAATACACCTACCACTCCAATTTGGAACGAACTGCGTTGGAGCATGAATTGTCCAATTTCTTACACCTATTGATATCGGATCGAGCCCAAATCTTGGGAAACATCATAGTAAGGTGGGAGGAGTCATTTGGTGAATTTTGAGTGAAATCCAATCGCTAGAACTATGCACTCACCAGCCACTCCAATTTGGAACGAAATGCTTTCGAACGCGAATTATCCAGTTTCTTACACCTATTGATATCGGATCGAGCCCAAATCATGGGAAACATCATAATATGGTGGGAGGAGTCATTTGGTTAGTTTTGAGTGAAATCCAATCGCTAGAACTATGCAATACACCAACTACTCCAATTTGGGACGAACTGCGTAGGAACTTGAATTGTCCAATCCTATTGATATTGGATCGAGCCCAAATCTTGGGAAACACCATAATACTGTGGGAGGAATCATTTGGTGTGTTTTGAGTGAAATCCAATCGCTAGAACTATGCAATACACCAACCACTCCAATTTGGAACGAATTGCGTTGGAACATGAATTGTCCAATTTCTTACACCTATTGACATCGGATCGAGGCCAAATCTTGGGAAACATCGTAATATGGTGGGAGGAGATATTTGGTTAGTTTCGTGTGAAATCGAATCGCTAGAACTATGCAATACACCTACCACTCCAATTTGGAACGAACTGCGTTGGAACATGAATGGTCCAATTTCTTACAACTATTCATATCGGATCGAGCCCAAATCTTGAGAAACATCATAATGTGGTGGGAGGAGTCATTTGGTGAGTTTTGAGTGAAATCCAATCGCTAGAACTATGCAATACACCTACCACTCCAATTTGGAACGAACTGCGTTGGAACATGAATTGTCCAATTTCTTACAACTATTGATATCGGATCGAACCCAAATCTTGAGAAACATCATAATGTGGTGGGAGGAATCATTTGGTGAGTTTTGAGTGAAATCCAATCGCTATAACTGTGCAATACACCAACCACTCTAATTTGGAACGAACTGCGTTGGAACATGAATAATCCAGTTTCTTACCCCTATTGATATCGGATCAAGCCCAAATCTTGGGAAACGTCATAATATGATGGTAGGAGTCATATGGTGAGTTTTGAGTGAAATCCAATCGCTAGAACTATGCAATACAACAACCAATCCAATTTGGAACGAACTGCCTTTCAAATTGAATTGTCCAATTTCTTACACCTATTGATATCGGATCAAGCCCAAATCTTGGGAAACATCATAATATGGTGGGAGGAATCATTTGGTGTGTTTTGAGTGAAATCCAATCGCTATAACTATGCAATACACCAACCAATTAAATTTGGAACGAACTGCCTTTCAAATGGAATTGTCCAATTTCTTACCTCTATTGATAACGGATCGAGCATAAATCTTGGGAAACATCATAATATGGTGGGAGGAGTCATTTGGTGAGTTTTGGGTGAAATCCAATCGCTAGAACTATGCAATACACCAACCACTCCAATTTGGAACGAACTGCTTTGGAACATGAATTATCCAGTTTCTTACACCTATTGATATCGGATCGAGCCCAAATCTTGGGAAACATCATAATATGGTGGGAGGAGTCATTTGGTGAGTTTTGAGTGAAATCCAATCGCTAGAACTATGCAATACACCAACCAATCCAATTTGGAACGAACTGCCTTTCAAATTGAATTTTCCAATTTCTTACACCTATTGATATCGGATCGAGCCCAAATCTTGGGAAACATCACCAATTTGGAACGAACTGCCTTTCAAATTGAATTGCCCAATTTCTTACACCTATTGATATCGGATCGACCCCAAATCTTGGGAAGCATCATAATATTGTGGGAGGAGTCATTTGGTGAGTTTTGAGTGAAATCCAATCGCTATAACTATGCAATACACCAACCACTACTATTTGGAACGAGTTGCGTTGGAACATGAATTGTCCAATTTCTTACACCTATTGATATCGTATCGAGCCCAAATCTTGGGAAACATCATAATATGGTGGGCGCAGTTATTTGGTGAGTTTTGAGTGAAATCCAATCGCTAGAACTATGCAACACACCTACCACTCCAATTTGGAACGAACTGCCTTTCAAATTGAATTGTCCAATTTCTTATACCTATTGATATTGGATCGAGTGCAAATCTTGGGAAACATCATAATGTGGTGGGAGGAGTCATTTGGGGAGTTTTGAGTGAAATCCAATCGCTATAACTGTGCAATACACCAACCACTCTAATTTGGAACGAACTGCGTTGGAACATGAATAATCCAGTTTCTTACACCTATTGATATCGGATCAAGCCCAAATCATGGGAAACGTCATAATATGATGGTAGGAGTCATATGGTGAGTTTTGAGTGAAATCCAATCGCTAGAACTATGCAATACACCAACCACTCCAGTTTGGAACGAACTGCCTTTCAAGTTGAATTGTCCAATATCTTACCTCTATTAATATCGGATCAAGCCCAAAACATGGGAAACATCATAATATAGTGGGAGGAGTCGTTTGGTGAGTTTCGAGTGAAAACCAATCGCTTGAACTACGCAATACACCGACCACTCCAATTTGGAACGAACTGCGTTGGAACATGAATTGTCCAATTTCTTACACCTATTGATATCGGATCAAGCCCAAACCTTGGGAAACATCCTAATATGGTGGGAGGAGTCATTTGTTGAGTTTTGAGTGAAATCCAATCGCTAGAACTATGCAATACACCAACCACTCCAATTTGGAACGAACTGCCTTTCAAGTTGAATTGTCCAATATCTTACCTCTATTGATATCGGATCGAGCCCAAAACTTGGGCAACATCATAATATGTTGGGAGGAGTCATTTGGCTGGGTTTGAGTGAAATCCAATCGCTAGAACTATGCAATACACCAACCACTCCAATTTTGGAACGATTGCCTTTCGAATGGAATTGTCGAATTTCTTGCACCTATTGACATCGGATCGAGCCCAAATCTTGGGAAACATCATAATATGGTGGTCGGAGTCATTTGGTGAGTTTTGAGTGAAATCCAATCCCTTGAACTATGCAATACACCAACCACTCCAATTTGGAACGAACTGCCTTTCAAATTGAATTTTCCAATTTCTTACACCTATTGATATCGGATCGAGCCCAAAACTTGGGAAACATCATAATATGGTGGGAGGACTCATTTGGTGGGTTTTGAGTGAAATCCAATCCGTAGAACTACGCAATACACCGAGCACTCCAAGTTGGAACGAACTGCCTTTCAAATTGAATTGTCCAATTTCTTACACCTATTGATATCGGATCGAGCCCAAATCTTGGGAAAC
>NW_018921246.1:249979-268805 GCF_002207925.1 Prunus avium
CAACATCATAATATTGTGGGAGGAGTCATTTGGTGAGTTTTGTGTGAAATCCAATCACTAGAACTATGCACTACACCAACCACTCCAATTTGGAACGAACTGCGTTGGAACTTGAATTGTGCACTTTCTTACATCTATTGATATCGGATAAAGCCCAAAACTTGGGAAACATCATAATACGGTGGGAGGAGTCATTTGTTTAGTTTTGAGTGAAATCCAATCGCTAGAACTATGCACTACACCAACCACTCCAATTTGGAATGAATTGTGTTGGAACTTGAATTGTCCAATTTCTTACACCTATTGATATCGGATCGATCCCAAATCTTGGGAATCAACATAATATGGTGGGAGGAGTCATTTGGGGAGTTTTGAGTGGAATCCAATCGCTAGAACTAGGCAATACACCAACCACTCCACTTTGGAACGAACTGCGTCGGAACTTGAATTGTCCAATTTCTTACACCTATTGATATCGGATCGATCCCAAATCTTGGGAATCAACATAATATGGTGGGAGGAGTCATTTGGGGAGTTTTGAGTGGAATCCAATCGCTAGAACTAGGCAATACACCAACCACTCCACTTTGGAACGAACTGCGTCGGAACTTGAATTGTCCAATTTCTTACACCTATTGATATCGGATCGATCCCAAATCTTGGGAATCAACATAATATGGTGGGAGGAGTCATTTGGGGAGTTTTGAGTGGAATCCAATCGCTAGAACTAGGCAATACACCAACCACTCCACTTTGGAACGAACTGCGTCGGAACTTGAATTGTCCAATTTCTTACACCTATTGATATCGGATCGATCCCAAATCTTGGGAATCAACATAATATGGTGGGAGGAGTCATTTGGGGAGTTTTGAGTGGAATCCAATCGCTAGAACTAGGCAATACACCAACCACTCCACTTTGGAACGAACTGCGTCGGAACTTGAATTGTCCAATTTCTTACACCTATTGATATCGGATCGATCCCAAATCTTGGGAATCAACATAATATGGTGGGAGGAGTCATTTGGGGAGTTTTGAGTGGAATCCAATCGCTAGAACTATGCACTACACCAACCACACCAATTTCGAACGAACTGCGTTGGAACTTGACTCCTCCCACCATATTATGTTGTTTCCCAAGATTTGGGATCGATCCGATATCAATAGGTGTAAGAAATTGGACAATTCAAGTTCCAACACAATTCATTCCAAATTGGAGTGGTTGGTGTATTGCATAGGTTTAGCGATTGGATTTCACTCGAAACTCAACAAATGACTCCCCCCACCATATTATGTTGCCTCCCAAGATTTGGGCTCGATCCGATATCAATAGGTGTAAGAAATAGGACAATTCAAGTTCCAACGTAGTTTGTTCCAAATTGGAGTGGTTGGTGTATTGCATAGTTCTAGCGATTGGATTTCACTAAAAACTCACCAAATGACTCCTCCCACCGTATTATGATGTTTCCCAAGTTTTGGACTCGATCCGAAATCAATAGGTGTAAGAAATTGGACAATTCAAGTTCCAACGCAGTTCGTTCCAAATTGGAGTGGTTGGTGTATTGCATAGTGCTAGCGATTGGATTTCACTCTAAACTCAACAAATGACTCCTCCCACCATATTATGTTGTTTCACGAGATTTGGGCTCGATCTGATATCAATAGGTGCAAGAAATTGAACAATTCAAGTTCCAACGCAGTTCGTTCGAATTTGGAGTGGTTGGTGTATTGCATAGTTCTAGCGATTGGATTCCACTCAAAACTCACCAAATGACTCCTCCCACCATATTATGATGTTGCCCAAGTTTTGGGATCGATCCGATATCAATTGAGGTAAGAAAAATGGACAATTCAACATGGAAGGCAGTTCGTTCCAAACTGGAGTGGTTGGTGTATTGCATAGTTCTAGCGATTGGATTTCACTCAAAACTCAACAAATGACTCCTCCCAACATATTATGCTGTTTCGCAAGATTTGGGCTCGATCTGATATCAATAGGTGCAAGAAATTGGACAATTCAAGTTCCAATGCAGTTCGTTCAAAATTGGAGTGGTTGGTGTATTGCCTAGTTCTAGCGATTGGATTCCACTCAAAACTCACCAAATGACTTCTCCCACCATATTCTGATGTTGCCCAAGTTTTGGGCTCGATCCGATATCAATTGAGGTGAGAAATTGGACAATTCAACTTGTAAGGCAGTTCGTTCCAAATTGGAGTAGTTGGTGTATTGCATAGTTCTAGCGATTGGATTTCACCCAAAACTCAACAAATGACTCCTCCCACCATATTATGTTGTTTCCCAAGATTTGGGCTCGATCCGATATCAATAGGTTTAAGAAATTGGACAATTCAAGTTCCAACGCAGTTCGTTCGAATTTGGAGTGGTTGGTGTATTGCATAGTTCTAGCGATTGGATTCCACTCAAAACTCACCAAATAACTCCTCCCACGATATTATGATGTTGCCCAAGTTTTGGGATCGATCCGATATCAATTGAGGTAAGAAATTGGACAATTCAACTTGAAAGGAAGTTCGTTCCAAATTGGAGTGGTTGGTGTATTGCATAGTTCTAGCGATTGGATTTCACTCAAAACTCAACAAATGACTCCTCCCACCATATTATTATGTTTCCAAAGATTTGGGCTCAATCCGATATCAATAGGTGTAAGAAATTGGACAATTCAAGTTCAAACGCAGTTCGTTCAAAATTGGAGTGGTTGGTGTATTGCCTAGTTCTAGCGATTGGATTCCACTCAAAACTCACCAAATGACTCCTCCCACCATATTCTGATGTTGCCCAAGTTTTGGGATCGATCCGATATCAATTGAGGTAAGAAATTGGACAATTCAACTTTAAAGGCAGTTCGTTCCAAATTGGAGTGGTTGGTGTATTGCATAGTTCTAGCGATTGGATTTCACTCAAAACTCAACAAATGACTCCTCCCAACATATTATGCTGTTTCGCAAGATTTGGGCTCGATCTGATATCAATAGGTGCAAGAAATTGGACAATTCAAGTTCCAATGCAGTTCGTTCAAAATTGGAGTGGTTGGTGTATTGCCTAGTTCTAGCGATTGGATTCCACTCAAAACTCACCAAATAACTCCTCCCACGATATTATGATGTTGCCCAAGTTTTGGGATCGATCCGATATCAATTGAGGTAAGAAATTGGACAATTCAACTTGAAACGCAGTTCGTTCCAAGTTGGAGTTGTTGGTGTATTCCTTAGTTCTAGCGATTGGATTTCACCCAAAACCCACCAAATGACTCCCCCCACCATATTATGTTGTTTCCCAAGATTTGGGCTCGATCCGATATCAATAGATGTAAGAAATTTTACAATTGAAGTTCCAACGCAGTTCGTTCCAAATAGGAGTGGTTGGTGTATTGCATAGTTCTAGCGATTGGATTGCGCTCAAAACTCACCAAATGACTCCTCCCACCATATTATCATGTTTCCCAAGATCTGGGCTCGATCCGATATCAACAGGTGTAAGAAATTGGACAATTCAAGTTCCAACGCAGTTCGTTCCACATTGGAGTGGTTGGTGTGTTGCAAAATTCTAAAGATTGGATTTCGCTCAAAACTCACCAAAGGGCTCCTACCACCATATTATGATGTTGCCCAAGTTTTTGGCTCAATCCGATATCAATAGAGGTAAGAAATTGGACAATTCAACTTGAAAGGCAGTTGGTTCCAAATTGGGATGGTTGGTGTATTGCATTGTTCTAGCGATTGGATTTCACTCAAAACTCAACAAATGACTCCTCCCACCATATTATGATGTTTTCCAAGATTTGGGCTCGAGCCGATATCAATAGGTGCAAGAAATTGGACAATTCAAGTTCCAACGCAGTTCGTCCCAAATTGGAGTGGTTGGTGTATTGCATAGTTCTAGCAATTGGATTTCACTCAAAACTCCCCAAAATACTCTTCCCACCATATTATGTTGTTGCCCTAGTTTTGGGCTCGATCCGATATCAATAGGTGTAAGAAATTGGACAATTCAAGTTCCAACGCAGTTCGTTCCAAATTGTAGTGGTTGGTGTATTGCATAGTTCTAGCAATAGGATTTTATTCAAAACCCGCCAAATGACTCCTCCCACCATATTATCATGTTTCCCAAGATCTGGGCTCGATCCGATATCAACAGGTGTAAGAAATTGGACAATACAAGTTCCAATGCAGTATGTTCCAAATTGGAGTGGTTGGTGTATTGCGAAGTTCTAGCGATTGGATCTCCCTCAAAACTCACCAAATGACTCCTCCCACCATATTATGATGTTGCCCAAGTTTTGGGCCCGTTCCGATATCAATAGCTGTAAGAAATTGAAAAATTCAAGTTCCAATGCAGTTCGTTCCAAATTGGAGTGGTTGGTGTATTGCATAGTTCTAGCAATTGGATTTCACTCGAAACTCCCCAAATGACTACGCCCACCGTATTATGATGTTTCCCAAGTTTTGGGCTCGATCCGATATCAATAGGTGTAAGAAATTGGACAATTCAAGTTCCAACGCAGTTCGTTCCAAATTGGAGTGGTTGGTGTATTGCATAGTTCTAGCGATTGGATTTCAATCAAAACTCAACAAATGACTCCTCCCACCATATTATCATGTTTCCCAAGATTTGGGCTCGATCCGATATCAATAGGTGTAAGACATTGGACAATTCAAGTTCCAACGCATTTCATTCCAAATTTGAGTGGTTGGTGTATTGCATAGTTCTAGCGATTGGATTTCACTCAAAACTCAACAAATGACTCCTCCCACCATATTATCCTGTTTCCCAAGATTTGGGCTCGATCCGATATCAATAGGTGCAAGAAATTGGACAATTCAAGTTCCAACGCAGTTCGTTCCAAATTGGAATGGTTGGTGTATTGCATAGTTCTAGCAATTGGATTTCACTCAAAACTGACCAAAATACTCTTCCCACCATATTATGTTGTTGCCCTAGTTTTGGGCTCGATCCGATATCAATAGGTGTAAGAAATTGGACAATTCAAGTTCCAACGCAGTTCGTTCCAAATTGTAGTGGTTGGTGTATTGCATAGTTCTAGCAATAGGATTTCATTCAAAACCCGCCAAATGACTCCTCCCACCATATTATGATGTTTCCCAAGTTTTGGGGTCGATCCTATATCAATAGGTGTAAGAAATTGGACAATTCAATTTGAAAGGCTGTTTAGGGTTTAGGGTTTAGGGTGGTTGGTGTATTGCATAGTTCTAGCTATTGGATTTCACTCAAAACTCACCGAATGACTCCTCCCACCATATTATGATATTTCCCAAGATTTGGGCACGAGCCGATATCAATAGGTGTAAGAAATTGGACAATTCAATTTGGGAGGCTGTTCATTCCAAATTGGAGTGGATGGGGTCTTGCATAGTTCTAGCGATTGGATTTCACTCAAACCCCCCCAAATGAGTCCTCCTACCATATTATGATGTAGCCCTAGTTTTGGGCTCGATCCGATATCAATAGGTGTAAGAAGTTGGACAATTCAAGTCCTAACGCAGTTCGTTCCAAATTGGAGGGGTTGGTATATTGCATAGTTCTAGCGATTCGATTTCACTCAAAACTCCCCAAATGACTCCTCCCCCCATATTATGATGTTGCCCTAGTTTTGGGCTCGATCCGATATCAATAGGTGTAAGAAGTTGGACAATTCAAGTCCTAACGCAGTTCGTTCCAAATTGGAGGGGTTGGTATATTGCATAGTTCTAGCGATTGGATTTCACTCAAAACTCCCCAAATGACTCCTCCCACCATATTATGATGTTGCCCTAGTTTTGGGCTCGATCCGATATCAATAGGTGTAAGAAATTCGACAATTCAAGTTCCAACGCAGTTCGTTCCAAATTGGAGTGGTTGGTATATTGCATAGTTCTAGCGATTCGATTTCACTCAAAACTCACCAAATGACTCCTCCCACCTTATTATGATGTTTCCCAAGATTTGGGCACGAGCTGATATCAATAGGTGTAAGAAATTGGACAATTCAATTTGGAAGGCTGTTCGTTCCAAATTGGAGGGGTTGGTGTATTGCAAAGATCTATCGATTGGATTTCCCTCAAAACTCACCAAAGGAGTCGTCCCACCATATTATGGTGTTGCCCATGTTTTGGGCTCGATCCGATATCAATAGGTGTAAGAAATTGGGCAATTCAATTTGGAAGGCAGTTCGTTCCAAATTAGAGTGGTTGGTGTTTTGCATAGTTCTAGCGATTGGATTTCTCTCAAAACTCCCCAAATGACTACTCCCACCGTATTATGATGTTTCCCAAGTTTTGAGCTCAATCCGATATCAATAGGTGTAAGAAATTGGACAATTCAAGTTCCAACGCAGTTCGTTCCAAATTTAAGTGGTTGGTGTATTGCGTAGTTCTTGCGATTGGATTTCACTCAAAACTAACCAAATGACTCCTCCCACCACATTGTGATGTTTCCCAAGATTTGGACTCGATCCGATATCAATAAGTGTAAGAAATTGGACAATTCAAGTTCCAACGCAGTTCGTTCCAAATTGGAGTGGTTGGTGTATTGCATAGTTCTAGCGATTGGATTTCACTCAAAACTCACCCAATGACTCTTCCCACCATATTATGATGTTGCCCTAGTTTTGGGCTCGATCCGATATCAATAGGTGTAAGAAATTGGACAATTCAAGTTCCAACGTAGTTCGTTCCAAATTGGAGTGGTTGGTGTATTGCATAGTTCTAGCAATTGGATTTTACTCAAACCCCACCAAATGAGACCTCCCACCATATTATGATGTTTCCCAAGTTTTGGGCTCGATCCGATATCAATAGGTGTAAGAAATTGGACAATTAAATTTGAAAGGCTGTTCGTTCCAAATTGGAGTGTTTGGTGTATTGCATAGTTCTAGCGATTGGATTTCACTCAAAACTCACCAAATGACTCCTCCCACCATATTATGTTGTTTCCCAAGATTTGGGCTCGATCGGATATCAATAGGTGTACGAAATTGGACAATTCAAGTTCCAACGCAGTTCGTTCCAAATTGGAGTGTTTGGTGTTTTGCGTAGTTCTAGAGATTGAATTTAACTCAAAACTCACCAAATGACGCCTCCCACCGTATTATGATGTTTTCCAAGTTTTGGGCTCGATCCAATATCAATAGGTGTAAGAAATTGGACAATTCAAGTTTCAACGCAGTTCGTTCCAAATTGGAGTGGTTGGTGTATTGCATAGTTCTAGCGATTGGATTTCTCTCAAAACTCCCCAAATGATTTGGGCTCGATCCGATATCAATAGCTGTAAGAAATTGGACAATTCAATTTGGATGGCAGTTCGTTCCAAATTGGGGTGGTTGGTGTGTTGCATAGTTCTGGGGTTTGGATTTCACTCAAAACTCACCAGATGACTCCCCCCACCATATTATGACGTTTCCCAAGTTTTGGGCTCGATCCGATATCAATAGGTGTAAGAAATTGGACAATTCAATTTGAAAGGCAGTTCGTTCCAAATTGGAGTGTTTGGTGTGTTCTAGTGATTGGATTTCACTCAAAACTCACCAAATGACTCCTCCTACCATATTATGGTGTTGCCCAGGTTTTGGGCCCGATCCAACGACAATAGAGGTAAGAAATTGGACAATTCAATTTGAAAGGCAGTTCGTTCCAAATTGTAGAGGTTGGTGTATTCCATAGTTCTAGCGATTGGATTTCGGTCAAAACTCACCAAATGACTCCTCCCACCATATTATGATGTTTCCCAAGTTTTGGGATCGATCCAATAACAATAGAGGTAAGAAATTGAACAATTCAATTTGAAAGGCAGTTCGTTCCAAATTGGAGTGGTTGGTGTATTGCATAGTTCTATCGATTGGATTTCACTCAAAACTCAACAAATGACTCCTCCCACCTTATTATGATGTTGCCCAAGTTTTGGGCTCGATCTGATAACCATAGAGGTAAGAAATTGGACAATTCAACTTGGAAGGCAATTCGTTCCAAATTGGGGTGGTTGGTGTATTGCATAGTTCTAGCGATTCGATTCACTCAAAACTCACCACATGACTCCTCCCACCATATTATCTTGTTGCCCAAGTTTTGGGCTCGATCCGATATCAATAGGTGTAAGAAATTGGACAATTCAGGTTCCAACGCAGTTCGTTCCAAATTAGAGTGGTTGGTGTATTGAAAAGTTCTAGCAATTGGATTTCCCTCAAAACTTACCAAACGAGTCCTCCCACCATATTATGGTGTTGCCCAAGTTTTGGGCTCAATCCGATATCAATTGGTGTAAGAAATTGGACAATTCAATTTGAAAGGCAGTTCGTTCCAAATTGGAGTGGTTGGTGTATTGTATAGTTCCAGCGATTGGATTTCACTCAAACCTCACCGAATGACTCCTCCCACCATATTATGATGTTGCCCAAGTTTTGGGCACGATTCGATGACAATAGAGGTAAGAAATTGGACAATTCAATTTGAAAGGCAGTACGTTCCAAATTGGAATGGTTGGTGTATTCAATAGTTCTAGCAATTGGATTTCACTCCAAACTCACCAAATGACTCCTCCCACCATATTATGATGTTGCCCAAGTTTTGGGCTCGATCCGATCGTAATAACTTCGTATAGCATACATTATACGAAGTTATACGAGGGTGGTTGGTGTATTGCATACTTCTAGCGATTGGATTTCGCTCAAAACTCACCCAATGACTCTTCCCACCATATTATGATGTTGCCCAAGTTTTGGGCTCGATCCGATCGTAATAACTTCGTATAGCATACATTATACGAAGTTATACGAGGGTGGTTGGTGTATTGCATACTTCTAGCGATTGGATTTCGCTCAAAACTCACCCAATGACTCTTCCCACCATATTATGATGTTGCCCAAGTTTTGGGCTCGATCCGATCGTAATAACTTCGTATAGCATACATTATACGAAGTTATACGAGGGTGGTTGGTGTATTGCATACTTCTAGCGATTGGATTTCGCTCAAAACTCACCCAATGACTCTTCCCACCATATTATGATGTTGCCCAAGTTTTGGGCTCGATCCGATCGTAATAACTTCGTATAGCATACATTATACGAAGTTATACGAGGGTGGTTGGTGTATTGCATACTTCTAGCGATTGGATTTCGCTCAAAACTCACCCAATGACTCTTCCCACCATATTATGATGTTGCCCAAGTTTTGGGCTCGATCCGATCGTAATAACTTCGTATAGCATACATTATACGAAGTTATACGAGGGTGGTTGGTGTATTGCATACTTCTAGCGATTGGATTTCGCTCAAAACTCACCCAATGACTCTTCCCACCATATTATGATGTTGCCCAAGTTTTGGGCTCGATCCGATCGTAATAACTTCGTATAGCATACATTATACGAAGTTATACGAGGGTGGTTGGTGTATTGCATACTTCTAGCGATTGGATTTCGCTCAAAACTCACCCAATGACTCTTCCCACCATATTATGATGTTGCCCAAGTTTTGGGCTCGATCCGATCGTAATAACTTCGTATAGCATACATTATACGAAGTTATACGAGGGTGGTTGGTGTATTGCATACTTCTAGCGATTGGATTTCGCTCAAAACTCACCCAATGACTCTTCCCACCATATTATGATGTTGCCCAAGTTTTGGGCTCGATCCGATCGTAATAACTTCGTATAGCATACATTATACGAAGTTATACGAGGGTGGTTGGTGTATTGCATACTTCTAGCGATTGGATTTCGCTCAAAACTCACCCAATGACTCTTCCCACCATATTATGATGTTGCCCAAGTTTTGGGCTCGATCCGATCGTAATAACTTCGTATAGCATACATTATACGAAGTTATACGAGGGTGGTTGGTGTATTGCATACTTCTAGCGATTGGATTTCGCTCAAAACTCACCCAATGACTCTTCCCACCATATTATGATGTTGCCCAAGTTTTGGGCTCGATCCGATCGTAATAACTTCGTATAGCATACATTATACGAAGTTATACGAGGGTGGTTGGTGTATTGCATACTTCTAGCGATTGGATTTCGCTCAAAACTCACCCAATGACTCTTCCCACCATATTATGATGTTGCCCAAGTTTTGGGCTCGATCCGATCGTAATAACTTCGTATAGCATACATTATACGAAGTTATACGAGGGTGGTTGGTGTATTGCATACTTCTAGCGATTGGATTTCGCTCAAAACTCACCCAATGACTCTTCCCACCATATTATGATGTTGCCCAAGTTTTGGGCTCGATCCGATCGTAATAACTTCGTATAGCATACATTATACGAAGTTATACGAGGGTGGTTGGTGTATTGCATACTTCTAGCGATTGGATTTCGCTCAAAACTCACCCAATGACTCTTCCCACCATATTATGATGTTGCCCAAGTTTTGGGCTCGATCCGATCGTAATAACTTCGTATAGCATACATTATACGAAGTTATACGAGGGTGGTTGGTGTATTGCATACTTCTAGCGATTGGATTTCGCTCAAAACTCACCCAATGACTCTTCCCACCATATTATGATGTTGCCCAAGTTTTGGGCTCGATCCGATCGTAATAACTTCGTATAGCATACATTATACGAAGTTATACGAGGGTGGTTGGTGTATTGCATACTTCTAGCGATTGGATTTCGCTCAAAACTCACCCAATGACTCTTCCCACCATATTATGATGTTGCCCAAGTTTTGGGCTCGATCCGATCGTAATAACTTCGTATAGCATACATTATACGAAGTTATACGAGGGTGGTTGGTGTATTGCATACTTCTAGCGATTGGATTTCGCTCAAAACTCACCCAATGACTCTTCCCACCATATTATGATGTTGCCCAAGTTTTGGGCTCGATCCGATCGTAATAACTTCGTATAGCATACATTATACGAAGTTATACGAGGGTGGTTGGTGTATTGCATACTTCTAGCGATTGGATTTCGCTCAAAACTCACCCAATGACTCTTCCCACCATATTATGATGTTGCCCAAGTTTTGGGCTCGATCCGATCGTAATAACTTCGTATAGCATACATTATACGAAGTTATACGAGGGTGGTTGGTGTATTGCATACTTCTAGCGATTGGATTTCGCTCAAAACTCACCCAATGACTCTTCCCACCATATTATGATGTTGCCCAAGTTTTGGGCTCGATCCGATCGTAATAACTTCGTATAGCATACATTATACGAAGTTATACGAGGGTGGTTGGTGTATTGCATACTTCTAGCGATTGGATTTCGCTCAAAACTCACCCAATGACTCTTCCCACCATATTATGATGTTGCCCAAGTTTTGGGCTCGATCCGATCGTAATAACTTCGTATAGCATACATTATACGAAGTTATACGAGGGTGGTTGGTGTATTGCATACTTCTAGCGATTGGATTTCGCTCAAAACTCACCCAATGACTCTTCCCACCATATTATGATGTTGCCCAAGTTTTGGGCTCGATCCGATCGTAATAACTTCGTATAGCATACATTATACGAAGTTATACGAGGGTGGTTGGTGTATTGCATACTTCTAGCGATTGGATTTCGCTCAAAACTCACCCAATGACTCTTCCCACCATATTATGATGTTGCCCAAGTTTTGGGCTCGATCCGATCGTAATAACTTCGTATAGCATACATTATACGAAGTTATACGAGGGTGGTTGGTGTATTGCATACTTCTAGCGATTGGATTTCGCTCAAAACTCACCCAATGACTCTTCCCACCATATTATGATGTTGCCCAAGTTTTGGGCTCGATCCGATCGTAATAACTTCGTATAGCATACATTATACGAAGTTATACGAGGGTGGTTGGTGTATTGCATACTTCTAGCGATTGGATTTCGCTCAAAACTCACCCAATGACTCTTCCCACCATATTATGATGTTGCCCAAGTTTTGGGCTCGATCCGATCGTAATAACTTCGTATAGCATACATTATACGAAGTTATACGAGGGTGGTTGGTGTATTGCATACTTCTAGCGATTGGATTTCGCTCAAAACTCACCCAATGACTCTTCCCACCATATTATGATGTTGCCCAAGTTTTGGGCTCGATCCGATCGTAATAACTTCGTATAGCATACATTATACGAAGTTATACGAGGGTGGTTGGTGTATTGCATACTTCTAGCGATTGGATTTCGCTCAAAACTCACCCAATGACTCTTCCCACCATATTATGATGTTGCCCAAGTTTTGGGCTCGATCCGATCGTAATAACTTCGTATAGCATACATTATACGAAGTTATACGAGGGTGGTTGGTGTATTGCATACTTCTAGCGATTGGATTTCGCTCAAAACTCACCCAATGACTCTTCCCACCATATTATGATGTTGCCCAAGTTTTGGGCTCGATCCGATCGTAATAACTTCGTATAGCATACATTATACGAAGTTATACGAGGGTGGTTGGTGTATTGCATAGTTCTAGCGATTGGATTTCACTCAAAACTCACCAAATGACTTCTCCAACCGTATTATGATGTTTCCAAAGTTTTGGGCTTGATCCGATATCAATAGGTGTAAGAAATTGGACAATTCAATTTGAAAGGCAGTTCTTTCCAAATTGGAGTGGTTGGGGTATTGCATAGTTCTAGCAATTGGATTTCGCTCAAAACGCACCAAAGGACTCCTCCCACCATATTATGATCTTTCCCAAGATTTGGGCTCGCTCCGATATCAATAGGTGTAAGAAATTGGACAATTCAAGTTCCAACGCAGTTCGTTCCAAATTGGAGTGGTTGGTGTATTGCATAGTTCTAGCGATTGGATTTCACTCAAAACTCCCCAAATGACTCCTCCCACCATATTATGGTGTTTCCCAAGATTTGGGCTCGATCCGATATCAATAGGTGTAAGAAATTGGACAATTCAATTTGAAAGGCAGTTCGTTCCAAATTGGAGTGGTTGCTGTATTTCATAGTACTAGCGATTGGATTTGACTCAAACCCCAAGAAATGAGTCCTCCCACCATATTCTCTTGTTTCCCAAGTTTTGGGCTTGATCCGATATCAACAGGTGTAAGAAATTGGACAATTCAAGTTCCAACGCAGTTCGTTCAATATTGGGGTGGTTGGCGTATTGCATATTTCTTGCGATTGGATTTCACTCAAAACTCACCAAATGACTCCTCCCGCCATATTATGATGTTGCCCAAGTTTTGGGCTCGATCCGATATCAATAGGTGCAAGAAATTGGACAATTCAAGTTCCGACGCAGTTCGTTCCAAATTGGAGTGGTTGGTGCATTGCATAGTTCTAGCGATTGGATTTCACTCAAAACTCACCAAACTACTCCTCCCACTATATTATGAGGTTTCCCAAGATTTGGGCTCGATCCGATATCGATAGGTGTAAGAAATTGGACAATTCAATTTGAAAGGCAGTTCGATCCAAATTGGAGTGGTTGGTGTATTGCGTAGTTCTAGCGATTGGAATTCACTCAAACCTCTCCAAATGACTAGTCCCACCGCATTATGTTGTTTCCCTAGTTTTGGGCTCGATCCGATATTAATAGGTGTAAGAAATTGGACAATTCAAGTTCCAACGCAGTTCATTAGAAATTGGAGTGGCTTGTGTATTGCAAAGTTCTAGCGATTGGATTTCGCTCAAAACTCACCAAATGACTCCTCCCACCATATTATGATGTTTCCCAAGATTTGTGCTTGATCCGATATCAATAGGTGTAGGAAATTGGACATTTCATGTTCCAACGCAGTTCGTTCCAAATTGGAGTGGTTGGTGTATTGCATAGTTCTAGCGATTGGATTTCACTCAAAACTCACCAAATGACTCCTCCAACCGTATTACGATGTTTCCCAAGTTTTGGGCTCGATCCGATATCAATAGGTGTAAGAAATTGGACAATTCAATTTGGAAGGCAGTTGTTGTATTGGATAGTTCTAGGGATTGGATTTCACTCAAAACTCCCCAAATGACCCGTCCCACCATATTACGATGTTGCCCAAGTTTTGGGCTCGATCCGATATCAATAGATGTAAAAAATTGGACAATTCCATTTGAAAAGCAGTTCTTTCCAAATTCGAGTGGTTGGTGTATTGGATAGTTCCAACTATTGGATTTCACTCAAAACTCACCAAATGACTCCTCCCACCGTATTATGATACTTCCCAGGGTTTGGGCTCGATCCGATATCAATAGGTGTAAGAAATTGAACAATTCAAGTTCATAGGCAGTTCGTTCCAAATTGGAGTGGTTGGAGTATTGCATAGTTTTACCAATTGCATTTCACTCAAAACTCACCAAATGACTCGTCCCACCATATTATGCTGTTGCCCAAGTTTTGGTCTTGATCCGAAATCAATAGGTGTAAGAAATTGGGCAATTCAAGTACCAACGCAGTTCGTTCCAAATTGGAGTGGTTGGTGTATTGCATGGTTCTAGTGACTGGATTTCACTCAAAACTCACCAAATGACTCCTCCCACCATATTATGATGTTGCCCAAATTTTGGGCTCGATCCGAAATAAATAGGCGTAAGAAATTGGACAATTCAAGTTCCAACGCAGTTCGTTCCAAATTGGAGTGGTTGGTGTGTTGCGTAGTTCTATCGATTGGATTTCACTCAAAACTCACCAAATGAATCCTACCACCATATTATGATGTTGCCCATGTGTTGGGCTCGATCCGATATCAATAGAGGTAAGAAATTGGACAATTCATCTTGAAAGGCAGTGTGTTCCAAATTGGAGTGGTTGGTGTATTGCATAGTTCTAGTGATTGCGTTTCACTCAAAACTCACCAAATGACTCCTCCGACCGTATTATGATGTTGCCCAAGTTTTGGGCTCCATCCAATATGAATTGGTGTTAGAAATTGAACAATTCAAGTTCGTAGCCAGTTTGTTCCAAATTGGATGGGTTGGTGTATTGCATAGTTCTAGAGATTGGATTTCACTCAAAACTCACCAAATGACTCCTCGCACCATATTATGATATTTCCCGACTTTTGGGCTCGATCCGATATCAATAGGTGTAAGAAATTGGGCAATTCAAGTTCCAACGCAGTTCGTTCCAAATTGGAGGGGTTGGTGTAATGCATAGTTCTAGCGATTGCATTTCACTCAAAACTCACCAAATGACTCCTCCCACCATATTATGATGTTACCCAAGTTTTGGGCTCGATCTGAAATCAATAGGTGTAAGAAATTGGACAATTCAAGTTCCAACGTAGTTCGTTCCAAATTGGGGTGGTTGGTGTATTGCATAGTTCCAGCGATTGGATTTCACTCAAAACTCACCAAATGACTCCTCCCACCATATTATGCTGTTGCCAAAGTTTTGGGCTCGATCCGATATCAATAGAGGTAAGAAATTGGACAATTCAAGTTCCAAGGAAGTTCGTTCCAAATTGGATTGGTTGGTGTATTGCATAGTTCTAGCGATTGGATTTCACTCAAAACTCACCAAATGACTCCTCCCACCATATTATGATATTTCCCTGGTTTTGGGCTCGATCCGATATCAATAGAGGTAAGAAATTGGACAATTCAACTTGAAAGGCAGTTCGTTCGAAATTGGAGTGGTTGGTGTATTGCATAGTTCTAGCGATTGGATTTCACTCAAAACTCACCAAACGACTCCTCCCACCGTATTATGATGTTTCCCAAGATTTGGGCTCGATCCGATATCAATAGGTGTAAGAAATTGGACAATTCAAGTTCCAACGCAGTTCGTTACAAATTGGAGTGGTTCGTGTATTGCATACTTTCTGCGATTGGATTTCACTCAAAAGTGACCTAATGACTCCTCCCACCGTATTATGAGGTTTCCCAACTTTTGGGCTCGATCCGATATCAATTGGTGTAAGAAATTGTACAATTCAAGTTCCAACGCAGTTCGTTCCAAATTGGAGTGGTTGGTGTATTGCATGGTTCTAGCGATTGGATTTCACTCAAAACTCACCAAATGACTCCTCCCACCGTGTTATGATGTTGCCCAAGTTTTGGGCTCGATCCTATATCAAAAGAGGTAAGAAATTGGACAATTCAACTTGGAAGGCAGTTCGTTCCAAATTGGAGTGGTTGGTGTATTACATAGTTCTAGCAATTGGATTTCACTCAAAACTCACCAAATGACTCATCCCACCATATTTTGATGTTTCCCAATTTTTGGGCTTGATCCGATATCAATTGGTGTAAGATATTGGACAATTCATGTTCCAACGCAGGTCGTTCCAAATGGGAGTGGTCGGTGTATTGTATAGTTCTAGCTATTGGATTTCACTCAAAAGTCTCCAAATGACTACTCCCACCATATTATGATGATGCCCAAGTTTTGGACTCGTTCGGAGATCAATAGAGGTAAGAAATTGGACAATTCAACATGAAAGGCAGTTCGTTCCAAATTGGAGTGGTCGGTGTATTGCATAGTTCTAGCAATTGGATTTCACTCAAAACCCACCAAATGACTCCTCCCACCATACTGTGATGTTGCCTAAGTTTTGGGCTCGGTCCGATATCATTAGAGGTAAGAAATTGGACAATTCAACTTGAAAGGCAGTTCGTTCCAAATTGGAGTGGTTGGTGTATTGCATAGTTCTAGCAATTGGATTTCATTCAAAACTGACCAAAAGACTCCTCCCACCATATTATGTTGTTTCCCAAGTTTTGGGCTCCTTCCGATATCAATAGGTGTAAGAAATTGGACAATTGATGTTCCAACGCAGTTAGTTCCAAATTGGAGTGGTTGGTGTATTGCATAGTTCTAGCGAATGGATTTCACTAAAAACTCACCAAATGACTCCTCCCACCGTATTATGATGTTTCCCAAGTGTTGGGCTCGATCCGATATCAACATGTGTAAGAAATTGGACAATTCAAGTTCCAACGCAGTTCGTTCCAAATTGGAGTGGTTGGTGTATTGCATAGTTCTAGCGATTGGATTTCACTAAAAACTCACCAAATGACTCCTCCCACCGTATTATGATGTTTCCCAAACTTACCAAATGACTCCTCCGACCAGATTTTGATGTTTCCCAAGTTTTGGGCTCGATCTGATATCAGTAGGTGTAAGAAATTGGACAATTCAAGTTCCGACGCAGTTCGTTCAAAATTGTATTAGTTGCTGTATTGCATAGTTCTATCAATTGGATTTCACTCAAAACTCAGCAAATGACTCCTCCGACCATATTATGACGTTTCCCAAGTTTTGGGCTCGATCCGATATCAATAGGTGTAAGAAATTGGACAATTCAAGTTCCGACGCAGTTCGTTCCAAATTGGAGTGGTTGGTGTATTCCATAGTTCTAGGGGTTGGATTTCACTCAAAACTCACCACACGACTCCTCCCACCATATTATTATGTTTCCCAGGTTTTGGGTTCGATCCGTTATCAATAGGTGTAAGAAATTGGACAATTCAATTTGAAAGGCAGTTCGTTCCAAATTGGAGTGGTTGGTGTATTGCATAGTTCTAATGATTGGATTTCACTCTAAACTAACCAAATGACTCCTTCCACCATATTATGATGTTGCCTATGTTTTGGGCACGATCCGATATCAATAGAGGTAAGAAATTGGACAATTGAACTTGAAAGGCAATTCGTTCCAAATTGGAGTGGTTGGTGTATTGCATTGTTCTGGCAATTGGATTTCACTCAAAACTCACCAAATGACTCCTCCCACTGTATTATGATGTTGCCCATGTTTTGGGCTCGATCCGAAATCAATAGGTGTAAGAAATTGGGCAATTCAAGTTCCAACGCAGTTCCTTCGAAATTGGATTGGTTAGTGTATTGCATAGTTCAAACGATTGGATTTCACTCAAAACCCACCAAATGTCCCACCACATTATGATGTTGCCCAAGTTCTGGGCTCTATCCGATATCAATAGGTGTTAGAAATTGAACAATTCAAGTTCAAAGGCATTTCGTTCCAAATTGGAGTGGTTGGTGTACTGCATAGTTCTAGCGATTGGATTTCACTCACAACTCACCAAACGACTCCTCCCACCAAATTATGATGTTGCCCAAGTTTTGGACACGATCCAAAATCGATAGGTGTAAGAAATTGGACAATCCAAGTTCAACGACAGTTCGTTTCTAATTGGAGTGGTTGGTGTATTACGGACTTCTAGCGGTTGGATTTCACTCAAGCACTCACCAAATGACTCCTCCCACCATATTTTGATGTTGCCTATGTTTTGGGCTCGATCCGATATCGATAGGTGTAAGACATTGGACAATTCATGTTCTAAGGCAGTTCGTTCCTAATTGGAGTGGTTGGTGTATTCCATATTTCTAGCGATTGGATTTCACTCAAAACTCCCCAAATGACTCCTCCCCCCATATTATAGTGTTGCCCAAGTTTTGGGCTCGATCCGAAATCAATAGGGGTAAGAAGTTGGACAATTCAAGTTCAACGGCAGTTCGTTCCTAATTGGAGTGGTTGGGGTATTCCATATTTCTAGCGATTGGATTTCACTCAAAACTCCCCAAATGACTCCTCCCCCCATATTATAGTGTTGCCCAAGTTTTGGGCTCGATCCGAAATCAATAGGTGTAAGAAATTGGACAATTCAAGTTCAACGGCAGTTCGTTCCTAATTGGAGTGGTTGGTGTATTCCCATACTTCTAGCGATTGGATTTCACTCAAAAATCAACAAAACGACTCCTCCCACCATATTATGATGTTGCCCAAGTTTTGGGCTCGATCCGAAATCAATAGGTGTAAGAAGTTGGACAATTCAAGTTCAACGGCAGTTCTTTCCGAATTGGAGTTGTTGGTGTATTCCATACTTCTAGCGATTGGATTTCACTCAAAAGACACCAAATGACTCCTCCCACCATATTATGATGTTGC
>NW_018921246.1:277167-287585 GCF_002207925.1 Prunus avium
TGTTGCCCAAGTTTTGGGGTCGATCCGAAATCAATAGGTGTAAGAAATTGGACAATTCAAGGTCATTGGCAGTTCGTTCCAAATTGGAGTGGTTGGGGTAATTCATAGTTCTAGCGATTGGATTTCACTCAAAACATACCAAACGACTCCTCCCACCATATTATGATGCTGCCCAAGTTTTGGGCTCGATCCGAAATCAATAGGTGTAAGAAATTGGACAATTCAAGGTCATTGGCAGTTCGTTCCAAATTGGAGTGGTTGGGGTAATTCATAGTTCTAGCGATTGGATTTCACTCAAAACATACCAAACGACTCCTCCCACCATATTATGATGCTGCCCAAGTTTTGGGCTCGATCCGAAATCAATAGGTGTAAGAAATTGGACAGTTCAAGTTCAAAGGCAGTTCGAGAGATTAGTTACCAACCATTATACCAGAGCATTAAATGCTCCTCCAAGGCCCAAGATGCAAAACCCACGATCAGGGCGGCGGTCGGGATTTATGGGGTCACACCACCATGCTTCACGTTCCCAAATCCCAACTTGACTACCCACTAGCTCTGATCAACCCCATCATACAGATTTTCAGCCTTAAAATTGTTTCTCCAGGACTTCTCCTATAAATACCAGGCTCCGACTACGTTTGAAGGGTTCAACACCAAACACAAGCCTCCCACGGAGCAAATTATATTTTCCTGTCATTTATCTTCTGTCATTTATTTTCTTGTAATGCACTTTCAATACCTTTGCTTGCTTTCTTAGGAGTAGTGACAGTTTGTAGGAAAATCCATTCATCAATATATCATACGACCCTTGATTTTCAAGGCGCCGGAGCACCATCCTATTTACTCTTTCGTTCATCTCATATATCATACGACCGTTTCCACCCAGCAACGCGCCGGAGCACCACCTAAAAACCCACCATCAACACCACAATTAACGGCCTTGTAGTTCAGGCCGTGAACCTGACGCCCGAGATCAGTTCCTCTCTCGGCCATAGTTGCTCTGATTAGAAGTCAGGCTCAGACAAGCGCACAATTCATACATTCACCCAATCACATCACCCTCAAACGCACGGTAAACCGTGCTGGCACGCCCGCACACAATCACACTGCACCAAAGTAGGACGACCCGTGTTGACGCAGATCCCCTCGTCCTGGAGCAACAAGCCGTGAAATCTGCAACGCCAACAATTTGACACGAATGGTGGAGGAGCAGGTGTGGTACTCATCAACCCCTAGGGGCAAGCCACGACCCTCTCATTCAAGCTGAATTTCCCAAGCACAAATTATGTGGCTGAGTATGAGGCTTTCGTTATGGGAATGTCTATAGCAAGGTAGTTGGGTGTAAAAAAAATTAAAATTATTGGGGACTCAAACCTGGTGCTGAGTCAATTGCAAGGGAGCTTTGCTGTGAAGAAGGTAACATTGGCACCATATCGTACGGCTGCTGAAAGGCTTGTCAATTCTTTTGAACAAGTCGTGCTGGAACACATTTCGGGAGTTACTAATAGATATGTTGATGCTTTGGCTACATTAGGGTCGAAGCTCTCGTTTATCCAAGAGAAACCTAACATTGCCGTAATAAAAAGGGATGCTCTAGCAGTTGAAGCCATGGCTCAAGAGGAGCCGCTGGAAGGAAACGATTGGAGAGAATCTGTGAGAGAGAAGTTGGGTGAGGGAAGTTGGGTGAGAGAGAAGGACTATGCAGTTATCTTCAGGGAGCTTTACAGACGCCTGCCGGGAGGTATTTTGACCCACTGCATGGGAATGACAGAAGCAAGGAAGAGGCTCCAAGAGGTACACGGAGCCACTTGCAATTTGGAGCCGGTGATCAACTTATATTGACGCCTGCAATGCAAAGGTTATTATTGGCCGGAAATGAAGATACAAGCAGCTGAAGTTCAAGCCAATTGTCCTGAGTATGCGACAATACCCTCCACCGAAGAATCCTTCACCATTTCATTTGTAGAGGATTGGAAGGCGCCATATTTAGCATTCTTCATCGAGGGAATTCTACCAAGCAACACCAGGCATGCCCACAAGCTTAAGCAGAAATTGAAAATATACTTCATAGATGGGTCCAATCTCTATCGTAAAGGGTTTAATGGTGAGCCATTAAAATGCTTAGGAGAATCGAAAGCGCAGCAAGTAATGCAGGAAACTCATGCTGGAGAATGTGGTGAGCACCAAAGGATGAAGAGGCTTCACCGGCAGCTGCTAAGTATCAGTTATTATTGGCCTACCATGAAGAATGATGCATACAACTTTGTGAAGAAGTGCCACACATGCCAAATCCATGCCAATTTAAGCCACAAGCCTCCCACGCTGTTACAGGACATGCGCACTCCTTGGCCCTTTCATACTTGGGGGCTTGACTTGATTGGGACTATCCATTCACCTTCCGACGGCTATATATGGATCCTCATAGCCATTGAGTATTTCACAAAGTGGGTCAAAGCCATCCCTCTTCGGAAGGCCACAGGGGTTGCCATTTCAAATTTCATTCGTGAATACATCGTGTGCAGGTTTGGAATCCCATACAAGATCGTCACCAACAATGGCACTTCGTTTGTTAACAAGCAAGTAGGCTCGACACTTAGTGGCTATGGTATCAAGCATCGTTGCTCCACGCCATATTACCCGCAAGGAAATGGTCAAGCAGAGGCCACAAATAAAACTTTATTGAGAATCCTAAGCAAAATGGTGTATGAGTATGAAGGAGGCTGGAGTATCCACCTGTTGGATGCCTTATGGGCTTACCGCACCTCTCCCAGAAGTGCCACGGGCTTCTCGCCCTATTCGCTTGTGTACGGGTCCGATGCCATATCGCCCGTCGAGATCACTATCCCCACTGCTAGAGTATCAGCTGTTAACGACCTTGAGTGGGATGCAAAGACATGCTCGGAGTAGTGCTTGTTAGACATCGAGGCTTTGGATAAGAAAAGAGCAGAAGCTGAAAGGAGAACAACACTTTACCATAAAACAGTTGCCTAAGCCTATAACAGGACAGTCAAGCCTCAAGCCTTTAAGCAAGGAGACCTCGTGCTAAAAGTTGTCGAGCAAGTAAGAAGACAAGTGTCGGGACCTTCCAAGTTTGCCCCACAATGGGAAGGTCCATTCGCAGTCAAAGAAGTTTACAGCAACGGCTATTATCGCTTGGTCTCTGTCAAAGAAGGCACGCTAACAGACCCCGTCAACAGGAAGTGGCTCAAGCCTTACTACTGCTAAGTTAATCTTGTGTCCAACACTTTTTATTACCGCATTTTCCTTTATGTTAGAAATGAACTCCTTCTGTCTTACCTTCACATTTTGAAAAAAAAAAGACACTTTTGTAGGAAGCACCATCATGGTAGCATGGGCTTTGCAATGAGAATGAAGTATTATTTTGAAAAAAAAATATGTCCTTGGAGTCTTGCTATTCTTCCATTTCAAATTCCCCTTATAAAAAAAAAAAAAAAAAGAGAAAAAAAAAACACACTCTACTTAGCAGTAAAACATGCCAAGCAAAGTCACTTGGATGGGGTCCCGAACTGTTAACAAGCATCATGCCTAAGCAAAATAACATAAGGCATGCAAAGCCAAGCTATTACAAAAAAAAAGGGGCATGCAATTCTTAAGGTGCCAGAATAACGGAACTATGGTACCCTTTCGATAAGGAATTCAAAACATCTGGGAATTTTACAAAACATTAGTAAAAAACCATGCGCACACTAGTCTGGCCCTAACAAGGCGTCACAAAAGGGTGCATTTCGGGCCAAATAACTAGGACAAGCCTTGCAAAAGAAAAAAAAAATTCTAGAAAGCAATGCAGCAGGAATTTTTACTTAGAAGACATGTTGAAATTTCGGCAGCATATACCTTGTTTTCTAAGGCTAGCCAACCTGTCAAAAAAAAAAAAACAAAATTCAGGAAGTTCACAAGAGCAAATTCTCCCAAACAAGCAATATATATATATATATGAGATACATGAATTACAACATGCCTCAAGCATTCAGAAATTAATACAAGTTCCAGCGGTTCAAAGTTACATTGCAAAGTCATAACAACATAGTCATTAGATTATCCAAAAGGTACACAGCAATAACAAAAAATAAAGTTACACATGATGAAGGTTAATACATCCTATGGTCTCAAGAAAGATGGGAATTGTGCACCAAGCCAACTGACCCCAAGCCAAAGAAAATAACCTGCAAAAAAAGAAGTAAGAGCATATGTCAAGACCAATGCTGGAAGAGGCAGCCTAACAATAAAGGAGATGAGATGAAAACGAGAAGAAAGACGAGGAGATGGGAAATCGAAAGCGTTACGTACCAGGAAATTATGAAGAATGTCCAAAGAGGACGGAGGACGCCCTATGAGACAACCTAGCTGCTGCTTCCGCCACGCACTTTGCACCATCGACAGAGACACCTTTAGCAAGGAGAAGATCATGCAATTCCTGACGTTGAGCCTCCAATTCTCGCCGCTTAAGGTTTAAGGCGTCAGCTGCAGTTTTCACTTCATCAGAACCTAGTATTAATCCCATGCCATGAAGAGCTCACGCCTCAAATATGGCACGTGCTAGATTCCTCACCAAGTTGAGGAGAAAGTCCACATGAAACCCTAGGGTCATGGCCTCGCAGATGGCGTCTCGCCAACAAAGGAGCTTGTGATTTGTGATATCCATGAGTTGCATGGTGTCTATTCCGCAAAGCACCAAGCCAAGGGCCCAAAGGGCAGCGCTTTTGGAAAAAGATGAAGTGATGCTCGTAATGTCCATAAAGCCTCCGTATTTGTCCATGAATTTCTTCGAAACTTCAACTGTTTACGGGAATACAAAAGCATCCTGGAACGTCGCATATTCATCAAATCTTTAGCAAAGTGGAAGAAGCTCATCGATGGATCGGAGAATTTTGACGCCACCATCAAATAAGGCTTTGAACGTAGTGAAAGAATTCTCCCAATCCTGCCAGGATAGATTTCCCTCTGATAAATGCCCCACAAAGGTACTCTCGGTGGGAACATCACCAACTTGCAAACTCTCGCTAGTAACTTCACCACGAGGCGATGCTGCTAGAAGGTTCAGAGTCGTGCCAACAGCTGTGTCAGATGCTCTAAGAAGAGGGGAAGTAGGAAGCAGCATTGCTGGAAGGCGCAAGGTAGCATCAGCAACTGCGTCAATTGAAGGAGTAGAGAGTATATCCTTCGCAACTTGTGAAGCACTCTCGTTCTAAAGAAAAGAAAGAAAAACAAGTTAAAATGACAGATAGCACGAGAGGAGGCAAAATTAGAGCATAGAAGATGGAAAACAAATTATGGATACCTTGTTGGCAGCTTGTGTAGTGTCAGTGACAACAGCAAGAAGACTAGAGCCAGCCTCTGTGTAATGGCATGCCATATCCTTAGCGGTAAGGACAACATGCAGCAGAAGAGTGGAGCATGAGTCGTGAGTTAAACCAGGCAGTGCGCGACACATATATGTAAATACAACAAATAGGAAGGGTGTCCGATACTGGTTCAACGTTAAAACGTCGCTCGTGGCTGCTAGCAAATCCAGGAGGCATATCTGAGGCATCCGACTCCTCCGAGTGAGTGTCAAGATCCGGGTAGGTACCTTCATCACGGCTATAATATTGGTCTTCATCCAGGTCCTCATCCATGCCACTTGTGTCGTGAATGCTCTCTTGCTCGTGGGTGCTAATTCCAGTTTCTACAGCATCATCTTCGTCACTTCCATCATCGTCAACTGCCACCACTAATCTAGGTCCTGAGCTTTCACTCCCGCCTTTGCGGGCGTTAGCAAACCTTGTTTGAAGTATGCGTATGCTTCGACGCTTTGGAATCGCGGGAGCCTCCTTGCCTTTGCCTTTGATTTGGGAAGTACTTAAAAAAGGGGGGGTTCAGAACAAATAAAAAAAAATTACGTAGACATGAGTTACGAGTAAGTGGTACTTACTATGAGAAGACAGAGCTTGGCCTGACACTGCGAGAGCTTGGCCTCTCCAACTTCTGTTTTAACTTAGAAAAATCACCAACAACATCCCCACGTTTGGAAGTGAAGGGCAGGTTCCGTTTCGCGCTCAAGGAGATGGCTTTTTCTTCCGACACTAGGTGAGTGTGACGAACTGTGGTGGGAAGCAATCTATCACAATGGGCAGCATGGAATCGACTGAATGAAGTGAAACAACAGTTCCAATAATGTTGGTAGGCCTTCGAGAGGGCACCAGCGTGTCCCTTGTCAGCCAAAGCAAGAGCAAGAGGGCTGCCATTTTCCGGCACATTGTCACTGGTCCAAAAAACCCTATGCAGCATGAAGGGATCGCCCTGGCCAGGGTTGAGAGGCATGCCCTGATCAAATCCAAACTGTTGCCTAACTCTATGTGGTGAATAACGCACAGAAACTTCCAAGTGGTCGTCACCCAGTGTGGGCAAGGGAAGGCATGCGGCACTTAACAACGCTTTTCTTCGTAATTGACGACCTCACACCATTGTCATCAGGGCTTCAACCAGATCATCGGAATCAACATAGAGGGGTATATGTTTGAATCCCTCTGATAAAGCATAGTAGGGACGAAAGATGAAGCTCTCAACATCATCTAGCAACTCTAGAAAATTTTGGCCATTTCTTTGCATTCGTCGGAACCATCTACATACTAGAGGGAGTCTCCTTGGTACGTAGGAACCATCATCAGAATCAACAGATTGCTCAGCCTTTGAATATGAAAGCGGAGATACCTCTATCCCTTTGAACCGCTCCCATAAGAATACTTGGAGAAAGCTGGAATTTAGTAGAGTTTCCACAGCCATGGTTCCCGCTGCCCCTTTCTCGAGAAACTGAACCTGGTCAAGCAAGCGGTATAGATGCCCCAAGAACATAGGGGCTAAGGGAATCGTATCGCCACGTGCTACTGCCAAAGCCAAGGGGAACACCCGTGCATGTAAGCAATCTTGGGAAAAATCACAGAAGAGGAATTTCCCAAGCAACAATGATACGAACACTGCAAGACGACATGGCTCATGCTTATTAACATCCCCGAAATGTTGAATCCAGTTGCTAAACCGCAAGGAAGTGCTAGGGGCAGTCGGGGCACCCTTCCGTAAAACCTCAAGCTTCCTTTTGTCCTTCGGTGCTAGTGTGACATGGAAGGGATCTTGGTTGCCGCAAAGTGGGAGATGGAAGATGTTGGCCACGTCCTCAAGAGTAGGAGTAAACTCTCCCCATGAACAGATGAAGGTGTGAGTCTCGAAACTCCATCGCCTCACCACATGCCGGAGCATTTTGGCCTCAACATGGATGTCACATGCCTTGGAAAGGAAAATAGCATCCAACACCCCTGCTCGACTCAAAATGTCATGAGTAGACGGGTCCCTCAGTTCTTGATTGACCCATTCCGACCAACCCTTGCTGGTGCCACACGGATATTGAAAAATAGGGGGATTGCCAGAAACAGACCCCTCTCTATACAGCACCTCAATATAGATGCGGGATCAATCACAGGAGCAATTTCTAGGGCCGGTTCTCCGGCACCCTTAAGTAAGAGAGGGGGCCTCCCCCTCTTTAACTTGTCTTCCATAGAAAAAAGATGATCCTTGATAATGAGTGATGGATTAGCAGACGCCATAACAAGCCTTGGCAAGGCGATAAATCCCTGCATACAAAAAAATTCGAGCCCATAACAAGCGAAAGTCTCAATCTGTGATCACAAGCATGACAAGCAAGTTGTCTCTCAGATTATAAAAAATAAAAAAATAAAAAGAGTGGAAGAATCAAGTATTATGGGACATACATCCTGTCAATCTCCATTTTTCGCAACCAAGGGAAACATCCATAATTAGTCAAGCATGTGTTCACAAGGGGACGAGCCTAGGCCAAACAAAGGAGAAAGAAGAGAGGAGTAATGGAGAAAAAATGGGTCTGGTGCGTGAAAAGAGGAAGAAAAGGTGAGAGAACAAAAAATAATAATAATAAAAAAGAAGAAGAAGGCAGTTGGTGTTGGGAAACCGCAGGCAACTGTTGGGTTCCATCATAGCACGCCGTCATTTTGCACGCGGGAAGAGGAGAGGTGCCCTATATTTACAAATCTGATTTTTTGGATTGGGTTTAATCATTCGGCCCATTCCAGCACATGTCCATGGCCCCTATAATTAAGGGGGCTAATGTTGAGACCCAAAAAATCCAGGGTCGGGCCCAAATAAATTCCCGGCCCAGTACAACACCTTATTAAGAAAATATCTGACTTGGAGCACGCAAAAATTTGTCACACGCGCTCATACAAGCCATAGTCCACGTGCCATGCCAAATAAATGATCCGTCATGCTAAGAATCGAGATGAGCTTATAAAATACCCTAGCTCTACGAGCCCATGCTAATTATCTTGTCAAGCATCATGTCTCTTTTCGAGGACGATGAAATTAAAGCATTCCAAGCGACATGCCATGCCAAGTGGGAAATTATTATTTCACACCCAACCACACTACAAGCCCAAGTGGGGCCAAGCCACTCAAATGCCCGGGGCTTGCTTGAGTGGGTTGTGGTATGGATGATAATAAGTTGTCATGAGACTCATTGGTGGGCAGAGAAATGGAAGTCTCGGGTTGCTTGGGAGCCTCAGAACTCAAGCCTATTTCTTAGGCTCAAACGTGGGTAAGCACAAGAGAGAAAGTAGCCCATTACTCCAACCAAAATAGCCCAACCAGAAAATAGACCATTACTTCAACCAAAATGGCCCAACACTTGATAAGGTTAACCCATTTATTTGATAAATCATATTGTTGTTTCAAGAGGCCCATACAAATAGAATAGGAGGCAGTAAGAGCCTCAACACTTGGCTGGAGAACAAAGCCACGAAAGGGGCTAGGAGGAAAACATGCACAGAGCTGCTGGGAGACTCCAGCACATGGGAAGGAACAAGTTTCAAGCAAAAAACATCCAAAGGACCAAGGGATATTGGCGCGCAAACGGCTAGGAGGGAAATCACCCTTTTGTTTGTGCCTAATAAATCACGGCCAGAAGGAGCCCCTTTTTCTCGGCCCTAGCACTTGCTCGTAAATCTAAAACGCGGCGTTTCGCCAAGATGTTTGGCCTTCCTGAAAACAAAAGAAAAATTGCTAAGGCATGATCATCTCGGCCTCGATTATAGGCCGAGGCCGAGGGAACAAAATCACGGCCAAAGGTATTAAAGTCAAATCATCACGTGACAGCAGGGTCCCATGCTTCATTTAATGAAGTAATGCCTCTGTTTATTGCAGCAAACCCACTGGCCACGAATAAGCATTTAATGCACGAGGGAAGGTGGGAAGTGACTGAAGCCAGGATTTGGTGATAGGAATCAGAGTGATTAGACGTAAACATTCTCACAAGGATTCTTACAGCTTGAGAGATTAGGTCACCAGCTATCAGAGCAATAAATGCGTCCCCACGGCCAGAAGCGCAGAACCCACGATCAGGGCGGCGGCCGAGATTTACCAGGATTCATGGGGTCACACCACCATGCTTTACGATCCCAAATGTCGATTGGACTACCCACTTGCTTTGATCAGGCTCCACAAAGCAGATTTTCAGCCTCGATTACTCCTCCAAGCGCTCCTCCTATAAATACCAAGTTCGAGCTACATTCAAAGGGTTCAAACAAACACCAAACCAAAAAGCCTCCCACGGAGCAACTTATATTTTCCTGTAATGCACTTTCAATATCTTTACTTGCTTTCCTAGGAGTAGTGTTAGAATACGACCCTTGATTTTCAAGGCGCCGGAGCACCATCTCTGTTACTCTCTCATTCACCCCATATATCATACGACCGTCGCTCCCTGAGCAACGCGCCGGAGCAACGCCCAAAATCCACCATCAACACCACCATTAAACGGCCTTGTAGCTCAGGCCGTGAACCTGATGGCCGAGATCAGTTCCTCTCTCGGCCACAATCGTTTGATTAGGAGTCGAACCCAAACAGGCGCACCACTTAACCATTTTCATCCACATCACCATCTCGACGCACGGTAGACCATGCTGGCACGCCCGCGCACAACCGCACCGCATCCAAAAGCAGGAAGCCACGTGTTAAGGAAGGAACCCCAGGCCGTGAGATTTGCACAGTCAACACCTTTGAACCAGCGTGCATACCCATTTCTTTCCCTCATCAGATCTAGCCATAGAAGAAGGAAGGAAAGAAGGGAAGGAGATGGCTGGAAATAAGAGGTTCTCCCCTGTGGCAGCTGCAGGAAGAGGATTGAGCTCCCAAAATCCCTGATTTTGTGAGATTGGACAGAGAAGATTTTGCCAAAAAAAGATGAGTCAAAAGAGGGGAGGAGAAAGGAAGGGAAAAGCTTGGCCAAATTGGATATAAACCATTAGGGTTTCTTACGAAGGGATAGCTTCCAGTGGCTATAAAATGTGGCCTCTTCTACCCAACAAGAAGCAACCCACATCTGGAGAGCAAGC
>NW_018921246.1:287652-302313 GCF_002207925.1 Prunus avium
ATCTGGAGAGCAAGCTTCCTCTCTCACCTGCAAAACTCAGCAAATTCGTGCTCTACTCACCCTTCTCCCTCATTTTCCCGTTTTGGCAGATTGCTATAGCATTTGACAGAGCCTCTGTCAAGCTGCCGAAAAAACACTTTAGCCACCCATTCCCATCTCTCTCCACCAAACCTTCCTACAAACCCCTCCTCTCCTATCTTAATACCTTCCTTTTTTCTCAGAAACACACAGCTTTCTCTTCAGTGCTAAACTCATGAAAATTTTGCTTCCATGCCACAAGCCTCTCATGCCAAGTTAGAAAATCAATCTGTAAGTTGTTGTTATTTTCATTGGTGAAGGTAACCAAGGTATTTCCCAAGGCTTCACTACCCTTTCGAAATATTCTTGGGGCTTGATCTTCGAACTCAGACACAGGGGGATAACTTCATCAGTTCGCTCCTTACGACAGCCCAACCCATTTGTAGCTGCCAGAAGAAAAAGTCCCCTACAATGTATAAATTGTTTAGCCAAACCATAGTGAAATCCGTAATCTTGTAATAGTATACCATCACCATTCCCATTCCAAAACCTTTCCCAAACTACTCTCTCAAAACACGTGCCTGCTGGCACGGCGAGCGAGGAAGTATCCTCACCGACAGATAAGACTGAAGGGATAGGTATATATATATATATATACAAGGGGACTAGGACCATACGAAGATAATAAAACTAGCTTTTTAACTAGTTAACCAAAAGGGCGGAAGGTTAAACGAAGGAAGAGATAGGCTTTGATGAATCGAGACAACTGATAATAAAAACTTAAAATAGAATAAATGCATGCAATTCTTAACTCAGAAATGGTATGAATGAAAATGTAATTAATCATTTAAATTAAAATAATGCTTAGGAATGAATTAAATAACCAAAGAATATTAAAATAATGAATTAGGAATGAAAATAGGATTAACTAGAAATTAGAATGTGAAGGACTATGTTAACTCAAAACTCTTTTACTTTGATTAACTAGTGAAGCTGACAAACAAAGTAAAAACTTACAGAAATCCTAGTTCCTCACTCAACACTCTGAGAGAACTCTGAAAACTGAAGAAAATACAATGTTTACTATGTCAAGCTTGAGGTTACAAATGACTTGGGGTTCTAACTTATAGACTTGGCATATGAGAAAAGACAAAATAACTTTTCAAATTACTTCTACTTTAACTTCTGCTTTTAACTTTCACTTGTCGGGGCATCTTTGCTTTTGCTTTAACTCAGGGGCATCTTTGCTTTAATTTTCACTTGTCGGGCATCTTTACTTTTGCTTTAACTCTGGCTTTTGCTTTAACTCTGCTTTCAGCTGCTGTGTGATAAGGCTTAATCTTCATTCATATCATAAGGATCTTGACTGTCGGGGGCATAGTCTGACCATCCGGGCTTAGGCTTTTGACTGAAAGGCTGGCTTTGCTGTTGGCTTGAGGAAGACTCAGACTTTGGACTGGCATCATCACTCTCTTCATCTTTCATTTGTGTGACTTGGGCAAGAATTTGCTCAGCTAACTCTGTTAAATCTTTTTTGGATTTTCCTTTGAGAGAGGCATTGGAACTGCTTGGGGAGGCATCTTTAACTAGGTTGACTGGCGCCTGGAGGGGCGGAAACTCTGCATTAACTTGGTAGATTATTTTATCGATTCTGACTTTATCCCACCACTTAACTGCAAAATGTCTAGATAAAACTCTGGTATCCCAATTAACTTGATAATTCCATTTCATAATCCAGGGGACTTTGTACTTGGCTACGAAATGGAGGAATGTAGGAAAAAACTTCTCTGACTTTGTTAACTTGTGCTTTTGGCTAAAATAATTAACTGATTGTTGGAGTTCAACTGGAATGATTTCCCAAATGGGGCCATGGATATTCCACCATTGGAGAAACCAGAAAGGAAACTGGGCTTCAAATTTGGCATCAAAATTAAGAAACCATGAATGACTGAAATCAGGGTGCTGATGATAAAAAATTGTGTACCAGGCATCAATGTAATCACCATAATTATAGGTAAGGCCTGATTGAAGGGGTAACTGGTCATAGGGATTGCGACTCCAAACTTGGGGCATAAGAATCTGGCGTATGTAAAGGGAATGAAAAATTGTGGCATTTGTCTCTTTGTCTTTGATTGGCCTAATATCTATTGACTGGGTTTCATAGAGGATATCTCTGTAAAACTTAATTGACTTGGATGGGTGACTCGGAAAATAATGAAGATTAGGAGGGAAGAACTTCTTAGTAATTTTAACTGGGTCACATAGTTCTTCAAGATTTGACTCAACTGTAAAAAGATGACAATGGCTTATGGCAGCATAGTTGGATCTTTTAGCTGGGCTTTGACTTTGAGAAGGCACTGAAGCAGAAGGGTTAATTATGAAAGGATCATACGGAGAAACTAAAGCTGACTGATAATTAGGGCGCAAAGAAGGTTGGCTCAAGGGATTAAACCTATTATTAACTGGAATTGGAGAATAACCTGGGAAGGGCACAAGTTGGGAAGATGACTCTTGTTTAACTGGCATCATGGTTGCTGGAAGGATTCTGGGTTGACTTGGGCTTGGCTGACTCGGTTGACTGTACTGCATTTTGTGCTTGTCTTTTTCTTTACTGGACATGATTTTGCTTGTTTGTCCTGCAGGAACTCTCTTGTGAGAAAATCAGGAATACTGTTCTCACTACCTCTCAAATATTCTAACTCAAAATTAAAAACACTCAAAATGGCTTGCCATCGTGCAAAAATCTTTTTACTAGCTATATTTTTAACATCTTTTTCTAAAACATGCTTTGCTGACTTGCAATCAACTCTTACTAAAAACTTTTGATTTAATAAATCATCTTGAAATTTACTGATGCATAATACTATAGATAAAATCTCTTTTTTAATAGTACTATAATTAACTTCAGATTGGCTCCAAACTCCGGAATGAAAATGAACAATTTGCTCAGGTGACTCAGGGGTAACTCTTTGCTTTAGAATACCACCATAACCAGACTCAGAGGCATCTGTTTCAACAATTTTAAAAGCATTAACTGAAGGAATACCAAGGCATGGGAGTGACTTGACATGGATTTTGATCTGTTTAACTATTTCTGTATGACTCGGAGTCCAGGCAGGAGGATTGCTCTGGAGACGATCAAATAGGGGCTTTCAAAACTTTCTTAGATTTTGATAGAAATCATAAACATAATTCAAAGATCCTAAAAATCTCTGAAGTTGACTCTTTTCTAGAATTTGATCTGGAAATTTATCTGCAAACTGGATAACTCGATTGATTGGGCTTATTTGGGATTGACTGATGTTGAAACCTAGAAACCTGACATTGACTTGAAATAACTTGATCTTTTTAGCAGAAAGAACTAAACCATTAGTTTTAACTATGTGTAAGAACTTATGTAAGTGCTTCCAGTGCTGCTGAATTGACTCAGAAAAGATAAGAACATCATCTATATAAACTATGGAAAAATGACTGTAATCATTAAAAATCTCATTCATTATATTCTGGAATTCACTAGGCACATTTTTTTAATCCAAAAGGCATAACATTCCACTCGTAATGACCGAAAGGGGTTACGAATGCAGTTTTGTATCTATCTGACTCTTTAATTTGAATTTGCCAAAAACCGCTCTTCATATCAAATTTACTAAAGATAACTGCTTTTTCTAATCGATTAACTAAATCTCTTTTATTAGGAATTGGGTATCTAATCCATTCTAAGACTGAATTAAGGGGCTTGTAATTGATAACTAGGCGAGGGGCTCCTCTTTCTAACTCGTCATTTTTCTGAACATAAAAAGCTGGACAAGACCAGGGTGATTTACTTTTTCTAACTATTCCTTTGTTAACTAAATCCGTGACTTCGGCTTTACATAATTCCATTAATTCTTGACTCATTTGAATTGGACGGGCTTTGGTAGGAATATTCTTTTCACTAAATGACTTGACATATGGTAAAGTAACTACATGTTGCTTTCGGTGCCAAAAAGGATTAGGTAAATCAGAACAAACTTCATTTTTTAACTTTTCTTCAAATTTACCAATTTGTGGCTGAAGTGACTTATCGGCTAACTGTTGTTCTATCCTTTCGAACTTAATTTCTTCTTTCAAAAAGTTAACTTGGTTTGTTTTACTCTGGATTAACTTGACTGACTTAGAAACTGCTGACTTTTGAAGTAGCTTAAGACTGTGTAACTCTGGTTTGGTTAGGAATTCGAATTTAACTCTTTCTCCTAATTGGCTTGAGGTGACTCCATCATATTCTACCTGGAAAGGATAAAGTAATGAGATAAAAGGTAGACCTAAAATTACCTCATCTGTGATATCTTGGATTAGGACAAAAGACGTCTTAAAGCATATTTTATTTTGGCATACATGGGCTTTGGGTAACTCATATTTTAACTTCAAGGCTTTACCAAACGCTGTTCCTAAGACTTCTTTTGAATTTTTGTAAAACTGGGTTGGAACTAGACCTTCTTGAATACAATTTAAATCAGCTCCTGAATCAAAAAGGGCGACTGTGTTTAACTCAAATTCACCAATAAAAATACTAACTCGGGAATACCATTTTCTACAATTAATCTGTTTAATTAACTTAATTACTTTATCACTTATGTTACTATAGGAAGACTCAGGTTCTGACTCAAAACTACACTTACCAAAGGGATTACTAGACTCTGCTCTAGATTCTAACAGTTTAACTAAATCTTGTTTAATTCCGTAATTCTCAGTTTGTAACTTTTGACTTATTTGTTTTAATTCTAAAATTTCTTTTTTAACTATTTTGACTTCTAACTGGAGATCCTGAAGGGTGACTTCTTTCCTTTTATTAAACCTTTCTAGCATAGTATTAAGACTTATCTTAGGGACTTGGCTAGGACTGGGTTCTTCTTGGCTTATGACTTTTCTAAATTTTTTAAGGTATTCGGCTTTTAACTCAGGATTTTCTACTTTACTGATTAAATCTATTAGTATCTCCTCTTGTTCTTCTTGCTTAGTTAAGAAATTAATTGATTTACTTAAGACTCTGCAGCACTTATCTTTACATCCTAACTGGACTTTTGGTGAACTAGACTGGGAACTGTCTGTACTGTAACCATGTGAACTAGCTGGGGACATAGGATCTGACTCAGTGTCGGCTAACTCAAGAACTTTAATTAACTTAGCTTCATCATCAGATTTTAACTTTAACTGTTTAATTGTGTCTTTAACTTTGCACTCATTAGCGAAATGGCCGAATCTTTTACATTTAAAACATTTAACTTTGCTTTTATCCTAACTTTTCTTAAATTGATTCTTTTTACTTTGTTGGTAACCTTTTGAATAACTTTTTGACCATTTGCTTTTCCTAGGGGTAAACTTTCTTTTACTATAAAACTCATCATTATTTCTGAAAGAATTTCTCTTACGGGAATATTGGCGACTTTTACTAAAGCGTCTATCATGGCTTCTTTTAACTTGTCTAGACTAGACAGCGGGACCGGTGCTAGACCATACTGTTCGCAGAAATTACCTAACTCATACTTGACATTTTTACTATCGGCTTGGATTGATTTACCTATTTTTAAATCTACACACATCTTCATACCAACTTGGTTAATTGCACTGATTATATTACCATAGGTTAACTCATCGTAATTAATTTGACCTGATTCATTGCTTTGGTAGGAATATTCTTTTCACTGAAGCAAAGTTAAAAAAGGAAGTTTGTTCTGATTTACCTAATGCTTTTTGGCACCGAAAGCAACATGTAGTTACTTTACCATATGTCAAGTCATTTAGTGAAAAGAATATTCCTACCAAAGCCCGTCCAATTCAAATGAGTCAAGAATTAATGGAATTATGTAAAGCCGAAGTCACGGATTTAGTTAACAAAGGAATAGTTAGAAAAAGTAAATCACCCTGGTCTTGTCCAGCTTTTTATGTTCAGAAAAATGACGAGTTAGAAAGAGGAGCCCCTTGCCTTTGAGCAAATTGTTCATTTTCATTCCGGAGTTTGTAGCCAATCTCAAGTTAATTATAGTACTATTAAAAAAGAGATTTTATCTATAGTATTATGCATCAGTAAATTTCAAGATGATTTATTAAATCAAAAGTTTTTAGTAAGAGTTGATTGCAAGTCAGCAAAGCATGTTTTAGAAAAAGATGTTAAAAATATAGCTAGTAAAAAGATTTTTGCACGATGGCAAGCCATTTTGAGTGTTTTTAATTTTGAGTTAGAATATTTGAGAGGTAGTGAGAACAGTATTCCTGATTTTCTCACAAGAGAGTTCCTGCAGGACAAACAAGCAGAATCATGAACAGTAAAGAAAAAGACAAGCACAAAATGCAGTACAGTCAACCGAGTCAGCCAAGCCCAAGTCAACCCAGAATCCTTCCAGCAACCATGATGCCAGTTAAACAAGAGTCATCTTCCCAACTTGTGCCCTTCCCAGGTTATTCTCCAATTCCAGTTAATAATAGGTTTAATCCCTTGAGCCAACCTTCTTTGCGCCCTAATTATCAGTCAGCTTTAGTTTCTCCGTATGATCCTTTCATAATTAACCCTTCTGCTTCAGTGCCTTCTCAAAGTCAAAGCCCAGCTAAAAGATCCAACTATGCTGCCATAAGCCATTGTCATCTTTTTACAGTTGAGTCAAATCTTGAAGAACTATGTGACCCAGTTAAAATTACTAAGAAGTTCTTCCCTCCTAATCTTCATTATTTTCCGAGTCACCCATCCAAGTCAATTAAGTTTTACAGAGATATCCTCTATGAAACCCAGTCAATAGATATTAGGCCAATCAAAGACAAAGAGACAAATGCCACAATTTTTCATTCCCTTTACATACGCCAGATTCTTATGCCCCAAGTTTGGAGTCGCAATCCCTATGACCAGTTACCCCTTCAATCAGGCCTTACCTATAATTATGGTGATTACATTGATGCCTGGTACACAATTTTTTATCATCAGCACCCTGATTTCAGTCATTCATGGTTTCTTAATTTTGATGCCAAATTTGAAGCCCAGTTTCCTTTCTGGTTTCTCCAATGGTGGAATATCCATGGCCCCATTTGGGAAATCATTCCAGTTGAACTCCAACAATCAGTTAATTATTTTAGCCAAAAGCACAAGTTAACAAAGTCAGAGAAGTTTTTTCCTACATTCCTCCATTTCGTAGCCAAGTACAAAGTCCCCTGGATTATGAAATGGAATTATCAAGTTAATTGGGATACCAGAGTTTTATCTAGACATTTTGCAGTTAAGTGGTGGGATAAAGTCAAAATCGATAAAATAATCTACCAAGTTAATGCAGAGTTTCCGCCCCTCCAGGCGCCAGTCAACCCAGTTAAAGATGCCTCCCCAAATAGTTCCAATGCCTCTCTCAAAGGAAAATCCAAAAAAGATTTAACAGAGTTAGCTGAACAAATTCTTGCCCAAGTCACACAAATGAAAGATGAAGAGAGTGATGATGCCAGTCCAAAGTCTGAGTCTTCCTCAAGCCAACAGCAAAGCCAGCCTTTCAGTCAAAAGCCTAAGCCCGGATGGTCAGACTATGCCCCCGACAGTCAAGATCCTTATGATATGAATGAAGATTAAGCCTTATCACACAGCAGCTGAAAGCAGAGTTAAAGCAAAAGCCAGAGTTAAAGCAAAAGTAAAGATGCCCGACAAGTGAAAATTAAAGCAAAGATGCCCCTGAGTTAAAGCAAAAGCAAAGATGCCCCGACAAGTGAAAGTTAAAAGCAGAAGTTAAAGTAGAAGTAATTTCAAAAGTTATTTTGTCTTTTCTCATATGCCAAGTCTATAAGTTAGAACCCCAAGTCATTTGTAACCTCAAGCTTGACATAGTAAACATTGTATTTTCTTCAGTTTTCAGAGTTCTCTCAGAGTGTTGAGTGAGGAACTAGGATTTCTGTAAGTTTTTACTTTGTTTGTCAGCTTCACTAGTTAATCAAAGTAAAAGAGTTTTGAGTTAACATAGTCCTTCACATTCTAATTTCTAGTTAATCCTATTTTCATTCCTAATTCATTATTTTAATATTCTTTGGTTATTTAATTCATTCCTAAGCATTATTTTAATTTAAATGATTAATTACATTTTCATTCATACCATTTCTGAGTTAAGAATTGCATGCATTTATTCTATTTTAAGTTTTTATTATCAGTTGTCTCGATTCATCAAAGCCTATCTCTTCCTTCGTTTAACCTTCCGAACTAGTTAAAAAGCCAGTTTTATTATCTTCGTATGGTCCTAGTCCCCTTGTGCTCTATATATATATATATATATATATATGTCTTTGTATATAAGTATGACCACTACCGAACTTCTACCAGGTAAACAATCCAATTGGGGGATTGTTTGACTAGTCCACATGGAAGAATCCTCAATTGACCATGTGGCTATGGAATGAGTCGTCCAACCGGGGACTGAGCTCACCAGCACATACATCAGAATCCTCAATACTCGTACACCTGTGACAAGTTCTATGCGCGCAGACTAACCCCACTAAGGGTCTAAGAAACATCCCGTCAAGGGTACCCGGGTTTCCAACATAGCCAAGTATTCAATTCCAATATTCCAAATCCAGGGAGATACATTGGGTAGTGCTGAAGGAAACATGCATCTAATGCTTAGGAAATGAACTTTAGCCACAACCTATACAACAAAAACATTCTAAATGGCGGATTCATTTTGTTTATACTAGTTGAACTAAACCTTTTTCATTTTAAACCAAGTATCTTAGCCTAGTCTTTTTAACACAAACAGAAAAAGGAAAAAGGGAATAGATCTTTTACCCTTGATGACCTTTTTTTTATTTCTCAAGAATGAACACCTTTTGTTGGAAATGCCTTTTATTTCTCTTGATTTTGACTCCTTCACCTTAAGGCTCCAAGATTGGAGTCCTCTACCTCACCACACCAAATGCTCCTAGAGATGAAGAGAAGGCAGTCAAGAAGTATGGATGCTAGTCTACTTCTTGATTGGACCAATTTTTGGTTTATGGAAGATGAGATACAAAGATGATCACTCATCAACCAAAGTAGGAAACCGAAAACCCTAGCTAGGTTTTCTCCAACACTTAGCTTATATAGGACAACACAAAAGGCAATTGGGTGGGTATTTGGGGCTCCATTTGGTCCATGGGTCATGTCATCTTATTCCACTTATCCTTTGGGCCCAATAGCCTTTCGGGCTATTTTGTCCCTCCTTTTAATCATATTTAAAAGCCCAATCCAATATTTCTATATGTCAATATTAATTCCATAATTAATCTTTTAATTATAATTTAACTATTAAATTATAATTATAGTCTTATTTAATTGACCCGGTCGAACTATTTGACTTTGGTCAATTGCTCCGGTCAACATGTTGACTTTTGACTGTTGTCTTTGATATTTGATTATCAACCATTGACTAGTGTCTCCTCATTTCACTTCTCCTCATTTGTACCTCTAATCACATTTTTTGGGTGTGTAGAAATGTAGGTTCCCTTTAGCAAGGTAGTAAGTTGACTCAACTCCTCATAGATGATATATGAATTAAATTCCACTATTTAATTCTTCCTATTAATAAAGGTTAATTGAAACCTTTTAGGACATCCACAAACCATGGTTGTTGCATAGCAGCAAGTCACGGTTATCCAAGCTAAATAAGACGTTGTGAAAGAACCTATTCAAATTAGAATGACCGTGCAATTGAATCCTTCTCTTATGTCAATACTCCTTATACATATTATTAGATCATGGAATTCGATTGTCAATATCCTAATGTGAATCATTCCTTTTATGTGATTATCTTGGTAAGATTTGAAGACTTCTTCTTTCAAGTCTTATCCACTACTCTGCGCAGAGATTTGACCAATCACATCTTGGAGTATTCTCTCTCCTTTACTGAGAGTAGAGATTCCTTGTTGTACCTTCATTTGCTTCCATGACTCTATTGAGAATCCTGATGAGCACCCTTAAGCTATGCATAATTCAGCATGACCGTATAGTGCCCACAAAGATTAACAACATAGCCACAAAACATCTATGATGCCTCAGGTCTAAGGATTAGTTTGCACCATTGCAACTTATGAGTTCCAGCTTGACATGTGAGTAAAGACTTCCATGATGTAACTCATGTGTTGGATCACGTTCAGTGTACTTGTTCTTCTACAAGAACCTACACACATATTGATGTGTCTCCACACTTAATGACTTGAGACCTTGCCATTCCCTACATATAGAGATGTTACTATGTGTACTGGTCTTTGCGGAATATTGACGCCCAATCAATATTCCTATGACCAAGAACATATTCAGGATTTAGGGATGATGAGAAGTCTCCCCAAGGTATTGTACCAATAGGAAAGAAATGGGTCTTCAAGAGGAAGAAAGGCTCAGATGGCAAGGTGGAGACCTATAAAGCTAGATTAGTAGCTAAAGGCTGTAGACAAAGAGAAGGAATTGACTATGAAGAAACTTTCTCTCTTGTAGCAATGATAAAATCCATCCGCATAGTTCACGCCATAGCAGTATATTATGACTATGAGATATGGCAGATGGATGTGAAAACGGCTTTTCTGAATGGCCACTTTTAGCAAGAAATCTACATGGATCAACCAGAAGGATTCATATCTAAACATGAAGAGAAGAAAGTATGCAAACTTCAAAGGTCAATCTATGGACTGAAGCAGGCTTCAAGGAGTTGGAACATTCGTTTTGATGAAGCCATTAGAGGTTATGGTTTTAGCCAAAATGAAGATGAACCTTGTGTGTACAAGAAAAATGGTGGGAGCGCAGTCGTATTCCTCGTACTATATGTGGATGACATATTAATGTTTGGAAACAACATAGGCATGTTGACCTTTGTAAAACTATGGTTATCAAAGACCTTCTCAATGAAAGATCTGGGAAATGCATCTTACATACTGGGTATCAAGATCTATAGGGATAGATCAAGAAAACTAATTGGATTATCTCAATCCCTGTATGTGGACAAGGTGCTCGGAAGATTCCAAATGGAACATTCCAAGAAGGGTTTTCTGCCAATTAGACATGGTATTCACCTGTTTAAGAACATGAGCCCTAAAACCCCAGAAGCAGTGATACAGATGAGCAGGATCCCATATGCCTCCCCAATTGGGAGCCTAATGTATATCATGTTGTGTACGAGGCCTGATGTCAGCTATGTTGTGAGCATCACAAGTAGATATCAACCAAACCTAGGATATGAACACTGGAGTTCTGTAAAGACTGTGTTAAAGTACCTCAAAAGGACCAAGGATATGTTCCTAGTCTATGGAGGAAACCCATAATTACTGGTAGAAGGATATATAGACTCATATTTCGAATCTAATGTTGGTCGGAAATCCACTTCTGGATATGTGTTCACATTGAATGGAGAGATGTTGCAAGCAGAGCACCACTGCGAACTCCACAATTGAAGCAGAGTACTGATACGATTTTTACCATCCATGCAATTCAGGTTAAAATCACATAAAATACTTGCAAGAATACAAGGCTATTGTAGTATAGATGCTCATGCTAGGTCGTTCTCCTCAAGGACTATTTAGTAATTAATGTAAAAACAATCTCTAATTAACTACTTGAAATTAAGGGCTGTGAAGGATGATTCTGAAATTGTCTAAAGACAATGAATGTTGATTAAAAACAAATATTATCAAAGAAAAGAGTTTTATAATCCAATTTATAAAAGCACTAGGGTTTCACCATCACCTAGCAATCCTATGAATTTTTACCAATTACTTATGATCTGCACATGCCATTTTGAAGGTTAGGTTTTCCTAATTTATATTCTAGTTGGAACCTCCAACATAGAACGTATATCTAACATGCAACTCGTCCAGACGTTTGGATCAAATCTAAACATGAAAGACTCATTATGTTTTGTCACTACTACAAAAAGGGCAAAAGACGACCAGTAAACAACGACGGTAGATCAAAAAACCGTCGTTGTTTTTTAAAAGACGACGGTAATCGAAACCCGTCGTAGAAACATACTTTAAACACCTAAAAAACGGCACACGTATAGATATTTTGAAACCACGACGCACCAAATTAAAAAAGCGTCGTCTTATTACAAAGGTATTTTCATTGTTAAAATCTGAACCTAAAAACAACGACTGCATCTATGAAATCACCGCCGTAGAAAGTAAAGACGACGATATAAAAATAAGACGCCGTGTTAATTAATTAATAAACACGACCCAACTTTCTTAGTCAGCGACGCATAAATTCAAAGGAATCTACGACGGTTAATTACAAAAAAAATCGACGATTTAAATTAAGTTACCACGACTGTAAATATAAATTTATCGACTTTTTAATTATACTATACTACGACATTATCCATAACTCTACTGTCGCATAATTGTACTAACCACGACGGTTTGTTAAATTAACGACGTACAAATTTTATGCCATTATTCGTCTATCATTACCAGAATGAACTCTGTTCCTCATCATAATCGAACCAGAAGGAACAAAGGCAATGTTTTAGAAGTGGATGATGTGCCAATTACTCTCACAAGGACTTTGAGGGCAAGAAGCTTGTCTCAGCCGCCAAGGAAGGTCTCAAGCTTGATGAGAGAGAAGACGAGGCAAAGAAGAAGGAAGAGTTGAAGGAGAAGTTTGAGGGACTCTACAAGGTTGTGAAGGATGTTTTGGGTGACAGAGTGGAGAAGGTTGTGGTGTCTGACCGTCTGACCGTGCTGGACTGCCAACATGGAAAGAATCATGAAGGCTCAGGCCTTGAGGGATAACAGAGCGGCTGGGTACATGTCGAGCAAGAAGACCATGGAGATCAACCCAGAGAACCCCATCATGGAGGAGCTGAGAAAGAAGGCTGATGCAGACCTTGTTCTCCTTCTGTGCAGAAAGACAATATTTAGATGATGTGTGCGTGTTTGTGTCTTTCAGATACACAAACGCGCACACACATCAACATCCAAACTGAAAAATGAAAGCGAGATGAGACAGAGAGGAGAGGTGATGTGCCTCCAGAGAATTGAGAAAAAGTTGAAACCCTAATTGAAAAATGAAGACGACAGAAAGACAGAAAACCCATTATTTATAAACAAATCTTATATACCACGTCGGTTTTTTACATTATAGACGTTTATATATAACATACACGTCGTTTAAATTTAAAATAAGGTCGTATAAATTATTTAACAACGACGCTATATAAAAACGACGTTGTAAATTTTTAGAAAATTAATTTATTGTGTAATTAAAAAAATTACACGTCGGTATGAGTAATTAAAACGACGTGGTATTCATTTTTCACATCGTTATTATTGAATATAAGGTCGTTGGGTAAATTGGAAAATGACGATTCATCTTTTTTGAAGAAACATGCGTCGTGTAATCGATTTAACAACGTCGTTTCATTAAAACATAGGGTCGTGTAAAGTAATATTATAGGGCAGTGTTAACACTAGCGCGTTAAAAACGTCGTTTCATTAAAACATACCGTCGTGTAAAGTAATATTATAGGGCAGTGTTAATAATAGCGCCGTATAATGTATCATACTAGGGCGCATACTATTAATAGCGTCGTTTTTATGAAACGTTTTTTTATTATTTTAAACTTTTCGCCTTCCTGACCCATACTTGCACTGTTTCCAAACCCGAGAAAAACTTTCAAGCTTTTCTCATTTTTCATTCTCCAAGAACTGTTTCAAACTTTCAAGCTTATCTCCTCTTCGTCTTCATCTCTGAACTGAAACACCAAACTCCAGAAGAAAGCTTTCATCGCAAGCAAAGGGTAAGCATTTCTGGAAGGATTTTTGTTCCTGTTTTGCATGCGCATATCATTTTCGTTTTTTTTTATTCTTTTTACATTTTTTCTTTCCAAGTTTGATAAAATTTGCAGACAAAGACGAAAAGTTTCCAAGTTTGAAGACTACTCTGGTTCTTTTACTTCAACTAAATAAGACGACGGTCGCTTGTTATTTACGTGGTTAGATTTATAGACCACGACGGTTCGTCAGTCACCCTCGCGTCATGTGAAAGTGTTCGTCGTTGTCTTTTTAAAATGATATCCTTTTTTTGTTTTTGATTTTTAAGGATATATTCATCGCATGTTTGATTTCTCTGAACAATGGTTTTTGTTTCGAAAATCTTTTTAATTATTTTTCTGTTGAAAATATTTTACGTTATTCCTAATTTGTTTTTGTGGTATAGACGACGGTATATTAATATTTACATCGTTTTATTTTCAATACCACGGCGAATTTGTATTATTAACGTCGTTGTAATATTTAATACTCTGTTTTTAATTATATCATAAGACGTCGGTTGTTTATTATTGACGTCGTTGTAATATTTTATCACGTCGGTGATTAATTAACGTCGTGTAAATTTATTATTACGTCGTTTGTTTTGTTCTTACGTCGTTTGAAATATTATAATACGTCGTAGTTTATAAATAATCGTCGTGGTTTTTCTTAATTTCACTGATATATTTTCACTTGCAGGTTTAATTTGTCTGTAACCATGGTTTCTCAACCCAAAGTAAGGAGTCTGGTTTGAAAAAAAAATGAATCCTCGAAGAAGGAGCTTAGAGTTGTAAATCCTCAAACCAAGGCCTCGAAGAAGATGAAGTTTGTTTCATCTTCTGAGACAGAACCAGGCAGCACGGCAACTATTTC